>CM040991.1:18519478-18581424 GCA_022985145.1 Pangasius djambal
ACAATTAGAATTCCTTCATTAAGTTTTTTTGTTTTGTTTTTTTGGGAGAAAGAAGAGAGTAGGACCTGCTCTATGCTGTAAAATGATAGCACATTAGAGCCAAGCAACTATTCCTTGATAATATGTGTGGGATGCTTTAAAATCCTCTCTTCTGTGGAGAGGTTGTTTTAATTATGAGGCAGATAGTTCCCAGTGACGGTCAATTGTGAAATTCTTCCCTAACAAGACATCATCATAAAGCATTCACAGAGTAAAAACTACTGTTAGAGGATCGATCATGCATTTGTGAGAAAAACTGTACTGTTTTTCCACCAAAGCTCAACTAGTGTGTGTGACAGAAGTAGCAAAACCAAAGTGAAGGCATTTGTGAAGGGGAGCTGATGACTTTACTCCACTGAGATTGACATCAGCAACAGATAAATATCACTGAGAAATTTCAGAGAAAATATTACGTTTAATGTAATTTCTTAGGTTGAGTCGCTGAGTCAAATGGCTAATGTATTCCATCAAATCGTTCATAATTTACAAAAATAGCTTCTGAACTGAATCAAAAGTCAATGAATCATAAATCGAGTTGATTCGGTCAGCCCAACGATTCACCCCACTAGTATCTGGAGGACTTCTAGATTAATTGTTCACTGGTTGGATGTTGGCGTTCTTCGATACACTGACTTAATTATATCAATCTATTAAAACATTCATTAGTTGCCACCTCTTACGCACACTGTACACTCTTGAGCTTATTCTCAACGTAGCTCTGTACAGTACTGAATTAATGAGTTAATATATTACAATACATGCAGCATGAGGCATTTTAGGACAGAACTATTCAGGAAAACTGCACGAATTCCAGATGACTTGCAGTTCATTCTGCAGTGATGGTCATGATCTGGGATGGTAAATTTGGGTTTTGAAGAGGAAATACTATATTTTACTGTATTTTGGTGAGCATTTAGATGCTTTCGTCAAGGACAGCTGGCAACCTTGTACACAACAGAAACATTTTCGACTCATGAATCAGTTGATCAAGCGAGTGTCTCACAGCACATTGTGTGGTTCACTACATTCTTGGAAGGACTACACTTCAACTACAGTGGACATACTAAATTAAATCATACCTGACGTAAAGTTTTAACAGACGAGACTCCTGCCTAGTATTACACCTTCTGTGAGTTTATTTCCAAAAAGAGCCTAGCGACAAACGTTGCAACTTTCTGAGCAGGCATTAGCAACTGTCCAGCACTGACACCCGGCTCTCCAGTTGGTTATGTGAGTTGAGAGAGTAGGTCCAGTCTACTCATCACCGGTGTGTAAAGCCTGGCGAAGTTCCGCTTGCTCGAACTAATGTTCCCGGCGACCAATCACTGATCAACCTTGTTCCCAATGACCAATCACTGATCACTTTTGTTTGTCCCACTTGTGCATGTCTTTCTGCTTCACTTTAAATGCTCTTCTTGGCGATATTTACAGTTAAGCAAGTTATCCCATTTGTAACGCTTCTTGATGCCTATTTCCCAACTACTCACTACTTCTACCTCATGGTGTCTGTGCTATTTTGATAGATAGCATTTTGCAAATATATAAATAATTGGAGGTGTCATGACCAAAGACAATCTCTTTCCATAAGAAAAAGGTAATAATCTATTATACCACCATGCAGTTGAATTCTCACATCTGATTGGTCAGAAGGTGTGCATTATTTTTGTACAACAGCACAGCTTGGGAAGTAGTTTCGGCTGTCACACGAACACCGGGTTTATATTAATGTGCTCGCTCTAATGCGTTATCGTTTCTATAGTAACAGCTCGTTCACAGGGACCTGAACTGCAGACACTAACCGTAATCTAAGACTAATAATAAACGGATTTAAAAACGCTGTGCTGTTAAAGAAAAAAAAATACAATCGATGTGGTGACGTGTTTTTGTTAGGAGACATTTATTTAACATTTATGGAACGAGTCCCAGGGGTCAGCGCTTTCTAACAACCATGGTGCTTTGCAAAATTTCCCAACAAGATTGAAGTCTTCAGGACAGAGATCTTCACGCTTTCTGCTTTCTCTGGTAAAGAGACAAGCTGTGGTTTTTGAGAAAGAGAAAGTGAGACACACAGAAAGTGTGAGAAAGGAAAGGAAATGCTTGTTAGGGAATAACTGTTTATCTTGGCTATAACACAGGAACTAACTTGTCTTGTGGACCATCCACAACATTCAGGGTCACTATAAATGGTGAAAAAGCACGATGCGGTGTTCATTAATAAATGAAAAAAAAAATGTAACTTGGCAAATCGATGTGGTGCAAGAGGAATACAACACTCGGCAACGTGCAGATGTTGATTATTTTCCTGTAACAGCATGCTCCCAAGTGTCCTTAATAATTTTCTAGTCTGGTACAACTCAATCCTACAGAAAATTTCCGTGTTCATGCAACACATTATGATATACAACTCATCCTGACTATTCAGTGAACATGCAATGTTGGTCCGTGACGTCATCCGGCGACTTTTTTTTTTTTTTTTTTGAGCATTTGCATTAGCTACTTTCCCCCTGAAACGCGTTGGCAACACAGGACGAGGCTCGTGCCACTTGGTTCAAAATCTGAGCCGCACGCGAGGCAACTCGGGCGCCTTCAAATGAGAGCGTCACGCGCAGCCATCAGCAAGTCAAATAAGCGGCGGTTTAACGGACGAAATGCGGATGACATTGACGTTTCCCCCCTTTTTCAACCAAATGCCAGTCTTTCTTGGTTTAAGACAAAATGCCGACGTTATAGGGTTATTTTGACAGACGCTGGCGTTAAAATAATAATGTATACGGTAAAATCAAAATTTGAAAGGTAAGTTTATCTACTGAGGAGATATAGTTATAACTAGCGGTTGTCTGTGAATAGCTAGCTAGCTAGCTGAGGTAACTACTTTCCAGACAGCAACAGACAGCTGGCAGGCAGCTAACTATGCAGTTAGCTAAACATACAGCACTGACATCAAATGAGCTAGATATGCTAACATGCCAGCACTCGAGCAGACCCCTGAGCTAGCAGAGACAATGTTAAAAATGGTTTACCTTTAATGGGCCGCTCAATGGTGGAGAGTTTGTTCTGGTCCTTGGTCGACATCGTCCGAACTGTCTTTGCTCACCAAAACCAGATGTAATTCCTACGCGTAGCTAACCACCTAGCTAATAGAGTTAGCTAGCAGGCTAGCTACGTCTCGGTTAACAGAGAAAGTAAATGGCTGCTCCTGTGTAAAGCAAGGAGAGCCGGTCTAAAAAAAATCGTCCCTAACGTGTAGAGTCACATATACTCTGGGGAATGGGGAGGCAGGGGAAGTTCGGTGTGTCTGGGGAAAGAAAATGCTGAATTCTGTGTCCTTGGTTGTAGGAGCGACCCCAGCTGCTGTCAATTTCTGCCGGAGATGAAAATCAGCAGAGCCAGGAAATGCGAGAGGAAAAAAAATGTTCTTTGAATTTCCAGTTTCTCTTTCACGCTATTATTGTTATCCAAAAAGTTTTTCCCCTGGTTGTTTTTATCGCATCTAGTTGCGGACCTGTTTGCGTTCTCCGTTTTTAAGTAGTGATCTGTTGAGTCGTCCTGACTCCCCTCTTTTCGCTTGGATTAAACTCTAAACCGCAGAACCTCTAACATGGCGACTGCGAGGGTTGGCGCGGGGGTTTATGGGTAATGTAGTACTGTCATAGGCATCTGTTCTGTAGAGTAGAGCTTCTTGGAGCATTACTGCAGACCCCTTTAACTGTTAAAAACAATCCCCTCTAAGAAATATTAGGCACATATTATAGAAAGGCATTCATTCGTTCATTCATTCTGGGATGCTAGTCTATGACAGGGCACACACACACACACACACACACACACATTCTCACCTAGGGGCAATGTAGCAAAACCAGTCCACCACACTGACTGGAGGAAACCAGAGAACCCAAAGGAATCTCACACAGACACGGGGAGAACACGTATAACTCCACACAGACAGTAACCTGAGCACAAATCCCCACAGCCACACTTCAAAATCTAGTGGAAAACCTTCCCAGAAGAATGGAGACTATACAGTGGATGTTCAATACTCATGTTTCTGCATACTTTTGGTCCTATAGCGCAGGTCTAGACCCCCAGTGAGCGATTAGGAAATACACCCTGTGACTACAAGAAACCTTGCGAGGAACCGGACACAAGAGGGGGAAGCCATACCAGTCTCCTCGGAGTGACACTAGATAGTTGATCTCGTGATGAATTACAGGATCACGTTACGTAGGTCATCTAGGGAAAAGGTTAACAGCACTGATTGTGTTAAATATAGGCTACAGGGTCAAAGGATATGGATTAGGATTACATTATCACAGCAGTTCTTATGTGCAGCCTAGAGATTATACAGTGTAGCAGGAAGAAGGACTGCACATGTAAATAGATCGAGAATGGAGACCCAGTGAGGAACCAGTGAGTGCACTCAGCGCCATCTTGTGCCCTAAAACCGCTAAAGTCACTGCTGACAGAACCAAAAAAATGTCACCATATCTCAGTCCACAGATTAACAACAAACTCCTTATTAACAAGGAGCAGTAGTGTTTTTATGTAACTCTGAAGTTTCTTGGACTATTTTTCTTTCACTGTATAAGTCTTGTCACAGTAGCCTCTTCTGTACCTTAGTACCTCTGACGGCACATTTATATGGTTTGTACCAAAATGTATCTGTACAGTAACATCTGTAGTTCTTCAGTGTTTAAAACACTAAGTAGGCATTTAATAAGCAGGATAAAGTAAACAGAAGATTATACTGAACTGAATCACACAGAATGACCTGCTGGCGCTACGGTATCTCTTACATCAAACTTACAGGTTCTCTTACAGGTTCTCAGACTTTTGAAACCCCTTTAACTGTAAAATAAATTACACTCACCCCTTCAGTACACAGTATGTAAATGTGTGCAATAGTATTTTGGCTGTTTAGAAAAACTTTTTTTTTTTAAAAAAAACATAAACATAAAAACATAACAAAAAAATACACTGTGGCATCAATAAATAATTATTCTTCTCAAACATTTCATCTCTGTAATGGTAAATTCCCTTCTTATACCTTTCTATTTTAATTAAATCAGAATGATCCATTTACTAAAGGCAAAAAAAAAAAACTAAAAATAATTTCCAATTATATTCTCAGCTCAGATTCTCTAACCAGCCAGACAAATATGTTTTAAAATTGTGTTGGAACTTAAAGTCACTGTAGGATTTATTAATTTCACAGAAGCACTATGTGAACAGACATAATGACTTTATTTTGTTTTGTACACATTTATGGAGCTGACAGTAAAATGACCATGATACACACATGAAGCTGTGAACAGAAACATTTTGTGAATCATCACATGGGTATTAAGCGTGCAGTACATGTTTTACCAGCAGCCTACACAGGACCGGTGATGTTGTGTTAACGTCTAAAATATGCAACTACATAACACAAATTTAAAACTGTAGCCGTTACACTCTAATAATAGTCTAAAAGATTTTATGATGAGACAGACATGAAAAAAAAAAAAGTCTTACCAAAAGTCTAAAATGTAGTTTTAGTCTTGGAGTGAAATATTAAACAGTAACTTTTCCAGAAAGGTGTGTGTTTCTGTGTGTCATCAGACCATGGTGAAAACAACTAACAGAATTTTTTGTCACTGATTTGTAATTGGCTTAAAATGAAGAAGACTGAAGAAAAATGTAACCTGACATCACACTGAGCAGGACACGGAAATGAAATCTCTTCAGTTGTCTTTATCTCTTCTTATTGTTGAAGAATTCATTATTTAAACCTGAGACAGATCTGTGTTTAGCTGTAAAAATCCTCACAAGAAACAAATCTATCTGAATCTCCTGTTCACACCCTACTCGCCATTTTTCAAATCATCACGGCATCATCAGTTTCATTAACTGTGGTGTTGTGATGTCATTGCTGCCTTCAGCCAATAAGAATCCACTATTTTGAATTCTGTTTTGCGAGTAGTGATTGAGTTTTTATTCCACAAATCTAATTTAAAAAAAAATTTGTATTAAAGAAACACTCAGTACTTTGTTAGTATCTTTTGCATCTCAGCAGTTACCACAGACAATCATTTTGATTATTTGATTTAAAATAAAAAAAATAAAAAAAGGAAAACCTGTTTACTGCAAATAATGAACATTTAAGGACATGTGTTAAATTCCATTATACAACAGTGTGTTCCAAGAGTGCTGATATTTAGTATAACAGCACTGGTACATTTCACTACTTGTATCACTCTGCTTGTCTGAGTTCACTACATAAACTTCCAAGTCTAGCAATAGTTTGTTACACTGAAACCGTTACTACACCTTACTACAGGCTGTGAGTCAGTCTGTGTGTTGGCATGGCAACACGCAACACTCTATCCAGCTGTAGCTTCTTTGGGAACTAGTTTCGTTGACGGAGCAAAAATAAATAAAATGTTTGGCCGTACTGTGTCTGAATTGTCAGTTATATTAATATATATTTATATGAATTTCTTATTAATAGAATTGTAGTATAAAAGCAATATCACACTCACAGTCATGTTGTACTGAATATTAGCACGACTGGGAATACTTGTGGCACTCTTTTCCGTGTGATATTGCTTAATCAACAAATGCTTTCAAACTCTTCAGTCAAAACTACTTGTAAATAAAGCTCAAAATTTGTATAACATACTTTTTGTGGTAATTTTGTGGTTAAGCGTTTCCAGTGAGCGAGTCTAAGGCCAACCAAGCATTCCAGAAAGTAACCAGAACTACTTTTTTTCTGTACTGCCTTTAGTGTTGGAAAGTTGCAGAAAACCCATAAAGCTTTCATGCATGTTTCATCCTAAGACCTTTACTGTTAACATGTAATGGTTGTCACTTTTAATCTGCATGATGTTATCACATATTTAAGTGTCGTTATTCATGGAACTCAACAAATGCCCTTAGACTTCCATTATATACGATTTTCAATAAGCAGATTTTCTGATCTCTTCTTCCTCAGTACAGGGAAATATGTCAAAATTCTTGCACATTGGTAAAAAGACATGTGACACTACAGATTAAATGGACAGAGATTGGGATTTATGTTAAAAGATTATTCCTTTAAGACAGAACCAAAACTGATCTTCAGCAGTCAAATTCATGACATTTAACCTCTATGATTCCTTGCATACTTTGCATATGGATGTGGGATTTTGTGTTTTGCATTTGAACTCAGCATGAACCCAAAAAATGTCATCTTCATATGGGGCAGATATTTTTTTTCTGTAAGAAACTAAGACTCATGATTATGGCCTATAAACATGATGTTTCAATCTGAGATAAACAGGCTGGTACATTTAGCGTGTGAATATGTGAAATATTATGTGTTATAATAATCATTTGTCCCTGACGTTATAGTTACTACACTGTGTGAGAAATTAAAATGAAAAGCTTAAACACACAAATGCTTGGCATGAAAACTGCAGTCAGATGCACAGATAATGTGTGCTAAGATAATATCCATGCAATTTTCATGAGTTACAAAATAGATGTTTTGCTATATAAGTGCAGGATGTAGTTACATTAGCGATTCACCTTATGAGCAGACCTAAATGGCTATGAATAAATAAATTAAATATTTATACAGTGGCACAATTGTTTTTTAGTTACAATAAATAGGAATTGTGTTCATATCTGTGATCGTAACACAAATTAATGTTGTGTAAATATACACACACACACACATATATATATATATATATATATACATATATATGACTATATTATAAATTGAACTGGGCACTTTGAGAATCTCACTAATATAAAAGGAATAAGGCGATCTTCTGGGCTTTTAGAAGCAGTTTTCTTAAGATTAGAGTCTTTGAATGTACAATTATATTTGTACGACATTTTCTTGATTGAATGTAAGTGTACTATTGAGCTGTTTCAATAAGTGTTGATATTATACATTAATCATCAATCACTAAAGCTACTCCTGAAGATTAACCCTCCTCCATTCCAATTCTGTTTTTAATTCACCCTCGTCCACCTCCCCTTGTCCATTTTCCCCTGTCCATTTCTTGGCCATGCTAATATTACTGCATGGCTCTGTGCTACACACCATTCTGATTGGTCATAGGGAGTCAGGGAAACATACAGGCTAGTACCACTTACGTTAGCTAGTTCAGCACAATGGCATCATGCTTTGCCATCAAACCGCTCCTCTTACCACCTAACAGAGATGGTCAATGTTACCAGCCCCCAAAAAAGATGTCCCACTCCTCATAAATGGAAATGTTCAGTTTTAAAAGCTACATAAATGGATCTTAAAGTATTTTTGGGACATGGACGAACAACATTTAAAAAAAAAAATAGGCTAGTCCAATAGTCTATTCTATTCTAATGTATTTTTCTCATTTTCAATCAGTATTCTCTGAGATTAATGAGTTCTTTGGTGAGTAGGCAATTAACTGAATCACGGAGTGAGTTACAAGACCTGATCACCTGTTGGGGTTGATTCCGTAATAAAGACTGGCTCTACTTAAATTCTAACATTTAATTGTCCTGTGTTCAAATTGTATTGTATTCCTCCAACTCCTCCATCTGTACATGGCAAATACTGGAACTGTGTTGCTTTACTCATTCATTCATTCATTCATCTTCAGTAAGCACTTTGTCCATGTCAGTGTCACAGAGGAAGCGAAGCCTATCCCAGAAACACTGGACATGAGGCGGGACGCACCCTGAATGGGATGCTGGGAGCAATTTATAGTAGCCAATCTACCTACTAGTGCGCTTTTGGGAGGCTGGAGAAAACTGGAAAAACACGGATACAAAACTCCACACAGACACTAACGAACCATGGAGCTGTGAGGCAGCAACACTACCCACTGCGCCACCGTGCCGCCTCATAACATTATTCTGCTAGCTAATTAGCATGCTAAATAGATAGCGAACCAGTATGGCTCTGTACAGAGGGGAAGTGAGTGTGTGTAAATCTCTGCAATAATAATTTCAGCTGTTCTTACTGCTGAGGTTGAGTGTGTTCATTTCGTCTAAATACACACTTAAAAGCGGCAAGTCTTTAGGCGCAGGGTATAAGGATGCTGAAAGTAGTACTAAAACTGATCACTTGCATGTCAAATCTAACACAATAGCTCGTGAGAGGCATAGAGGCGCTTTTCAAGAAGACAAATTTGACAAAAGACAAATTTGGGCCTATGCTAATGAAAAATAGAACAGGAAGCTTTACAGGAAGGCAAATCTTCAGGAGGAGGGGGTTGTGATCTTTGACCTCTGCTTTATAGCATAAGGATATGTTATTTTGTATTTTGACTTACTGCACACAGAGAGCACAAGTCTATAATAGACATACAGAAGCCGTGTGATATGTGTTGGAGTTAACAGTGGATTATGTGTGGTTTACTTATCCTGAAACATCTGAGTTGTGTTAGTATCAGAGAATGCTTTTGTCCATAGGCAGATCCTTTGTGTTAGAAAAGCGAGACTTTTTTCTTCAGTTCATTTCTTTTCCACAGCGACAGACGATCGAATTCTGCCATCGGCATCCCGAATAAACTCTGGAACTCTTCAGGAGAGAGATACCTCTGTGGGGAAAAAATAAGAAACAATGATACAAGCAATTACTTGACACAATCATTGTAATCATCCAAAAGTGAGATCCACTATTAACTGTTTTTATCTCATCAGTTATTAGCACTTATGCCACAGTGCTGTTGAATTCTCAAATCTGATTGGTCAGAAGGTGTCGATTATTACTCCATGACAACAGCTCTGACACTAGTGCCAACTACAAGGCAAATCACAGGCTTATATTAACGCACTCATTCTAATATGTTATCATTTCTATAGTAACAATTTACACAGGAACCTGTATAGTGGATGCTCCAAGGATTTAAAAAAGTGTGTCATTGTTGATATGGGGAAATTTCCTGTAAAGAGATGTTTATTTAGCATTTTTGGAAGGCATCTCCAGTCTCAGCGCTTTGTAACAGTCAGAGGTAATGCTGTAACTTTAAGTCTTCAGAACAGAGGGCTTTGATAAAATGTGGCGTCACAAAATTTTTTAAAAAAAGTGAAAAGATTCAGAGATATGTCTCATATAAGGATTTCTCACACACATACACTCCATTTTAAACAAGGTGTCCTTCAGGAGGTCAGAGTCACATTCTAGCCTGATGTAAGAACAGCACAGAGCTGATTTGCAAGTTCTGTGTGATTTGCTTATCATCTAATTCAGCAAACGGCAAATGTTAATGTTGTTCATTAAAATTTAATCAAAATACAATGGAGATACAAGACGAATAAAACAACCAGGTGTAAATGAGTAGCACTGAGCAGTGAATTCTCGGAAATGTGTACCTCTAGTCTGGTTCTATCTACTCCAGGTGGAAGCTTACAGCGCCCTCTGTGGTTTACAATGAGCATTTCATATGGATAAACCTGGAAACAAAACACAGGCAGAGTTTCTATACATTCAGATTTGAGGTTAATCAGAAACCTGAGATTAACACTGTCCACTAGATTTACAAATTTGTTTTTCCCCTCTGTGCCAGTGAAGAAGGCGTGGCCTTTCTGCTTGCCTCTGTGTCTGTCAATCTCAGTGATGGAAGTGTGGCGGCTGTGTCTATCAGACACAGTGAAAAAGATGTGGACTGTGTTCCAGTGATTCTGAGTGTGCTTGTCAGTCACAGTGAAGGAGGTCTGGCTCTTCTGTATTTCAGACCCAATGAAGGAGCTGTGGTCTCTGTTGCTGTCAGTGCCAGTGAAGGAGGTGTGGCCTCTGTGAATGTCAGTTTTAGTTAAGGAGGTGTGGCCCCTGTGAATGTCAGTCCCAGTGAAGGAGGTGTGGCCTCTGTGAATGTCAGTTTTAGTGAAGGAGGCGTGGACTCTGTGAATGTCAGTTTTAGTGAAGGAGGCGTGGACTCTGTGAATGTCAGTTTTAGTTAAGGAGGTGTGGCCCCTGTGAATGTCAGTCCCAGTGAAGGAGGTGTGGCCTCTGTGAATGTCAGTTTTAGTGAAGGAGGTGTGGACTCTGTGAATGTCAGTCCCAGTGAAGGAGGCGTGGCCTCTGTGAATGTCAGTTTTAGTGAAGGAGGTGTGGACTCTGTGAATGTCAGTCCCAGTGAAGGAGGCGTGGCCTCTGTGAATGTCAGTCCCAGTGAAGGAGGCGTGGACTCTGTGAATGTCAGTCCCAGTGAAGGAGGCGTGGCCTCTGTGAATGTCAGTTTTAGTGAAGGAGGCGTGGACTCTGTGAATGTCAGTTTTAGTTAAGGAGGTGTGGCCCCTGTGAATGTCAGTGCCAGTGAAGGAGGTGTGGCCTCTGTGAATGTCAGTCCCAGTGAAGGAGGTGTGGCCTCTATGAATGTCAGCTCCAGTGAAGGAGGTGTGGACTCTGTGAATGTCAGCTCCAGTGAAGGAGGTGTGGACTCTGTGAATGTCAGCTCCAGTGAAGGAGGTGTGGACTCTGTGAATGTCAGTTTTAGTTAAGGAGGTGTGGCCCCTGTGAATGTCAGTGCCAGTGAAGGAGGTGTGGACTCTGTGAATGTCAGTTCCAGTGATAAGATAAAGAAGATATCTGTGCATGTCAGACTCTTTTCTCAATGCCACTTTTCTCCTGAATCAAATCCAGCCATAGATATTGAATCACAATTGCATAAAACAGCTCTAAATAATATAATATTGAGTCTCTGGCTGCTTTATATCTCTCATACATGCACTGATTGTTGATTGTATTGAAAGGAAAAACCTCTAATGTGCCTGACAGCGACAGCTGACAGTGTCACACATCAAATTAGATATCTAGGCCCAATATGCATTTGTGTTCAATATCCCACTGGTGAGAACGATGTATTTCAGCTAAAAAGCACATGATGCATATGCGACCTCCAAAGTTTTTTTTTTTAGAAACATGGTAATGTCATTTCTAAACCATGTCTTATTGCAGATGCATTTGATGAGCGCAGAATTGTGAGATGTGAGTGTGAAGCATGAGAATCACAAAGAAATATGGCAAACTTTGGAGGACTTCTGGACATTTGGAACTCGGCCTCACCTTCTGCTCCAGCATGCTAGGCAGTGAGTTTCCTCGATCCATTCTCCCTCTCTGAGCGTCTCCGTTCTATACACAACGGATTCGAGAGTGGAGCGCCACACACACACAGAATGCACACAGTCAACATGAGTTACTGCAGATTGTCAGGCTTCAGTGTGAAAGCCCTACATCAAGAGGACCTCACAGTAATGAAAGCTCTCAGTGTCTTTATCAAGCCGTTGCAAGTAGAGCGTGACAAGAGTGTGGAGTGTACAGCTTTCCTAGTGTCAGATGCAAAATTGAGCATTTTCCTTGACCTCCTCTCTGATCTTTTAATTAAAACTGAGAAAGAGGTTCTTTTGGTATCTGTGTATAACCTTCCTGTGAAAGCACTATGCACAACAATACTACTGATAATGACATGAAAATCTAAAGCTACCCAAAAGCGGTTTGGAAGACTGCATTATATTCTTTATTAGATTACAAATGACTTGAAGTTTCACAAAATAGTCATTACCAGAAAAAGAGATAGACGTGGCTACATTTGCACCCACATCAAGAACTCCAGATTCTATGAATATGCAAATGCACCCAGCCCTACATGCTCTGCCCCTTTCCTGGTAATCTAATTTTGCATAGACTGTATTTGGACTCAGATTTGCTCTTAACGTTGTAATACTGTCTGTTAACACTACTTCAGGTTTTTTTAAATGAGAGATTTTTAAATGAGAATGCAGGAAAACTACTGCAGTGTCCACCTGCATGTTCAAGTAATTTCCTCAAGCTTTTCCACCCAAGTTCTACACTCCTTTATTAAATATCACCCTCTTATTGCAAGAAGCCATGATCAAATGAGTTAGGCAGAATGAATAAAGGGCAGATCAAGTGTACATTAGTGGCAAGGAACAAGGAGAATAAAGAAGGGCAAAAGCATGCAAAAATGGGAGACGTGATTTTCCTACTGCTTCTACCAGCAGCGACAAGCTGCGATAATGTGATAATGCAAAGAATGAGCTTCACCTGCAGTCCTGAGGAACACGGCAATACCGTAAAGAGAAAGACAGAGAGTTGGTGATAAAATATTGCACTATATACATGACTATAGACAAGACATATGACAGACATATTACTTTTTTCTTTTTTGTAAAAATAGCAAAATTCCATGTTGTGATATTACAAACCTGATACATATACAGTACATGAACTCATGACATGCACAAGTATTCTGCAGTTCTGTCTCCCATGCTTACAAAACATACATGTCCAGAAAACAAAACTGCATGCTATTCCTCATGCATGCATGTTCCTCATGTGATAGACTTTATCTAAAAACCCTGCCTAGGGAGTTAGAGAGCCCTCAATCTGAATGCAATACGGGGGGAGGAATATTTGAAGTGTCCAATTTATAACAATATTATATTGGTTTAAAATACAGTGTGACATATACCATGGACAGGGAAAATGCTGTTTTCTTATTGGCTGACAGTTGTGCATTACTTTCTTATATCGGGACCTCTTTAAAGAAGATATTTTCACAATATATTCAGTTTCTTATGTTATTTATGACAATGATAAAAATAGTTTTGGCTTGACCTATATTTAGTCTTTGCTACTGCCTTTGCTATCATGCTGTTAAATAATAAGAGAAATATATAATTTATATAGAAAGGAATGTTTTACAGGCTACAGTGAGTAATAAATGTTCTAGGTAACAGTAACAGTATTAGAGCAAGACAAGCACCCTCCAAAATGCAACCACAGCAACACCCATATAATGGTAGCCTGCACCCTATAGTCTATATTATTACAGTAAATAGGTAATGTATTATAATGACAGTGAGGGTCAATTTCATATCAGTTATCAGTTATGAGAAGGCAAAACACGTACAAAGCTAGTTGGCTTAATCCTTGGTCAATGGGTGTGGTCTAAGAGAGGCGTGGTCTAAGAGATAATGCCACCAAGTACATAATATCCCAAATATCTGAACATACTTTGTAGTGTTTTTCACCTCTATCCGTCGATTCTTTTCTGGTATTGGGATGCATAGCTGTGTTACGTACGATATAAATAATATGGCACATGTTCACTACACACTGTGATTTGTAGTTACAAGTGATGAGATTTCAGCTACGTGCTCTATTTGTTTTTTTCAAACTTACCTGTTCTGGCTTTTTCACTGTCTGTGGAGGCGAATTCAGCTGACTGCAGCTATAGACAGGAAACAACAAACGGTGAAAAGACAGAAAAGAATATTCTGAGTGATCAGTGTCAGTACATCGAACCAACTTGATCATGTTGTTCTCTGTGGCCGAAGGACAGTGTGTATTATAACCCCAACCCAGATTTATATAATGTTGAAAATGTGAAACAACAAACATATGATGATTAATTTCACAGATTCTTGTTCTGGGTAGTCCTTCAGTTATTAAATCTCCTACAATACATCGTTTGTCCAGAATAAAACACTACACACTTTCAGGTTATGCTTATGATGCTTGGAACCTAAGATCTCACTGAATTTCTTGTGAAAAAAAAAACAAAACAGTGACTTCAGACAAATAAACAACAGCTCAGATGGATTTTCACATGACATCAAAACTGTGTTTTCACATAAGACAGTTGGGGTTCCTTCTATACCACAGGTTGCTGAATTGTAATTTGTTTTAAACATGTTTTATATTAGAGGGCACAATTGGACTGTGAGTAGATCAGAGAGGTTAAGATTAGATTTTGGTTCAGGTTAAATTTTACACAACTCATACCACAGGATAATCTAGTAAGATAGGGAGGGCCGAATCAGCCTCAAAATCAGCCTAATTATCTTCTAGTGTGGCCCAGGCGTTACCCATGATGCACTGGAAGGATACAGCAGGTAGATTTAAATGCTGAGTCAGTTTGAAATGTAACATTTATATGTGTAATGAAACATCATAAAGTTAGCTGCATTGATCATACAGCACAGAGATCACATATTTAGCATTCCTGTGTCCTCTGGTACAACGTTAGACAAACTGCTACACTGTATGGCCAAACGTTTGTGGACACCTGACCATCATAGCCATATGTGCTTGTAGAACATCCCATTCCAGAGTTAGTCCCCCCTTGCTGTTATAATAACTTCCACTCTTCAGGGAAAAGTTTCCACTAGATTTTGGAGCGTGGCTGTGGGGATTTGCGCTCATTCATTCACAAGAGCATTAGTGAGGTCAGGCACTGGTGTCAGGAGAGGAGGTCTGGGGTGCAGCTGGGATTCCAGTTCATCTCAAAGGTGACCTGGGGTTGAGGTCAGGGCTCTGTGAAGGACACTCATGTTCTTCCACTCCAACCTTGACAAACCATGTCTTCATGGAGCTTGCATTGTGCACAGGGGCATTGTCATGCTGGAACAGGTTTGAACCTCTTAGTTTCAGTGAAGGGAAATTGTAATGCTAGAGCATACAGAGACATTCTATACAATTCTTCGTTTCTAACTTTGTGGCAACACAACCACAAAAGAGTGTGATGGTCAGGTGTCCACAAACTTTTGGCCATATAGTGTTTTTACCTAATAATTATAATGCCTTCTTTTCTAGTAACTCTTCTTTGTGACACAGGAAATATACTTATTTTACACTATATACAATGTACTATATACTATATACTTATATACAATTTTCTTATCAAACACCAGTGTTTGGGAAACAGCCCTAATGTGTGTATGAGAATGAGAGGATGAGTGAGGAAGGGAAGAGCATTGTGGATACCCGAGAAAGACCGGAGCGATTGCAGGAAGGTAGAGTGGCAGATTTAGATGCACCACTGGATGACCCTGCAGCCAGAAAAAAAGAAAAAAAAAACCTTCATTACCCATCAGCCTGTCCACATTACCAAACACTGCTTTCTCATTACCCATTCATGACTAATGAATCTGTTTTTTATTTTTTTTTTTTTTACACATTTCAGGCACACCATCTTGTAACGAGGCAAAGCTTCTCCATGAACTGCAACAGCCAGGAATGAAATCTGGTTCACATCACGGTTCCACCTTGATCTTAAGCAGGTACAAAAATCTATATAGCTGGAACCTTTGGTATTACACTGTAGAAAAAAGACCCGAAGTCCTCGCTCTTGACCTGAGGAAGTAGCTATTCAGTTCTGCAGAATGGGTTTAGAAAAAGTTACGGGTCTCCAATACTGAAAGTCACTAAGTGCAACCACTAAGACTCTTTACTGACGTATTTTGAAGCACTGTTTTGGTAGAGATTACAATGAACTCATTATCAGCACATGCACACACTCGAAAAAAACCCAACACAATACACTATTAGGCCATTACTCACCCAAGTGCATGTGTGTCCTGTCAGGCAGTGAGCGTGTTTTCCTCCGGAAGTGCACTGATTTCTCTATTTCCTCCTTCAGGATCAGCTTACCCAGGTTGGACTGGATCTGAAAGTGAATTGTAATCAGAGAAATACACTAGACCCGGGGTATGTTGTAGTGGGATGATATATTTACAGTATGCCCATCTGCCCAATGTGATGATTTTCAGTAAATCGGGGTAACAGCTTCTCATTTTCAAAGGGGACGACATTAAACACCATATGAAAGTGCAGCAGCATTGTGAGGGTTCAGTTATTTAAAGAAGGTGTCTTCTAGAGCTTTTACAACATATTTCACCAGAAAATTGTGTGTGTCATTATCTGTACCAGTATAACACAAAGATAATAATGCAGCTCTTTCAGACATCTTTATCACAGTACCAGTACCATCGTTTATACTACATGCATGTGAATAGTACAAGCTTTTTGCGTCTGCTGCAATGCTGTAATATGTTTAAAATGTTATACTGGTATTATTTTATACCGTAGCATTATTGAAGTCGGTCAGAAGATGATGAATCATTTAACAAAATAAAAAAATACTATACTAGGTCATATCTACTAGTCGATATAAGCTTTATGTAAGCAGAAATTTCTTTAGCATTTAAGGAATTGTGAATGTTTACAAGTGAACTACAGGCTTTAGACTTACGTACTTACCTTAAGGTTCTTACCAAGAAGTAATAAGCTGGAAGTTTATCAAAATCCAGTGTTGGTATTTTTAATACAGATGGCAGTAAGGCACTTTAACTTCACTTCGAATAAACCAGATTTGAAGGTGGAGGAAGGGCACACACTCCTTGGACTCACAGCCTCGTTTAGTTCAGATAAAAGCCTCTCACAGCATTGGCCGTGGTATCGAATGTCTGAGTGGTGCTGTGTGGGTGTGTCTGTGCTCTTACTTTGTTAAGTTCCTGCTCCTGCAGCTTCTTTGCATCCTCAGTCAGGTCCTCAAATTCATCATCCTCTACAGCTTTGCCCTGTTCTGCTGCCTTCTTCCTCCACTCAATCTCTACAGAGAGACACAGAGACACGAAGCATGCTTAACTGTGGACATATGTTATGATATATGCATTTAAAATTATTAAAAAATATTATAACATGATAAGGCCTGACTAATAATAAACTAAAGAGTTATGATATAATTTAAAATTATGATTAAAAAAATAAAGATATAATATGGCACTAATAAAAATGTCAAACGTAATAAATAAAAAATGTTTTATAAAAAAGAAAATGTTATATAAATGAAACTTTATGACTTTATCTTTTAATAATACACAATTTTATACACACTGGTATAATATACAGAATTTTATGTTATAGTTTACCACTAGCTTACCCATGCTAGCCAGTGATGGAGGACAAGGCCAGTACTCTGTCTCTATTTTGGACGGCTGGCTGGGATCAGGAGGCTGGGCTGCTGGGAACTTAGAGGACAAGATGATGACCTCATCTTTATGCTTATTATGGGATGCTGTTGATCCTTCTGGGAGGGATAAAGGGGTTTATAATAAATAACGATTAGTAAAATAACAGTCTCTGACTCTTTCAGTCCTGTAATGTTAATGCAGTTATAAAGATATCATGATTAAAGAGATGAGAATAAAATACCATGCTTGTATATGGGAGGCTTGTTGTAGATGTTGGTTCCGTTGTCTGAAAAATAAAGAAACACGTGTCATTACGTCTAGTGTGTCATTACTTTTAGATCAAATCAATGGTCATTAGTGATTAGGGAGTTGCCTGCTTAGTGCAGGTGAGATATTGTACGTGTTCTGTGCAGGTGAATTATCAGAACTGTTCACTGCAGGTCAGTTATTGAACCTGTTCAGTACAGGACTTGTTCATTACAGGTGACTTATTGTATCTGAGCTGCACAGTTGAGTTACTGTATCTGTTCAGTACATTTGGGTTATCAGACCTGTTCAGTACGGATGAGTTTTTGTACCTGTTCAGCACTGGTGAGTTACTGGACTCATTCAGTACAGGTGTATTATCGCATCTGTTCAGTATGGATGAGTTATTGTGCATATTTGACACAGCTGAGCTAAGGTGCTAAACCTGTTGCTATACCTGATCGGGACAGGTGAACTGACTTACCTGGTCTGTGGAAGTGCTGTATGGGGCATCTGGATGAGGTGCTTGTTTTGCGGAGCTGCACGGTCGAGCCCATGGAGGATGTGCTAGGTGAGTCATGTTCCACCCACTCCTTTTCTTTAGAGTAGAATATCTGCGCCAAAGAACAGATAAAAGGATAAATACATTTCATAAAACAAACCCAGCCACTGAACTAGGCTGCCAATTAATTAGGAGTAATAGTATAATCTGCTGCACAGTGATCATACTGTTCATTTCTAATATTACGGCACAAATGTAGATCATACAATTAATTAGTAGTAATAGTGTTAACTTGTTACCAATGATGAAATTCCCAGGATATCTTTGTCTGCTCAGACCCCACTACAACTGAACAGAGATGCATTAATCCCCTCAGTACAACCATCACTTTACTGCATAGTCATTTCTTCTGGACTGGACTCACATACCACTGAGGACTTACAGATCTTTTGTTTACAAGCTATATTTTTTAAAAATAGTATGCTACTAGTCTTACAGTTGCATACTGATTGCACAGTTTTAAAATGTGGATGCTTGATAGTGAAGTCCTAATTATTTCCTGTCTTAAATAACATCACATATCATAAGTGCACGTCTGAATCTGTCTAGACATGGCTCGTTTTTTTACTTCACACTAACACTGAGTCAGAAAGACCAGAACGATCCAAAACTGTATTTCAACAGGCCAGACTGTGGATCTTTCAATCTGACACTATAGATTTATGTCTCGCTGTGATTTACTCCACTGGGCGGCCAACTGTAAAAGACTTCTTTTCCAGAGAGTGCAATCATGTCTACGCTGCTGTGAGTCCAGCAGCCTCATAAAAATAAAACCTTGCAGAAAATGGATGTTATTGGCCAAAACTGACCCCAGATCAGCACTTGCAAGTCTGGTGTTTGGTCTTAAAAGGTGTCAAACAGAATGAAATATGCACCATATAGCCGAGTATGGCAATAGTTTGTTAGCAGTTTTGAGTGGATTTTTTTGGAAAATTATTGATTGCTGACTAATAAATCAACATTTTTATTCATCAGCATTTTTATTTATTCAATCAGCATACATTTGTTCAATTGCGCATTCTATTACTTCAGACAAATAAACCAAGGAAAATATAAAACCACAAGGTTGTGATCCTAGCAAGAACTTTTTATTCAGACTTGCATGTGTAATCCATTCTACGAGCAGTCTGGATGCTTTAAATATAGTGCGAAAGACTATGATTGGGCTCATGTTATCAGATATGTGTTATAGCTTGTCGGGTGGCAGCAATGCTGATCTGCTACTGAAATCAGTGCAGCACAAACTTACTACTTTCAAGCAACAGCAGCAATTATTCAAGCCGATCAGATTAATAATACAAATCTTCGTTTGAAAGTTCTTTGCTGGCATTCTTAATCCTTATTTCTCAGTGATTTAAGTATTTAACTTGGCCAGGATAGATGATTCTTTTGTTTTGGAGACAGCCTTTTTTTTTTTTTTAAACTATGTATAATATGTATAATTGAAAGAATAATGTCTGTATGTCCATGATAATGTGTGATGTATATGACTGTATAATATATTGTGTAATCTAATATAATATCAACAGCGATTTCATTATCACAGTACACCATGATACCATTAATCTGTAGTACAAGAGACTGTAGTTTTAATTATATGTAAGCGTAAAGCAGAGTAGAACAATAAAATGAACAATAACATTTTATAGAAGTGCAAGCAGATGACTCACCTCTGGGGAAGGAGGAGGAGAGATGGAATGAGATGACATTGATCTCTAGGGAAGAATAAGAGAGAGAACACAAATGCACGCACCCACCCACCACACACCCACCCACACACACACACACACACACACACAATTCAGAAAAAAAGCTCCACCCATTATGTACAGGTCTAACAATCTATGTGCACATTCAAGAATCTATCAATTATCAACAACTACTATAATGTAATTAATTTAATTGTGAAATCATATAATTAACAGGAATTCTTCACTGATCATAGTTAAAAAAGCATCTTTTTTCATCAACTGAAAGCAATAGAGAGAATAAACATAAACTAAATACAAACAGTTTCCCTGCATGTTTCAGTAAAAGCATGATGCACAAGTAAGAGATACAACACTTCATACACTTCATATAACGAAGTACAGCAGAATAACAGTTACCACCTTCAAGCTGATTATTTTTCTACAACAGCACGTCCTGAAGCGCTTTATTCCTCTTATACCATTGGCCAACAATCACAATTTTGGATTTATTAAAGAATAATGTGTACTTTTATCCACGTACAGTTACATTTAATGTTGTGGAAAGTCTGTGAAACAAGTTACTTCCTGTGATCGCTCACGTTATAAACTGTCAGAGAACGTAAAATGTAAAGTTACAAAGTGCTAATATAAACCTGTGATTTGCCTTGAAGCACTACTGAAAATTAATCTACACCTTCTGCCCAATCAGATTAGAGAATTGCTGTGGTATAACTCAGATTAAGACACATACACCCCAGCATAATTATTCACAGCTGATTATTCAGAGTGTTACTGACCTCTCTGCTCCTGGACAGACTGACATGATCCAAAGCTGACATGTTGAAATGAGGTTCATACACCATCAGGTCGGGCCTCTCCACCTCCAGGATGGCTTTGTCTTTAGGAATTGCTGCTAAGTCCTTATATCCGATCACCTGATTATCCATTCTGGCCTGAATTAGGGGAATAAAATAAGCTCTTTATTATGTCTTTACTCACTACTTATTGATTTTGTGACTTATTGCCCTGTTTAGTCTTTTTTAAAGTAAAATAAAAACTGAAAAAAACGAAAAAAACTTCTTCCAATCCCCTCTTTCTTTCTTTCTTTCTTTCTTTCTGTGATCAATATAAACAATCCTGATACAAGCTGAGCTCTTTAAGTTGCTTCTCTTGAAGTTCCTTCTCTATCTCTTTTATGTTTCACAAGTACAAACACCAGTCATTTTTGAAAAAAAAAAAAAAAGACTGCAACTTTGGAAAAACACTCTTCTGACATGAGCTCAGTCATTACACTGCGTTTGACATCTCATCACTGGTTACTGGTTTTCGGTTTGGATAGATTTGAAAGTTTTGTTAATTAATGATAAAGCTAATAAGCAAGCACATTTCAATGGCTGAGAAATTATTTAAAATAATAACGATACAGTACCTTTAAATTTCAATGGACAAAAGTAGAAGCATTTTATGATGCAGCTCAAAATTAGTGTTAAACCCAATATTTTGTGTTTAATTTATTTAATTTGTATTTATTTGTTTTCCAGTTATATTTTATTGTTTTACTTTCTAAATGCTGAAATATAAATTAAAAGGTTATTACTGTTATACTTAGACACCAAAACCTAACATATAATAACCTAGTCATATATACACAATATGGTCAAAAGTTTGTGGACACCCGATCATCACGGTCATATGTGCTTGTTGAACATCCCATTCCAGATTTGCAGTTCTAATAACCTCCACTCTTCTGGGAAGCCTTTCCACTAGATTTTGGAGCATGACTGTGGGGATTTGTGATCATTCAGCTACAAGAGCATTTGTGAGATCAGGCACTGATGTCAGGTGAGGAGGTCTGGGGTGCAGTCAGTGTTCCAGTTCATCCCAAAGGTGATCAGTGGGGTTGAGGTCAGGGCTCTGTGCCCAGGGGCATTGTCATGCTGGAACAAGTTTGGGCCTCTTAGGTCCAATGAAGGGAATATAATGCTACAGCATACAGAGACATTCTATACAATTATGTGGCTTTGTGGCAACAGTTTGGGGAAGGACACATATGGGTGTGATGGTCAGGTGTCCACATACTTTGGCCATATAGATTATGTAGATGAGGAAGATCACAGTATAAGCAGATGCTCATGGTAATGAAATTGACCTACCACAATGGAAGTGGCTGGAGATCCGGGGGCACTAGGACCCCGGGAAGATGGGGCCGTCCCTGCCTGCTGGGTCAAATCAATAGGTCAAAAGTAATGCTTAATAAACCGGAGCAGTTTAGCATGGACTGAATGACAGCACTTGGATGAGTAGTGAGATCTATTACAGGCATGATCAGTCAAGCTGAAATGCTCCTCACTAAGGAAGGTTAAGAGTCAGGCTGCAAGAGTGCATCATAAAATCACCAGGCACAGTATACAAAACAGATACCATCCAAGCACTGCTTTTATTTAATTAAACACCAAACATTCTTCTAGCATTTCCTTCAGCTGATCCTTCTAGAAGCCATTATAAAGAGTCCGAGGTAAGTGCTGTGAGGAATCTTCACATAAGAGTAACATCTATCTTAAGCTTCTGTTCTGACCATTCATTATTTTTTAATAGTTTGTTAAGCTGAAGAAAAAAGACATGACTCATCACTGGAAAATGTGCATCCGAATGTAATCCTGTCAGCCATGTTGTTTGTGAAGCACACTCAGGGCTGGAGGAGGGCATCGGAGAAACCTCCATTCACCTCATAAACACACTGAATGCCACCAGTAGTGGAATTCATGCAGTCTGGAAATTTAGTGTATCGAGTCAAACTTCCAAGTACTAGGAAATGCAGCACAGCAGTGTTAACTGTTGTGTTCTCAGTGACGAATATGCTATTGTGTCAGTCTGTACACTCCTTTACGCGTTATCGCACATACTGCTTTTATTCAGTCTGAATAAGAACACGGTACTCATATTAGTGATGATTGGTGTTTAATGGAAAAACAGCTGAAAGTTAACTACACCCTAAAACTCATTAAAAATGTTTATCTGGAAATATAAATGTGATGTGTTTAGCGATTCTACCGGTAATTTATTGGCTGGTGCTGTGTTTTTTCATTTTTCGCAGGTACGATGGCATTTAATATGAGAATAAAAATTCAACAATCTTAAACATAAGAGATAACAATCAGATTTCTCTGTTAGCTCCTGAAAACAAAAGGAAAAGAGCTTCTTTTCTCGCTCAACGTTTTCCAGCATTGTTCAATGTCATATTAATGAGAAATGCAGCATAGACGCAGTGGAGACATTAATGCAAACGCAAAGTTCCACAATGCAATTCAGTTATACCACACAGTTGTGCCGAGTTAAAGCAGAGACTTGATGACGAATGTGATGCAGTTGATGGTAGTATTGGCATGAAAGTTGAAGCTTTGGAAGCTGAGCAGTTTGAGCTGCGTATACAAATGAGGAGAACTAAAGTGCTGCCACTGCACCACTATCAGCAGGTGGCATTATGGGTAATTTAGGAGACCGTTGAACAAAGTGAAAACCGACGACATTATTTCAGAATTTCATTATAAAGAAATCTCCTTTAACAAAACTGTATCAGTGTTTGATACCTAAAGAAATAAAACAATTTAATCTTAGATTAAAGATAGACATTAGACATTATCTGCAGTGGAAGCATGTAACAGTAAAGTAAATATATACTCTATAAGCACATCCTGCTATTATTATCATTTCTGTTTCAACGAGTGACAGACGGTAACAGAGCATTGAGTACAAAATAAAGAAAATATAAAAACAAAAAAAAAATAGTCCACCTACCTTTTGCATGACGGATGTTCACTACAAACTTTCTCTCGATCCTCTGGACCTCTCAGATCTGTCATAAAACATGAACAGGATTGAGTCCAGCTTACATTATTACTCAAGGGATGATCAGTTTAAAATATTACTAGAGTAAATAATACAATTTCAACATCTGGAAACAAAATATAAAAAATTAAATAAAAAAAAAATAGCTGCAACAAATGCAAATGATTTTTATATGATTTTAATATAATTTAAAACTACTTGTTTATATTTTTCATAATGTAAGTGCCAAAGGGAGAATTATTTATATCTTAATTTTAAAAAATTCTTTTACCAGTTTACTTTTCATCCACAAATTTTCCTTTGCTTCTAGGAACTGACAAATTTACATGTAGATATTTAGATTTTTATATTTACATATTTAGATATTTAGATTTCCTCACCTTATATTCAGATACTTTATTTCTGATAGTATTTTGCTTGTGGATGTTAGAATTTTGTGACACAAAAATGTATGACACAAACCTCCCACCATAGACTTTATCGCCATGTCATACAATTTAACTGGATTTCCAAAAATATAGGAAAAAAGCTTCATTTTCATCAACTGCTGTTCTACTGAATATTCAAAAAGAGAAAACCAGCATGAGATCATCAAAAGAACACCATCGAAATACACACTTTAATTAGATTCGGACTGTTTGACACAGCCACCGGTCACAGAATCACATTACTATTCAACACAACACACAGACATTAGAATCATTTGTCTGAACTTCACTTTAAGCCATGTTTCAAGGTCATGGATTGCTGTAGCAGCAATATTCAGCTGGGTATGTGGCCTGCGCACAGCCTCCCATCAGACCAACTGCGTCAGTATCAGGCGTTAGCTTATATAGCAACAATTAACACAAGAATTATGTATTTCATTTTCAAAACATGTACCAATACTTGAGTTATTTTGACTTTCAGGGCACTTGATGTGATTTAAAATGTTAATTTCACCATAAAGCATTAAGTAAAACATGACAGGAAAATAATCCACAACAGGGCTGTGTTATGTGGCCCAATATGCAACGAAGTTGATTATTTACCTATAACAGCACATCCTGAAGCGATTTATTCCTCTCACACAACAGTGATTCATTCATACAATACCACACTGAGCGTTTATAGTTGTGGAACAAGATACAACTTCCTGTGAATGAGCTGTTACTATAGAAATGATTAGAACAAGTGCATTAATATAAACCTGTGATTGAATTGCAGACGGAAGTCCTGTCAGGGTTTCTGTTATAGAAAATTAACTTCATTAATCTTCTGACCAATCAGATACAAGAACTCAACAGTGCTGTGGTATAAGACAATTTAGCACTCTATTTTAGTAAGATAAATATAAAATAATGGTTTGATAAATTTCAGATTTGGTTTGAAATAATCTTATTTTGTTTCAGTAATGAGAGAAGTAGTTAATATTTACCAAAATTCATAATTCATAAATTAACAGCCTTAGTAAACTATTTATTACACATAAATATGAAGTCTTAAAATCTGTTTGTTTGTTTGTTTGTTTTTTTTACCATTTTTCTGCCATTTTCTGTTGCGCTTGTGAGATCTTATGTGTACAATATCTAGAAAACCTTTCAAAAAATATGGAAAATTGTCAAAATAAGTCTCAGTAAAACTTCAGTGTGACTTCAGATCTATGTTCAGATCTATGTTCTAAAGCGAATGACATCAGATATATGACTTATAACACAAAATTTCAAGCCTGTTCTGAATGAAATCACAGTTTAGAATTACCCATGCAGAACGCATGTACACTACTTTTAAATGTGTTCATATATGAACATTCTGTAAAAATTCAAACACTAATATTCCTGTGTTGAAGAGAAATGATATTAAGAAATAAAGCTGCGTTCAGTGATACCTGACATTAGCTTAATAACAACTTTATTGTGTAAAATTGTGGATCTTGCCATAAATCAGAGCATCATAAACATGACCAGTCTCTCACTGTGTGCATAATAAAAATCCAAGCAGGCAAAGTGCTGTGTCTAGATAGTATCTGTCTGGAATAAGACGGTGTAACTCATCGGAAGGCGGGATGTCACATCCTGTTTTGTCATAAATTTGTTTCCTGCTCTATGCTGAGGTGGAGGGGAGAAGATGGCCGACTCTATCCCTCTGTTTCTGCCTCATCATAATCCGGGTCAAATACAGATGCTCCTGCCTGAGTGCACTGCCAAGAACCATTTTAATTATATCAGCTCGAAAACCCCATCATTCTTTAATCATCTGAGCCCAGAACGCTGTTCTTTTGTACTAAAAGCAGTAGGGATGAAAGCACTTAAAGCAGTATAGCCTTCTAACGCAGCTATATCAGTGTTAATTGTGAAGTCAAATTCACTATTAAATGATGATAACTGGTTAAATAAAACCTGTTCTTCAGTGTGCATTCAGACTGATTTTAACTATTAAATGAAGAAAAAGGCTTAATGATTCTTAATGATTCATAGTATTATCCATTAGCATTCAGCGTAATGAGTGAAGCGTGAGAACATTAGACCGCCTAGAGGAAAACTCTAATGCTTTTGGGATCAACTAAATGTGCTAATTAGCTGTATTTCAATTTCATCTAAAGATATAGAAGCCACCGCTTTAAATATTTTATGACGTGAGCACATTCGCGTAACTGTGAGTACAGTCTGAGAGCCTGCGGGCTTTCTGAATTCACTTCCCTTCAGATGGGAAAGAGGAGAAAGATGCTCTATCGGCAAAAACAGCATGCTTTTTTTCATGCTAGCTGGTGGGTGTCGTGCTAGTGGTAAATAGAATGGTTCTTGTTTCAGTACCATGTAAAACAGAGGAAAGGAAAAAAAACAATTAACATTTATGCAGGATGAAAGCAGCTTCTTCGAGCTTACTATCCACAGCAAATAAAATGTTCATTAATAAAGGCTTCTTAAACTAGACCGTAGATATTAGATACTGATATTTCCTTATGCTGCATTGTGAAGGGGACAGACTTTATCTCAGGCACACAAAGTCTGGCTGGATTCGATTCTGCACCCTGATTATGTACAATCTGAGGAAAGATATGGTATCAATATCGATACGATTACTGTCCAAACCAATATGGCAGGGGTCGGGAACCAATTTTAGACAACAATCTGAGCTGAAAATAAAGAAATAGAAGAAGCTTTTATTTGTTACACATATACATTACAGTACAGAGAAATTCTTTTCTTCATATATGGCAATTTGGCAGTGCTGGGGCTTGAACCCTCCTGATCAATAACCCGAAGCCTTTAACCAGGATTGAACTCACAACCTTCAGATTATAAGACTGATGCTCTACCTACTGCACTAATTTTACAAATAATGTCAAAAAAAAAAAAAAAGAATAGAGAGTTTAAATTTGAATAAATGTGCATTAAAAGATACCAGTAAATTATTTACACCATTGAAATAATTAACAGTAATATTTGTATAATCAATTAAACTTTGTATACTCAGGGACCCTTTAACTGTGATTTAAAAGAAAATCCAATGTATCAATTTATTTTAGGAATAGAAACCAAAATTTCCAATATTGGGCTGAAATATTGGGCTCTCCCAAATAGCGTATAGTGTGTATAATAATATGGCTATCTGATTGTTTTCGGCGCTATGCATTTTTTTTTTTTAATCCCTGAAATATACTTGGACAGTGGTGGGTTGTGATTTCCACCACTGTAACTAGTAAATAAAAGAATTGCGGACCCTCTGGCTATGCTTTATGGATAGCACGTTGAAAACCATGGCACTAATCAACCTCAGTGGACGGAGAGGAGGCGGGTCAATCTGGCCGGTAATGTGTGATGATTCTCACCTGTGTCGTATTACCGCCAGTCTACTTATTTGTGTCTTTTTGTGCTTTCAGTAACTGCCATAACCAGACAGAGAGAGAGAGAGAGAGAGAGAGAGAAAGTGTGATATAGCTTAAATGCACAAATGCACACACATGCACGCACACACATACACACACACACTGCGAAGTGTGAACTTGAACCTGACGGAGTGAAAGCTTGACCCATTTCTGTTGAGTTGTTTTGGTTTTCCTGAGTTTTTGAAAGTGCAGATTGAATAAACGCAAGCCTGGCGCTCAGCAAAAATTGCGCCTGTTTCCCGAGTCTTCCTCCACACTTTCACACACCAGGGTTCTACATTGACCTGTTAAGAAGATCGGCCAGTGGTTGTCTTGTGATCGGCTGGACGATCGCGACCGATGTAATGAGCACCCCTGCACTAGCCTAGGTGAGCTCATGTATGTAGAAGAGGGCAGACAGAGCTTTCCTCTGAGTGAGTTATGCTGCATATGATGCATGAGGTTGGTTAGCTTCACGTGTCTTGTAGGAAGGACATGAGCTGGCTGGTGGGTGAGAATTGGTAGGTGACTAAATTGAGGAAACGACGGGGGAAGAAAAAAGCATGGTTTAAAAACAGGGTATAATATTATTAGGGTGACTGCAGGACAAAAGCATGCTCTGAACTTGATATCAGTCACTGACAGTCAGCCACCAGCCTGGACCAATCAAACAGAGACTATCAGCTTACCTCTGTAAGCTTTACTAATTGCCATCTGAATGTTCCAAATGCTAAATTATAACCATGTCTTTTTTGGTTTAATGAAAAAGTGCAGAGATTTCAGCTAGCTAACAAGTGTTTTGCGATGATCACAATTTAGCTCTATTTGGCTCACTGACCAGTGAAATACGGTTTCCAAGCAAGTACATCAGGGCATCTGCTTACAGCTTCCTATTTTCAACAGGAAATAAAACCCCAGGACATAAAAACAGGACATAACAATGCACCAGCAGCGTAAGGATTCAGTTATTGCTAGAATATTGTTTAAAGCAGACTTCACCTCTTTCAACTGACATGCTGTACTTAGACCATTAGTTCATATTCCCTTATCACAATATCATGAGATATCATCATATCAATACATCATCACATCCATATTCATCTGGCTTATTTCTAATTCAAATCTACATTGTCTCTCCTGTTCTTGCAAATTCCTTTATCGGCTCCTTTCCGCTCTCCGCCGTTTATTTCCAGCAGGTTAGTTAGCCGATATGGTTCTGCTTGGAGTCACTGAGGCATGAAGGACGGGACGTTGAACACCCCCACGCTGATGTTTTTAACCAACTTAAAGCTGCTCTACTGACATGATTTATCACCAGTGAGGCAAACAGTGACCGAGGGACCCATCTGCATCCGACGCTCTTCAATCCGAGTTCAATTTGGGAAATGTCTTTAAACGTCTCCTGTTTGACCTACTGCACGGACGATATTTCAATTCTTCATCTTGAGATGATCAGGTTCAAGTCTGAGTGCGCGAAACATTCAAACAATCTGACATTTTATTCTTTATTATTGAGGAGACATCTTACTCAGTAATATCCAACTGAACGTCCTGTTCATACACAGCTTGCTCGCACAGCATATGAAAACGAGGACTCTTTCTTTCTCTCTGTCTCTCTGTCTCTCTCTCTCTCTCTGTCTCTCTCACACACACACACACACACACACACACACAGAGATCTGGCTTCCTTTTTTTGACATGTCCTGATCAACAGTCCTTATCTCATATAATGCTCTTCTCCATCCTGTACGGGCCTGGGAACCTCTCTCTCTCTCTCTCTCTCTCTCTCTCTCTCTCTCTCACACACACACGCACACACACAGGCTGCAGATTAAATAGATTAACCCCTTTCGGTTCTGTCCAGGTCAAAATCAACCATTTTCCTTTTTTTTTTCCTAGAAGCAGAACAATATCTTTTTTTTAACACAAAGCCTGCTGCGCACGGAGTGATTTCCCTAATAAACAGCGTGAGCATGCTTAAAAACTGACAGGTTGTTTAAAACTGGCTGCTGTGTAAATATGAAGTGGTGTCCCTTTCCCTCCATCTTTTAATTCCACTCCCACCTGCAATCAGGAGAATTCCTGAGCATTGGGAAGGGTAGGAGTGCTCTGTTTCCATCAGGAATGTTTATACCGATCATCACGAAGATAAAGAGTGAGCATTTTAAAATGAATTGCATGTGTCTTGCTGTAAAAGCTGAACAGACTGCTTTATGGGAAAGGAACTGAACATTGCTAAATAATAAACGCAGCAGAACAGTAAATATACAAATCAGAAAAAAAGCAGTATTTTAGGTCAATCTGGTTTATATTAAGGTTTAGTTGCAGCTCAGATTAGCATGCATGGGGGGAGAGGAACCTTTTTACACCCTTAATGATGCAGGTTTATTGGGCGCTGATGAGAGAGAAAAACAAGGAAAGAAAAATAAAAGAAGTTTAACAAGAAATAAATGAGGTTTAATAAAGCTGGGCAACTAGACCAAGTAACAATACTAGACCTAATACTAATAATATGTTCACAGGGTCTTTCCAAAACCAAATAAAAGTGACCTAACATGTAAAATAACTGCTGAACATCTCACGCTGTGAGCCATCAACACTCTTTAAAAAGAACCCCAAAATATATACGTATTTAACACTACATTCAGATTCTGGTTTTTAATTCATTTTGTTTACTTTTGTATATTAGGTATTTATTAATAACAAATATTATATAATAATTATGTTTATTACACTGTAGTTGAGTTTTAATTCTGCACAGCATAGCTAGTCATGCTACACAGGCCCCCCAACACACACACACACATTTTTCCATTTTATTGTATTTTAATCTGTTAACTCGATTCTTTTTAACTCAAGCTTATTTTTTTCTGCTGTATAAATGTTATGTTTAAATATATGTTAAACACTTTATAATCTCTGTTCCTGAAATGATGAGTCTTATTTCAGTGAGCTATTTTTGAGTTTACCACATGGTTAGTCATGCTACTGATCCGCTTCAGCCAGGCTCAGTTGCTGAAAACACACAGCGCATGATTACAGAGGAAGAACATCAGTGGAGGAGAGACGACAGAAACCAGTAAGAAAGGAAATAAAGGCACAACAAACCCACGCGGCTCGGCTTTCCACGCTGATGAGGAAATCCTACACTGACAGATGCACACTTCCTCTCATCCTGCTCTTCTGCTCCACAGCTTCACTCTTTTCTGTCTTTTTTCTTCAAGCTCCTCTCAGTTTTGTGTTTTTCTCCTTTCTTCTTTACTTCACCTCTCACTCTCCTTCCATATATATAAATTTCTCGCTTCTCTCTTTTCCACTGCTCCTGTCTGTCTTTCTCCTTCTTCTTCTCGTCCTCTCTCTTTGACTCCACCCCTCTTCTCTCTCCACCCTAACTGTAATTCTTTATCTCAGAGCAGCACGAGAAGCCAACGCCCAATCAGGCCCTTTGGTGCCGTTTCCACAGCAACGATCCTCTCCACTCCATCGTGGTTAAAATCCTCTGATGCTCTGTTCTGTACTGTTACACACACACACACACACACACAGTGCACTAACAAGAGTTGTGCGACAAACACTCAAGTAATCAACAGTGAAACCTATCCAGTGTTTAGCTGAGTAAGAAATCCTCATATAAAACTGAAATCTCCTTGTACACACACTGTTCTCTTCATCTCTTCATCTGTAATCACTTAGTAACATGTATGCCCCGAACACACACTGTTAATAGTTTTTTTTTTTGTCTCTTAGGGTTGGCAGAATGCCAACATGATATTGATACTGCACTAAAGTACAGCATGATATGCTTTTCTCAGAAAATCACAGATATTAGATATTTTAACTACACAGATACTTTAACACTGGACGATTCCACTCTTACTCACAGTGGGCCTCGTTTATTGATCTGAATATGAGCGCAAATCTTTTGCAGGAGCATTTACACAAGAAACGTAGTGTTTAGGAAATACTTCATTTGTAAAAACATTCGTATTGTATGGGACCTCGTGAGTTTGTGTAAATTTACATACATGGAGACTCACTAAGATGAACTTAGGATCATTGGCTTCAAATCGTATAATTGGCGACGAGTTACTGCATTTTCTGGGTTAAAGTTTAAATTGCTCATTTATTTTACCTACGCCCAAATTTTATGAAAGTTTTGTGATACTTGGTTGTTTCATATTAATCACCTGATAGAACTCAATCTAAAATACATCCATAAATTAAGCCAAATAAAACTAGCAATTTAATCAGGACGAACGTGATGACGCGCCATAAAAGGAGAAAGAGATGGTGTGTGTCTGCGGTAGCCAACGCGCTGCAGTGGCTGAGCTGCATTACTGGAAGACTGATTTAGTGCACGCCACATTTAGGAGGTGCTCTTTTACACTTTAGTCGTCATTTTTGTCTTTTTCAGCTCTCTGAGCTTTGCCTTTTTGTGCAAATCATTAAATATAAATCAGCTGCGTTGTGAGTATTTATTAACATACACTGTATGGCCTAAAGTTTGGGGACACCTGACCATCACATTCATATGTGCTTTTGGAGCATCCCATTCCAGATTTAGTCCCTTTGCAGTTATAATAACCTCCACTCTTCTGGGAAGGCTTTCCACTAGATTTTGGAGCGTGGCTGTGGGGATTTGTGATCATTCAGCCACAAGAGCATTAGTGAGGTCAGGTACTGATGTTGGGTGAGGAGGTCTGGGGTTCAGTCAGCATTCCAGTTCATCCCAAAGGTGTTCAGTGGGGTTGAGGTCGGGGCTCTGAGCAGGGCACTCGAGTTCTTCCACTCCAACCATGTCATGATAGAGCTCGCTTTGTGCACGGGGCATTTTCATGCTGGAACAGTTTTGGGCCTCTTAGTTCCAGTGAAGGGAAATCTTAATGCCACAGCATACAAACACAACTGTGTGTTTCCAACTCTGTGGAAACAGTTTGGGTAAAAAAACCACACATGGCTGTGATGGTCAGGTGTCCACAAATGTTTGGCCAGATAGTATGCGCATGAGTATGGAGAAAATCAGTCTTACTGAAACTTTTATAAATCTGTCAGGAATATTTTGTTGAGTTTGGCCTATGAAAACATTTACATATTAAAGAACTGATAAATGAATTCCCCCTCTCAGCGTGCGTCATGGTTCCCTGCATGAACAGCTCTGCTTCTGTGCTTTATGCTTTTGTTTAGGACACCATGTGCGTTTTGACTGCATTTTTTGGTTTGGTTTTGATTCGTGTCTTGTCTCTTGTCATTGTCTTGATTAGATGCACCTGTTTGTAATCATTCTTGATTAGTTTGTCTATTTTAGCCTTTCTGTGACTTTGTCTCATTGAAAAGTCTTGTCAATTGCGTTTCCGAGCCGTGTTTCTGTGTTATTCCCTAGTTCATGTCTAGACTTCCTGGTTGTTATTTTTTATGATTATGGATTATCGCGTACTTGTGTGCTGTTTCTCCTCAACTACGCACACTTTAACAATAAAGGGCTAATAAGGAAATCGCTGATTTCGCAGGTCAGTTCTGGGTTATAGGGTTGAGGTATACATGCCTTATTAAAATCATAGCTTACAATTGGTTCCATTAAACTTAGAAATTTGAATCAGGAAACTTTATTCAAACTAGGCACATGTTTGACTTTCAACTGCACATATTATCCAGTGATTGCTTGCAGAACTTTACAGATTCTTATCAAATAAAATCTCATATTAACTCAGGAAGTACACTCCTCTATGCCTCTATGTGTTACGCATTATAGTCCTTACTGATTTATGCTGGTAAGAAAAAAAAAAAGTTTATGGATTTATATTAGTGAACAATAGTGGAGTCTTGAGTGAGAAAAACAGTGTATTATTGTTTGATTCTTCTTCATGCTATTATCAGTCTACTTTGATGTCTTTCATGGCTTTTATATAAAACAATGGCTTTGCAGAACAGTTTGTCCCTCAAGAGAAATCCTGTGACTCAAGACACACACACACACCACACACACACACACACAGAGCTCTGCACTTTCACTTTTCATTTCACTAAGTGGTGCTCTGCGAATCCCTTCTGAGCTTTTCTGCAACATCACAGCACATACTGGAGTACATTTAAATTAGCTTTTAAATCAGTATAGATTATCTGTAGTGCAATTATTACAGCACTGTTTGTTGAATATCTCTTATTATTTGTTTCCCTGTAGATGCAGCTTTTATTTAATGTTGTATCTGTTGCTGGATAACACATATGATGCCCAACGTATCACATGCATCACACCTCATACAAACAAATCTAAATACCAATCAAGCTGTGTCCTGGTCGTATAACACTCCTCTCCTCATTAAGAAATTATCTCACAAATACACACACATGCACACACACGCACACGCACACGTACACAAACAAAGGCATCAGTTTAAATCCTCAGGGACTGCTGATGCTAGTAGGCGCCTTTCTCTTTATCTCTTATGTCCACTTCCGGAGCCTGGAAAGGTTTGGGATCCATTTCCATCAGGACTGTTTATATTGATCAGCAGTGAGATGAACAGAAGAGAGACTGGGGATTTTAAACTAAAACATCACATCTGGATTTCTGTAAAACCTTACAAGGTGGCTTGTAGTGATGGAACAGCAGTGAAAATTACAGGACGACTAAAAGCTGCTCAGACGAGCAGTGAGACTGACTAATGGATCTGTACGATCAGATTAGTCTCATTGATTAGATCACTAATGCACTGCAGCTTCTTTCAAAGCGCAGCGGCGGAGCTCACGTGAATGGTGAATCTGAGAATTAGTAGAGAATGTGTGCATTTGGTCACGTGGGCTAGGTATTTAGGGGCGGTGGCAGCTCAGTGGTTAAGGCTCTGGGCTCAGAAGGTTGCGAGTTCAAGCTCCAGGACCACCAGGCTGCCACTGTGGGGTCCTTGAGCAAAGCCCGTAACCTTCTCTGCCCCAGGGGCACCTAACGAGATGGGACATTGAATAGGAACACCTGTACAACTGTTCATTCATGTCATTATCTAATCAGCCAATCATGTAGCAGCAGTGCAATGCATAAGATCATACAGATACAGATCAAGGGCTTTAGCTAATGTTCACATCATATGGAGAAAAATGTGATCTCGGAGGCATGGCTTGGTGCTAGATGGGCTGGCGGAAACACCTTGCTGATTAAAGAGGTCAGAGCAGAACGGCCAGACTGGGTTGAGCAGACGGGAAGGCTACGGCATCTCAAATAACCACTCATTCCAGCTGTAGTGAGCACGAAAGAATCTCAGAATGCTCAACACTTTAAACGTTGAGGCAGATCAGCTACAACGGCAGAAGATTACATCAGGTTCTTGGTCAGCCAAGGACAGAAATCTGGGGCTACAGTGGGCACTGGCATACTGAAACTGGACAGACTGAAAATAGACCAGTTGATGTTTTAGTCTCATAAACAACTAATTGGACATTTATTCATTTATTCACAGATGATTTTAGCCAAAGTGAGGCAGAATCCAATCTCAGCATAGAACTGTTTTGTGTCAGTTCATTAGTTTATCAGTGTAGGTGTGCTAAAAAAAAGAAAATCACTAAAATGTGCTAAAATGTGCTAGTCTCTGGGCAAAAAGACTGCTGCCATCTTTTAGTTGCATTAACACAAGGTGATAACATCTACATTTGCTTTTATGGGTCATGTAATCCACAGTAAATAAAGTACTTATTAGGAATAAGCCCAATAAACACAAAAATGTTTAGATGACATGAAAAAGACATTTTGGCCAGACTATCGTGGCTTGTCTAGGTTTTGGCAAGATTGAAACATTGAGGATTTAGAAATTATAACTAATGTGGTCGCATTCCTAACATGGACCAAAAAGGATGCATATTTAGGGGACACATCAAGGTGGACCGGGACCAGCATTTCAAATGTACTAATGGATTTCTTTTTTATGAGGCACTTTAGATGGAGGCCCAATAATGGATGTTTATGGACGTCTGGTCTCTGGTGCTCACTGGTAAAGCTCCAGAGATTAAAAGAAAGTGGCTGTTAGAGCTTCATCTGAGTGAACATCAGGAATGTTAGATCTCTCCTTTACAAATTCATGGTATTAAACCGGAGATCTCGAGAGAGCCCATAAATCTCTTTTCAGAGTTCAGAGTTGAGGTGGATGGAAGTGTTTTTTTTTTTCTTTTCAGTTCTATCACAGGATAAACATACCCAACTGAACTGATTCAAGTCATGAATAATGAATAATGTTAAATAGATTTGTTAACCGGGTTTAAAGCAGAACTTTAAGCACACAGGACCTCAGATAGACAAACCTGTGAAACAAGAAAACCCACAAGGAGAACATGCGAAACTCCAACAGACAGTAACCCGAGCTCAGGACTGAAGCAGGGACCCTGGAGTTGTAAGGCGTGGACCCTATACGCTGCACCACACTGTGCCGCCCGCACACAAAGGTTAATTGTACAAAAAAGCAGACTTTTCATTTAGTTGCTTAAGTATTCACCTTCAGTGGAAACACTTGAAAGAACCACCTTTGACTGTTATCACATCTGCAACGCTTCTGTAATCACGACAGTTTCATGAACCAGAACTACACAGCAACAGGGGCGAATACTTTTGCAATCACAAATTTTATGTTTATGATTTCTACATTATGGGCTACTGTGTGTCAGGGCATATAATCCCCGTTAAGTCCAGCATGAATACTAATTTCAGTTCCAGGTTACAACATCGGAAAAGTCAAAGGTGGGTGAAACGTATGCAAGGTGCTGTGGCTCTCATCTCAACTGCAAAAAGGACAAAAATACATGAAAGTGTCACGTTTACGCTCAATCGCTTTCCGTAAGTGCTTTATCCTGGTCATGGTGGATCCAGAGCCTATCCCTGGAGGGGATCCCAGTCCATCACAAGGCACCATGTGCACACATTCATTCACACCTAGGAGCAATTTATCACAGCCAATCCACCTGCAGGCATGTTTTTGGGAGGTTGGGTGAAAACGACGGAAACTCACAAAGACACGGGCTCAGGATCGAACCAGCAACCCTGAAACTGTGAGACAGTAAAATAAAATGACACTAGTTTGCTTTGAGTTGTTGTTTTTTTTTTTTTTCCTGTAAAAATCGAGACCCTTGCTTTACACCTTCTTTCTTGTACACAGGTTAGAAGCTCTTAGGACTTCTCAAGATCAAGCATTACACAAAGGCCACAGGATAAGAAAGACTGCAGTCCCTGCAAACAAAATAAAACTAAATAAATAAATAAGTAACGAATCCTGCATCAGCAGTTCCTTCAAGGAAACAGTAACTTCCTTTTGCTTTTTACAGGATAAACACAGCGATGGCGAGAGCGCGCGCACATAGCAGCGGGCACGCGCGTCTTCAATTCATCACTCCCCACATATCCACTCATCAGACATAACTAGCGTTAATAAATCCGATTAATTAATAAACAGGTTCATAAGCGAGCGTAACGACTCAATTAGGAGCACGAACAGGTATCTTAAAGCGAAGGAAAATCAACATTATGTGAAACAAAGGCAAATTGAGGACACCCGGGCAAATAGTATAACAGCTTCTACCATATTCCAACATGGGAAACATTCATGGTTATCAGCAAGCCTGTAAAAATGTGTCATGCAATCATTTAATCACAATTTTCTAAAAAATAAATCGTATTTTTTTCCCCATCAAACATGACGCTTGTCCAAATGCTACTCTCTAAAGCTTATTTAGATTTTATTCTGCGTTTTTTTTATACATAAACAGCAAAGCACAAACCATGAAGCTTACCTCGTTAGAGGTGAAAGAAGACCAAAATAAAATAAAATCCTCCTTTTCTTCTTCAAACTGTCCGAAGATGCAGCATTTTAAATGTCCGCCTCACTGAGTGTCTCATTGCTTACATGGAGGCGGAGGAGGAGGAGACGCCAGGTAATGTCACTGAAAATAATAATAAACACACACACACACACACGCAAACAAACAAACAAACAAACAAACCGGAATAATCGAATTTAATCACGTATTTATCGTATATTTTAAAATAAACATTAATATTCCCGATAAGGAGCTAACACCGCTAGTAGCTAACGCCTTGTAGCTTAGGTAACGGGTTCTGCCTGATGCGCGTGAGACGTAAAAGCAGATATGTGATTGAATCATTCTGCTGACTCGATTCGACCCAATAGATTCCTTTTTAAACGACTCTTTTATAGAAAATGCATATCTTTGCAGTATGTGCAATGTTCAGCATTCTTCAGAATTCAGTATACTATATTTAACATACTTTGATAGTACAAGTGTACCATTATTTGTTATGCTCGGCTTTGAATTGCATTGAATCGTGCTGAATCGATTCGCAGCTAGAATCCTAAATGTGGTCTGTTGAAGGATTTTCTATTCAGAGATACATACAGAAGCAGCCCTAATAACGCGCACTTTTTTTTTTTTTGAAGCCTCCTGTATTCTTTAGGCTCAGTTATAATCAACTGAGCTGAAATATATTTAGTTAAGTGACTTGTGGCCAAGTATGGTGACCCATACTCAGAATTTGTGCTCTGCATTTAACCCATCCAAGGAGTGAACACACACCTGGAGCAGTGGGCAGCTTTTTTTTTTTTTGCTGCAGTGTCCAGAGAGCAGTTGGGGGTTCAGTGCCTTGCTCAAGGGTCTCACCTCAGTTGTGGTATTGAGAGGGGAAGAGAACACTGGTCATTCACTCCCCCCACCTACAATCCCTGCCAGGCCTAAGACTCAAACCCACAACCTTCAGATTACAAGGCTGACACTCTAACCATTAGGCCATTTATATATTCCTTAAATCATAGCTTTCCCTGCTTCCAGGTCACCTGATTTAACTAATCAGCTAATTAACAGCCGTTAATAATGGTGTGTTAGAGCAGAGAAGGCACTAAAATGTGCAGAACAGGAGGCATTCCAGGACCAGGATTTAAGAACCTGTGTCTTAAATGATAAACACCTCACATGCCTTTATGTTTGGTCTCCACAAATATTAATGAAATAGAAAAATTTGCCTGCCACCTTGCAGTCTAGTCCTGACACATGAGTTAATCCATATGTCCATAACCATTAAAAAAAAACTTTAATGCTGTGTACTGAATACAACACCTGGGCTGTATAGTGAATAGCACTGGTCAGGCCATTAGTAGTAACTGCATTACCCTGGTCAGGCCTGTGTTGGATCCGGAGCCTATCCCGGGAACACTGGGCATGAGATGGGAATTCACCTGGATGGGATGCCAATCCATTGCAAGGCACTATGCACACACATTCACACACATAGTATAGTATCATAGTCACTCCACCTCCTGGAGAGTTTTTGGGAAGTGGGAGGAAACCTGAGAACCTGGAGGAAACCCAAGTGGACATGGGGAGAACATTCAAAACTCACAGTAACCCAAGAGCAGGATCGAGCCACAGACCCTGGCACTGTGAGGCAGCAACACTAACCACTGTATCACCATATCACCAATAATAATAATAATAATAATAATAATAATAATAATAAAATCCTGAAATAATAAGGTCAAAAGGAACAAAATAAAGGACAAATGACATACATTAATCAGAATTAACAGATGTGTAAATGGCAAACTAATGGATGAATAACTATGACAAGTCTATAAACAAAACTAAAAATAAGTATCACAAGACAAAAGCAAAGCACGCAGTAAACACAGGCAGAAGTAAACATAAGACAATAACTATGCAGTAGGAATGACAGCATACACATCAGCACAGGAAGTCAGATGCAAAACAACTAGAATAGCACTGAGTGAAGAGACGTGATGTGATGCTCTAGTGTAGGGAGTAGAGAGCCACTTCAACCATACAAAGCATCTTAGGAGGCAGGTGCTTCATATTTTCATATTCTGGACCGAAATGGATGCCTCATAAATCATCACAGTGTACAATAATTAAATGATCTTAAACTGAATGATAATGAAATGAAAGAATTGTCTGTATAGTATGACAGTCTGGAACAAATGTATGAAATAAACCGTGGAGATAACAGAGCACATATTCACTGACTAGCTTGCCTGTCAAAACAGATAAAAATCATTCGCATTTATACACAAACTACATTTACTATAGACGTCACTTGCAATTCCAGACTGCTCTGAAGTGGATTCTCAGGATAGAAAACACAGATAAGACAGTGTTCGACATCTATCATACCTTCAAATTAGTTTGCTAGCCAGAAGGATCAAATCAGTAAAGAGAATTATCACTGAAATCAGTATTATCCCAGATAATAACGAGTATATATATATATATATATATATATATATATATATATATATATATATATTGCTGCCAGCTTTTTATATTTCTGTAGACTATCCAGTAGTTTTACTGCATAAAATGTGCACACTTTACTCTTTCAAATGGCTAAAAAAAGAGGGATGATTGATATAATCCAGATGGTGTGGATGATATGGCTTCATGAACTAAAGTAATGCAAGTGGAGAAATACCTGTATGTCCTACCTGTGGAGGACAATACCGTGTTGTTAAACAGCATTAACAGTGACATGCTTCTTAAACAATACTCAGGTCTGTGACACAACAAAACCCATGGAGAACAACTGGTTAAAGTAATAAAATGCAAACAACTGCAAAACGAAACACTGACTGACTGATGGAAACAATTTTAGACACAGACTAAAATCAGTGATTATTTTCAAATAGTGCTGGCTGGGTTTTAAATCAAAACATTCATCTTCAGTAATTGCTTTATTCTGGTCAGGGTCATGATGGAGCTGGATCCTATCCTGGGAACACTGGGCATGAGGCAGGAATGCATCCTGGGGGGCGGGGTCATTGCAGGACAACAAAAGTCTGTTTTTGGTAGTAAATAGGCTAATGTGCAGTTAATGTATGAGATAGTGAGCTATGAATCATAACAGAGCACATATAAGTGATATATGTATACAGTATGTATGTATATACATACATATGTATGTATGTATGTGTGTGTATATATATATATATATATATATATATACATATATATGATTCATATGATTAATTTATATATCAACAACATGCATCACATGCACAGATAAATCCTGACTGTGAACCCCCGAAACACCAAGTACATGACCTCCTAGCTATTACAGATAATGCATGTTACAGTTGTAAAACACCTCTATTTCTAAGTGGTACATTGTGCTTGAGATGCACAGATGGCATCAACCGGTCATCAACTGATGGCCTGCGATCTGGATGCGGACACAGCAAAATATATCAGCAGACCGAGCTGTGTACAGTACAAGTAATATGTAGATTATGAAAACAGAATGAATGGACAGAGCAGTTTACCCACACCAAATTCAAAATGGACGTCAAAGTGGTAACGTTAAACTCGACTATGAAACAAAACTGAACCAGTTTGACAAACTTTTGGTGCATTTCATACAAATGAAGTCATAAGAAAAGATATTAGTGCTAAGACTACCCATAACTCTAATTTTACCATTTGTAAATGTTCAATGTACAAATTGTGTCATATGACTTTTCAAATGTGTGATGTTGGAATAACAAGGTATGAACCTAAGTCTTGTTAGAATTGCTTTTTGTGCGTTTTTGGGAAACTCAGTTGGGGAAAACACATCAAAATACAGTTCCTAAAAGCGAATTATTGATGAGTAGGGAGTTTTCACGCTCAGTGCTCTCTGTCTGCCCTGTGTACATCCAGCTCCATCAGAGGGTCCATCAGTGGGCTTTTCCAGGCAACTGGCCCTTTAAGAGCCACGCGCCACTAATCATTTCCGGGTAAAAGGGCGTCAACATGGACACAGGAGAAGTCCTCGCCTCTCTGGTTTGAAATGATTTTTATTTTGTTTTCTTTAAAAACGAAAATAAAGACGCAGTATAAAAGGAGTTCGAAATAAAACCAGATAAATGTTATTGATATGTATATAAAATCGACATTATTAGAAGGCAGTTAAGTGTGTTAGTTACCGCATGGCTGAAACGTGGTCCAGCAGCCAGGGATAGCTCTGAGAAAAACAAACAAACAAACAAAAACAGCTGTATTATCGCTTCATCAACATTTCAACTGATCCCTGTTCAAAGAGCAGTATTAACGTGTCATCACATAATGACTTTATTTTAAATAAAATTGCAAGTCTTCAGTTTTAATTCTTGCTGTCATATACCTTCATATATATCCTCATATATGTCTGATTAAAAACAAAACAAAACTTATTTTGAATGAAACCCCAGAATGTCCTGCATAAAATGAAGAGAAATTATTAATAACATTCTGAGATAAGAGGCTTTGAAAATGTGACTGCCAACCTCATGACAGGATTTCTACCTTATGGCAAACTTATCAGTAATGACTAGTGCAAAGATCAGTGTCAAGAAAGCAAGATGGGGGGAAAAAAGCAACGAACGTAGATGAAAATACAGTCACCACCACAATGGATTTGAAATGAAGCAATCAAGATGTGATTGAAATGGAGGGACTCTGTTAAAAACCCCCAAAACAAACGGCTGTAATTCCTAAACGGTTAATGCAATATATTTGTTAAACCCCTTGATTTAAAGCTGAAAGTCTACACTTTAATCACATCCTGATTACTTCAAATCCATTGTTATGGTGCACAGAGGCAAAATGACACAAAAAAAAGTGTTACTGTCCAAATACTTATGGACCTGACTGTAATTAAAAGGACATTTTTCCTGAATAGAATTTGAGAAATAATTAATCGACTAATTCCAAAATAATTTCTGGAGGTAATGTCTGATCAAAAACCGAGGCTAAATTCATGAAGAGTGTAGACTGGAATTAAGACACTTGCAGGAATTTCATGTGTGTACATGTGCGTTTATAACTGTGAAAATAATTCACATACTTCCAAAACAAGAAGCACTATGCACTCGTGAAGCCTAATGTGTATCATATAACTTTATCCTGTACAAGATTTAACCATGTCCAGGAACACATACAGATATGAACATTCCCGGTTATGTGGTGAGGTTGCTTGATGCGAGGACAGTTATTCTAAAGGGCATTTTAATCATCTCTTGAAGAAAGTGACAGTAAAACAATCACAGTACACTCCACATGGCACACTTTTATTGAATAACTAGATTTCAAGGAGCATTCAAGTCTCTTTCATTAAAAACTAAAAAAAAAGGCTAAATCTAAGAAAGTAAATGTTATCACCATTTTTAAACAGATTATGCTGTTATATTACAGTCTGAATAACTGTTTAAAGCCTAAATTGTTTTAAATTGCTACTCTAAATGGTATAAGAACTGGTATAAACTGGTACATCTGAACGATATATTGAATTTGTGTAGTGGAAAAACATAGGGAATATGGAGCTGATTCCCAAACACATCCAAACTGGACATATATTGTAGTGCACTAGATTAAGATATGCACCAGGATTTAGGAACTATTTGAAATGTAACCATATATATATATATAAATATATATATATATATATATATATATAATGTATGTATGTATATATAGTGCAACTTCTAATGTGTTGAAATGATAACGGTAGGGTGTGTTAGTGCATAGCTTGTGAGGGTTAGGATGCGTCCGCGGTGGAGTGGTGATGCTGAGGCATCTGTAGTGGAGTTTCTGACTTTACTCATACCATTTATGGTCTCGACTTAATTGCTGAGCATCACTCATTCTTTTCCTTAATAGTGTAATAATAATAGTGTACTAAACAGTGAGACTTCTGTAGGGAATAGGGAGTAGGATGTCATTTCGAGCATTGAACAATGTCAATATGAAAAGTTATTCAACAGATTTGTTTATATTGGTGTAATAATTGGCGTAACAGTTTCTCTGAATCCCTCTCCTCAGGGTGTGGAAGGAGCTGCAGCCGCGGCACATGCGCTCTCTCTCCCCGCCGAGGCCTACGGAAATGACGTCAGTCTCATTTTCTTCTTTGTATTAAATTTTAATTTCAATTATACACAATACTAATGAACCGACTTTAAGTGGATTTTTTTAATGGATTATTTTTGAATGTTTTCACACACCCAGGCTCAGCTGGAGGTGATGTGGGCGATGAAGGCCTACAATCATGCAGAAGTTTACTTCAATGTAAGCGAATTTAGGATATTTTTAGCCTCAGACAGAATGTGACTTTCTTGCTTGAACACACATTTGTTTATTACTAGGTGTCTTAGAGAAGGAAAATTAGCAATACAGTGATGAGGAAATGTGAAATAGCTGCACTGCTATGCTATACATGTTTCGATATTTCGATATGCTCCAAGGGTTTAAAGTCCTTCAGAGAGATGTACATTGTTCTGCTAAAGGTTCAGAGTGATTCCACTTTAAACTATATGTTAGCAGTTTCCTTTTACTGCTCTGTTTCTTAGTGTTTAATGTCCTCTTTGAAAATAGGAAGCTGTAAGCAGACACTGTAACATTCTGAAGTTACATGCTATAACTACTCTTCCGTGTGATGACTTGAAATTTCGTCTTTCGCAGCTCATTTCTTCTGTGGACCCGAAATTTCTGAAGCTCACAAAAACAGACGACGTGATCTACTCCAAGTTCAGGGAAGACTTTCCAGACTTTAATATCAAGATTCTGGACCCAGAACTGCTCAAGTCGGCAGAAGCGAAAGAGGTTTGTTACAACTGCCCTCTTTATTTATTTTTTTCCCCATGTAATGGCCACATGCTATACTTATGACAAACACCAAGTCCATAAATGTCCAGAGAAGGTTGTTGGATATCATAATGGCCATAAAAATATTAGGCCTATGACTCCACATGCCATCATCAATGCACACAATGAATATTTTACATTTTTGTGTCGAATCTCAAAAGACGTCACTGTTTGTAAGAGTCACTGTTTATGCTATAAAGCTGCTTTTACAAGTAGACTTTATTTAGAAAGCTATGAGATACACATTTTGCACAAAACTTAACTCATTTTACACAATAGACATGTTAGATAGATAGATAGATAGATAGATAGATAGGTAGATAGATAGATAGATAGATCCCTTTATTCATCCCGGAGGGAAATTCACCTATTAGAGCAGCAGCACAGAGAGTTATAAGTATACTAAAATGAATTTAACATTCTAAATGAAACAAATGAGAAAAAAAGAAATGAATACAGTGTGAGAGTGTGATGTGGTAGTGCAGTGGTCGTAAACATTGTAGATACAAGCAGCAGACTTGAGTGGAATTAAAGTGGCAGTGCAGTGCAAACACTGTCACCAGTAAACAGTGTGAAAAGAGAAAAATGAATGGAAGTAAAATGGCAGTGCATATGGATATGAATAGTGGATGGTGGTAGTTCAGCTATTCATGTCCAACGTTGTGCTTATATTCTTGCTCTTTGCTTTTTATTGCCAATGCTTGGCGAGACTGTTCACTGGTAATGCAATTTGGGCAGTGCTATAACAGCCGTGCTGTTATACAAAAGCAGCACGCTTCATGTCCGACCGTATCGCACCACTTCAGCGTGTATTATTTTCGCATCATGGTCGTCGTGTGGTATTCCTTACTTATTTGTAGTTTTGCGTCTGATCTGGTAGCAATTGTTGACGTAGTATATAGAAAAATCTGTTAACTAGCATAATGTCATTATTATATTTTCACAAGCAAAAAAGGAAACTTTTTTATTTGTACAGAAAAGCAGAAAAAATGTTTTTTTAGTTACTATGAATTCGTTGGTCCAGGTGATTAGTCCAGGTGATTAGTCCAGGTGATTAGTCCAGGTGATTTCTGAAATGTTTAGCAGTACTGATTTAGAGTGATTGGACGTGTCCACTTCCGAAGAATGACTTGAAGTCCACTTGCTTTAACGGTCATTACCTTTCTGTTGCAGAAATGGAGGCCTTTTTGTAACCACTTTGAAGGCCTGGTCGAAGACTTTAACTACGGTACGTTACTGCGTCTAGACTGCGAGAAGGACTACACAGAGGAGAACACGATATTCGGTATGCTACCATAAAATACCCTTCTTATTATCATTCATTTAAATTTGATGCACTCTGCAAACCAATGAATGCTTTTCAAACAAATATATGAAAGACTTGAACACCTGAGCATAAAGCTTATATGGCTGGTAACCCAGGAAATCATTATCTTGGGCACATTATATTGTTGTCAGATGTTTTAATTACTGATTATAAGCTTCTGCTTTAAAGAAAAGTCAAAAGGCAGCATAGCAGGATGTGTCCGTTTGAGGCACAAGATGGCACTGCTTAGCTACATTGCTAATGTCGGCAGCCTGTTGCAACAGAATAGTTGCTAATTTGGTGTTACAGTTTGGTTTAGCATCACTATTTATAGTCAGGTAAAACAAGGTGAATGAACTGTTTATTTCAAATAGATACTTGAAATAAATGCAATAGAACCTGGTACTTACTCCAATAATACAGCTTGGGCACAGTTAATGCACAGTTACTTTATGTTTGATGAACTTAAAAAATTGAAAATAATATTATTTGTGCAAAAGTTTGGACACTTTACTAAGTCAGTACTTAGTACTGGAGATAATCTTGGAGCATCGTGCATGCACAAAATGTTTAAGATCTACCCACAGTTTTCAATGATGTTCAATTCAGGTGACTGTGAGGGCCATTCCAAAAGCTTAGGCTTTCGTTTCATGAACTAGTTCATGGTGGATTTTGAGGTACGTTCTGGATCATTGTCCTGTTGTAGAAGCAAATCTCTTTACGGCTTCAGTTTCTTGACTGATTTTGTCATATTTGTGTCCAGAATTTGCTAATATTTACTGGGATCCATTCTTCCATCTGCTCATGCAGTGTTTCCTGTGCCATTGGCTGCCACACAACCCCAAGGCATAATAGATCCACCCCCGTGCTTACCAGTTTGGCGTATTTTCATCAAGTACTGATCGTTTTTACCTCCAAACATTCCTTTGTTGTGTTTTCCAAAATGCCTCTGGCTTATCTAGATTTTGTTTTGAATACAATAGATGTTCACTTTTGTGATGAGGTCACATTTAAGGTTTCCTTCTGATGACTCTTCCATGCAGATCATGTTGGTGCAAGCATTGCTGCAGAGTAGAACTGTGACCATCACTTCTCTGTCAGCTAAACCTTCCTGCAGGTCCTTACTGTCATTTGGGGGTTTTGCTTTGCCTTACTGGCCAGCAGATGGCTTTCTTGATCTTCAAGACCTTGATCCAGGTCTTGCCATGACCTCCACAGTTCCCCTTAACTGCCATTTCCTAATGATTATATCAGACAGGGTAAATTGTAAGCTGGAAGCACTTTAATATCTTTTTATTACCTTCCTCTACTTTGTAGATCCAAGGTTTGAAATGTCAGAGAATGTATCATGCTCTGGAATCAGCTGACAATTCCTAATGATAGTGCTTGACCTGAGGAACGAGTTCCAATGAGTCAAGTAATGAGCCTTAAGGCATTATAACTAGACATTTACATTACATTAGGCAGACGCCCTTATTCAGAGCGACTTACAATTATCTCATTTACACAACTGAGCAGCTGAGCACTGAACTTGCTCAAGGGTCCAGCAGTGGCAGCTTGGTGGTGCTGGGGATTGAACTCATGACCTTCCAATCAGTAGTCCAAAATCTTAACCACTGAGCTACCACTTCCACCAACTAGACTAGACATAGACATAGACATAGACATCGAGACACTAAACAAGTTCTCCGACATTATAACTAGAAGAGTATCCAAACTTTTGAACATACCATAATTACATTTTAAAAATATACATTTTTTTGTATATTTTTAAGTTAATCGAATATAACATAACTGCACATTAACATTTGCAGAAAATGTGTGTTTTTTTAAAAAATAGTTTGATGCAAAGGTTGTGTTTATTTCTTTTTATTTAAAAAAACAATGACAACATAAAAGCTAACAAAATATGTGATTTGGCCAGAGGTGCCCAAACTTTTGTACGCAACTTGTATGCTACTGCTGTCACTCAATAAGAAGATTTTTTTAGTTGATCTTAGTGAAGAATAATGGAATCTGAGATATATATATATATCTAATTGTATTTGTGCTGTTTCAGCCACCAGAATCCAGTTTTTTGCCATCGAGATTGCGAGAAACCGAGAAGGTTACAACAACGCTGTGCACAACGCCAGTGTGAAGGCGAAACAGCAGAAGAAAGAGCAGAGTTAACACCCACAGCAGCACGCCTCAGTGGCCTTGTTTTCACATTTTACGCCTTGTTTCTGTTGCAAGTTTGATATTCTTACTTTCCGCATGATTTCACATAATGGGGAAAAATACAATTTTGAGGCACAGGAACTGAAACTAAACCCCTCAGTACAAGTATTTAAACAGATTAGATGCCTGTAATTAAACGTTTTTCAGTATGGTAATGTATTTTGTTTTTGTTTTGCTTCTTTTTTGTCTTTATAACGAATAAACCCCACAAACAGGGTCTCAGTATTTAATCTTTTTTGCAAGAAATTTATGTTTTACTTCATGTATAATCACCTTGAACTACATTCACATGTTAAATGCATATTAAACTGAGGATTATTATGACCACATGAGAAAAATTGTTCCCAGCTTGATGGATAATTTAATTTTAATGGACCTTGTGTTTAATCAACTGCCTTTTCCAAAAAGGACATAAGGGCACACACGCGCACACACACACACACACACACACACACACACACACACACACACACACACACACACACAAAACCCCATAACGTGCTTGGTAATAATTAATAGCATGAAGTCTTTTTTGTTCTTGGAAAAATGAGGGTGAATCTTGAGGGCATATCTAGTGTAACGAAAGGCTGAACATCAACACATTTCTCATGATATGTCTGAGTAAAAAATGCATGTGAATGACAGTGATCTTTTGTTAGCAATTCCTGTTTGTCAAGCTTGTTCATACGTGGCCCAGAAAGTGTGAGATTCCCTAAAAGACTAAGCTGAAAAAAAAAATACCTCCTACATTGTATTGTTTGTAAGAGTCAGTTAAACAAAGTTGTTTGAAAATCTGTGATCCCTAAAATCAGCCTTGCCTTAAGCTTCTGTATGTCTGTATGATCCTGAAACAGTGGCAGGAACAAGAGAATGAGGAAACAAGTAGAATTCATACTGGTCTGGCAAGTATTCGAACGTAATAGGATTACGCTGTAATGATAAGGCATCTGTACAGGTCGAGTGAGTTACGAAAAAAAAAAAAACACAACGCAAAAGCTCATAGGTGTCTGGTGAACCTGCTCATCTTTAGTGAGATAAACTTGGGCTCTCTGGAGCCAAGGTAAGACCTAAAAATTTCATGATATAGTTAACATTGTGTTCTCTTTATTCTTTACCTCTCAGTAGAACACAGCAAGTATTAGCATTCGTGTTTAATGATAAATGGAATTATTAAAGGAATTTATTGCTCTTGTAGCATATAATAATTGTTTTTCCCTCAACTGTAAGAATAAAAAAATAATTTTATTAATTATTATTTTTTATTTTATACTTTTTTATTATTTATTTTTTTATTTATTACTAAGTATATCTGAATTGAGAAAAGTAGCTTTAAAATATTATATTGTGTAAACAATCTACTTACGGTATTTTTTTTATTATTTATAATAAACAGCAGTTGTAATAACAGTTATGGAGAAATAATCATGCAAATAATGAGCTAATCTTAAAAAGAACGTTTTTAAATATGTTATGTTTTAAATTGTTGCATATTTTTGACACTGAATGTTATCTGATTTATGAACTGGTATATTGTGCTTTTACTTTTAAAGCTAAATTTGTGGAAACAGGAGACGTGAGCAGCCACTAAGCTACATGTGGACACCTCGATATTCTCTTATTACGAACAGCTATGATGTAGCGTGCTCAGAGTAATTCTGAAAAAATCTAGAAATGTATTTTAATCATATTGACTCTCAGACATGCTAGGAAGGTGGGTGAATTTTAGTAGGTTTACCACAGTCCTACACACCTTGGAGAGAGAAATGTGAATTTCTATTTTATAAAGTGCCAGTAAACTAATGCTTTATATAAAAAAAAGTCACCTAGATGTCATAGGTCATAGTCATGTCAACAGTGACTGACAAATAAATTCAAAAGTCTTTCTTAAATAGTAGACAGCTGAAACATACAGTACATGGTACTATGCAGATATTATGCTTCCTTCACTGACTTCAAATTTCCACCTAAATGAAATGCTTTAACTTTCTGTGAATTTTTGAATTTCTAATTGAATAGCCGTCACTGAAAACTTCACACTAATGACAGAATAATATTAACTCTATGCTCTGTCATAATAGGAATAAAACACCTTGGGACATACAGTCATTGGAAATGAATGCATGTTTTGGAGCTAACACATCACACCACCCCATCACTGATTATCTTCCTATAGCAGCACACACTGTCCAGTTTTATTTCTTACATACACTATGTTACATTTCATTTCTAAAGATACCGTAAGAAGCAGGACAACCCACTAAACCATCATTGCCAAAAAAATGATATCTGAGCAAATAAAGATATGCTGAATATGGCAGACTTATGCCTTATTATGAGATTATTATAAATCAAATATAAGATTATTCAGCCTATTTTTAAGATTTACACATTACACATTTCACACTTATAGGCAGATAATTTTGCTTCATTCTAGAAATAAATACTTAAAATGAAGAAAACAAATTTGCCACTAGAACATGAAATGATGTAAATTATGTAAAAATGTCTAGAAATAGGTCTAGTTTTGGTTTATTGTAATCTAGGGTAATATAGGAAACTCTAGATACATCTGACTGTACAGTATTTATGATAATTCCACTTGCTAAAATGTCACTTTTGCAGTGATAATATGGGATTCTACTGGAGAAACATAATAGAAACATTTAATTGGCTGTGAAAATATTTGTTTAGACAAAGACAGAGATACAGAGTACTTCAGAAAGAATGCAGTACAGTATAATGCAATAGGTTCACTTGTTTCACAGAATTTTCCAATCCATTAAAAAGACATTTTAAACAAGTGATATGTACTTCTATTGAGCCAGGAGGAAGGTTTTAGTTAAAAGGTAAAAACTATTATTCTTTAATATTGTGACTCTTCAATAGATTATTTTCCTTCTGTGTAGAAAGTAAAAGTTGCTTTTGGCGCTTCTGGATTGTTTTTTTAGTATGTTGTTTTAATGTTTCTGTCCTCTGAATGTGCTCAGTAGCGCTCGTATTTTACACAGACACACCAAAGTGATACCAGCTGAAGTCCAAAATCTGCCTGAGCATCATGGCTAATAAAGGTAAGTCATATATTTTTAGGAATGCAACAATACTAATCATTTAGAATAACATTTTGCTGCAAAGGAAACATTTACATTCAAGCATGTAGAAGGAAACATGTCAGACTTGTTTGAGTTATAATACCATAATAATAAGAAGTAGAGCTCAGCATCTAAGTCACTCTTGCACTCTTGAAATATCAAGTCTAGGTGTATCACAATAAAAATAGCTTTAGTCTGAACTATTCTTTAAGAGAGGTCCAGGTTTGTTTGCATAATTCACTGCTGAGTTAAAGCTCTTTTTAAGCTTTGCATCCATTCTCCTATACAAACATACTATCAGGAATTAGGACGACTAAATTTAAGGGTTATGCTCTTCATTTACCATCATAGAGTAGAAACAGTAATAATGATTATATGATGGAATAAAAAGAGAAATAAAAAATAAAAAGGAATAAAAAGACAGCAGTGACTCTGCAATACCATCATCCATAAACCTTATCGAGGAAATATTTGTAAAAGAACAGTGAATATGCTATATGGCTAAAAGTTTGGACACCTAACCATCACGTTCATGTTCATGTACTTGCTGAATGTCCCATTCCAGATTTAGTCCCCCTTTTACTGCTACACCTTCAGTAGAACTTTGCTTGCACAACTGATGAAGGAGTTCTTGTTTCTCTATACCATTTACTATATATGTGTACCACAGTTGACTTTTAGTGGGTGTATAGGGCGGAGGGGGTTGGGGGGGGTGGCGTTGGTTGGGAGGGGTTTGGTCGGGATAGTTGTCTGGGAAGACCTGTGGGATGTCTGGCAAACAAGAATCTAGATGGTATTTCAGATTAGGTTGTTATTCCACTTGACTAGTATCTGTCAGGACAGGTATGCTGCAAAACAAGTTTAAAGACAATAATCTCTATCCAAAGCTGACAGTGGAATAAACGCACATCAGAACCTGTGGTACATAGGGCTATGGGTCTCAAGTCTGGTCTCAAGATGCTTTCTTGGGCTTGTATTGACTTGGACTTGTCTCTGATTATTAGAATTTGTACTTGGTCTTGTCTCAGTCATGGGCATTGGTCTCACTAAATGTGGTTTTGGCCTCATCCAAGAGTTTATAAAAATAAGGTTTTGTTGTCTTTTTACATGAAAGAAATAATTCTTTCTTTTTGAAAACAGCCTAATCATTGGTGCAAGGCATAAATGACACAAACTAGTTGCAGAAAAAAAGGATTTGATGGTTTTTGGTCTCTGTTTTTTGGTATCGTTTTCATTTGGACTTGATCTTGACTTGACCTTGACCCCCTTGGTCTTGAAGCCATCTTAGCTAGTCCTGGTCTTGGACTTGACAATGGCAGTCTTGACTACAAACCCAGGTATACTTCTACTTCTACTATTACTACTAGTAAAGTCCAGTGTCCTCTCACCTCCCAAAAACATTCCAGTAGGTGGACTGACAACTCTAAACTGTCTCTAGGTCTGATTGTTTGTGGGCATGGTGTCCTGCAGTTAATTGGCATCCCATCTGGAGTTTATTCTTGCCTACTGAAGCCTATTTGGATCATTTCTGTAACCAGACAGACTTGTGTTTCGCTTCACTCATTGTCTATTTAAATGCACCAGGGTGTATCAATCTAAATGTTAACTCAGATAATGCAGTTCCTCAAAGTCACCATGTTCCTCTTGGTACTGGTATCCTGCATATCAGTAGCAAACCAGGAATTAATTTCTGGGGAGGATGAGGAAATATAGAAAACTCACCACATAGTCTACAATCTATACTATTAAATTGAAAAGTGCTTCATGCTCAAGCATTTTTGGTGGATGCCAGACAGTGCCAAACACAAAATTGTTATTTTAATTGTTTAAGGCACAATATACCATCAACCAGTCTCGCCATATTATAAACGTTGCCATAATATATTTATGAGAGTTCCACTGTAAAAAAAATTAACCCTTTAAAGCCCTAGGACCCATCAGCAGGTTCAGACATATCTTTCACTTTTAGCTTCACTGTAGTTACTGAATAATCTATTGTGTGTATTTTGTAGTGATTGAATAATAACTGAATAATAAGCAGGGACTTAAGCAGAGGTCAAAAACTTACAGAACGTGTCCATTTGAATAATCAGGAACAATAAAACACTTTATGTACTAATAAAAGTTACTGGACGTCTCTTGTCTATGTGAGGTTATGCCCATTTTCACGACTAAAAGTTTGTATAAGATTTAGTACAGACTGCAGTAATACATAACTCTTCTTCACTTCTCTACTTTGATAGGGACTTTGTTGATATCCTGAATGGTTGTAGCAAAGTTTTTATGTTTAAGATATGTGTGGTAAACATGTTGGCAGCAATGTATTAGACCTAATTTGTCGGAACAAGCTTTGCAACCAGCTAAAATCTTTATTCGAGATTTACTCATGTAGTTTTGACAGACATTGTAATATTTTCAACATATGTTTAGCTGGGTCTAGTACGTCTCTAACCCTAGAGACCATATAGTTAGTTCATGAGAATACAAAGACCAAATGTATCGGCCACTGAATCTAGACGGAAATTCGGATTATGCTGATGTTACACTTGGCTAGTATTTACCTTTCAAGGAGGTATCTTGCCAAGCAGGATAACAGATAATAATCTGTGTTGAGTCATTCATTAAGACATTTTTGATCATTTACAAGACATTTTTGATCATTTACAGATATCTCGAGTTTGGTTGTGCTAGTAGGCCTTATGCTGGGTATGGGAGGCCTAAAAGTTATGATCCATGTTATTAGTGTGTACTGCTCTGATAACGCCTGTAGTTTCTGTGCTGATGTACAGGCACTTTTGAGCTTTGGTAGGTTTTGTCCATGCAATCTATTTGAGACTCAACAGAATCAAAGCTGATGCGTTTTGCTGGAAAGGCAGTTAAAGTCATACACACAGCCCATGATATATCTTGTCATGACCAGTCTCTATGTTGGTTACTTCCTCACAGGAATGGCCATTATCACAAATCAGCATTAGGTTTTACTAAACACAAATGCCATAGCCTGTTATACTTATTTATTAGTGTATGTATGGTTTTATAATGTTGTTGCCCAGACAAGCTTTTAACTTTACATTCACCATTATCCTTTTCTCAGAAATGGTTGGTACAGCTACACACAGTAAGTTGTTAGTCAACACTGGGAGCGGTGACCCTAAAAACTAGATCCTTTATGACACTGTTCCACCATGTTCTGTTCAAAGGTTCTGTTTAACCTTCAAAGGAATGTGCTCAGTGCTTTGTTTCACTTTTACTTCACTCTTGGTATTTTGCACTATAGATATTAGGTTTACCAGCTTTAATTGTACCTGTGGGAGGTGCGGAGCTTATTTTGGAATTTCAGGTATGCAGGTACGGACGCAAGTGCTGGTATACAAATCTTTACTGATCTTAGCAACAAGTACAAAGATGTAATCCAAAATCAAAGTCAAGGTGCAGGCAAGGGTCAGGCGATGAACAATCAACATGGACTAGGGCAGGCAAGAGCAAGTAGGTAAAACCAGAAACAAAGTCAGAAACCAGAATGTCAATCAATATACAATGACTTGGTAATGACTGGTATAAACAAGAACATATACTTCGCAAAGTGAAGGTGCAGTGAGGGTGCTTATGTAGTGTGTAGGTGATTAGGTCCAGGTGCGTGCAATCGGTAGTTGGGTGACCGTGAACGTCAGAGTGTCCGCTATGCCTGTGATTTGTAGTCCTTGGTTGCCATGTTTGTAGACTGCATTGTGTTCTGGGAGTTGAGTGTGACAGAACCCCACCCCCAGTGCTGTGGCATAGCAGTTCAAGCTTGTATGTGACATCGTTGATTTGTTGCAATATTCTGAAGGGGCCAAAATATCAGTGTGCCAGCTTTCTGTAGCCTGGAGATATGCATGTTGTGGAGAGCCACACCCAATCGCCAGGTTCATAGGTGGGTGTCTCTCCATGATGTCTGTCTGCAAATTTCTTGGTGAGCCATGCAGTTTGTTCTAGGTGTCAATGAGCCTGTTCCCACACCTGTTCACTCCTTTGGAACCAGCTGTCCACAGTGGGTGAGTCAGTGGAATTTCCATTCCATAGAAACAAGGGTGGCTGGTAACCTAGGACACACTAGAACGGAGTGAGCTTGGATGCTGAGTGTCTGAGGGAATTCTGCATATTCCGACCATGGAAGGCGCAGAAGGTGTGCAGGAAGTGTCCGATCTCCTGATTTGCCCTCCACTTGACCATTGGCATTGGGACGATAAACAGAATTCAGGCTCACCGAGATCCGCAGTTTTTCCATGAAACCTTGGCAGACACCAGATATAAATTGGGCCCCTGGTCACTCATGATATCCTCAAGGATTCCAAAGTACTTGGAGATGTGGTTGAATATTAGTTCTGCTGTTTGGAAAGCTGATGGTAGGCTGGGGAGAGGTACTAAGAATAGGGACTTGGAAAATCAGTCAATAACCACCAAAATAACTGTGTTGAGCTGAGATGGGGGAAGACCAGTGATGAAATCGATGGCTGTGTGACCATGGTCATTGAGGACATGATGAGAACATGTCATGGTTGTTGAGGACATGGGAAGGAGTTTGCCCACCAGCAGGGTGCAAAGTACTTTGGCCTGGGCACAAACTGAACAGGATGAAACAAACTTATGGATGTCTTGTAGCATGTAAGGCCACCAGTATTTCCCTTGTAGCAGTTGCAGTGTCCCGTGAGTGCCGGAGTGTTCCGTGGCAGGGGGCAGGTGTGGGCCACTTGATTAATTTGTCTCAGAAAGCAGAGGTCACAAACTTTTTTATAAGGTTTTAGTAGAGTATAAGCGGGACAGACAATCTGCCTTGATGTTTTTGACCTGGGGCGATATGAAAGGGTAAAATCAAAAACAGTGCCCAGCGCACTTGATGGGAGTTCAGTCTCTTGGCAGTCTTGATGTAGTTGAGGTTCTTATGATCTGTGTAGATGTTGAATGGGTGAAGGGCCCCATTCCAGCCAGTGTCGCCATTCCTCCAAGGCTAGTTTGACAGGGAGGAGCTATCTGTTACAGATGTTGTAATTTCATTCGGCGGGGGTCAGCTCCTTGAGAAGAAGGCCGCTGGATGGAGCTTAGGTTTTGCTACGAACCACTGTGAGAGCATGGTGCCAACACCCATTTCTGAGGAATCTACCTTGACGAAAAAGGTTTGGTGGGATTAGGTTGCTTCAGTATTGGGGCTGAAGTGAGTGCATCCTTTAGTTTAGTGAAGGCAACTAAACTCCTGGGGTCCACTGCAACCATTTACTCCCCTTCTTCAACAAGGCAGTCAGTGGAGATGCTATGATGCTAAACCCTCTTATGGAGAGTCTGTAAAAATTGGCAAAGCCCAGAAAACATTGCAGCTCTTTGACTATGGTGGAGACTCTCCATTTAGTGACTGCCAAGACTTTGTCCTGGTCCATGAGCACTGCCTCTGGTCCAATAATGTAGCCCAGAAATGCCACCTTATGCATGTGAAAATTCACACTTCTCTCCCTTGACATAAAGTTGATGTTTGCGGAGCCTAGACAATAACTTTTTCACATGCTGGATGTGCGTTGCTTGGTCAGGGGAATATATCAGACTTTCCCAAACTTTCCCAGCATGTCCCACAAGATGCCATTAATGAGGCATTGAGGCTTTCTATGGTGGTTGAGAAGTAGAAGTAGAGAAGTAGAGAGAGCATTGTAACATGAAACCTTTGCACCCAGCTGGGTCCCCAGCATACTTTTCAGGACGTGCTATGAGCGATGGGGCAGATAGAGGAGTTGCTGGTAGTGGAACCTGCAGAGCTTGTGTTGCGGCTCGGAGCTGTGCCATCTGTGTGTTGAGTAGGTCAATCTGCAGCTGTTGTTCTCCAGCAATGCAGTCCTGCGCCACTAATGCTTGGCACCAATTAAGAATACCTGCTGCATCCATGAGTTGGCAAGTATTCTGTCAGGTGAATGTGACAGTGTCCATAATGGCTGTGAATTGTTGTCCATGGTGGCCATGTTTGTAGGCCAAGCTATGCTCTGGAAGTTGGAGTTTAATGCCGATTCCAGCGTTGACATGACATGGAATAATAATAGCACACAATGGCAGTCGAAATTCATGCAAAACCAAACAGACAACCAATCTGCAATATGCAAAAAAGGTGGAATGGTAAACAATCCAGAAGTATCCAAAACCAGAAAAAACAAACATAATATAGAAAGGCTCCAAAATGCAATCAGAAAGAAGACAATAGTTCACAATGAGCTAATGAATTTAGGTTTATAAAATTATGTTTATTTAAACAGTGAATAAATTAGGATGTATTGAATATCAGGTGAGATTTCTGATGACCCAGACTTTGATGACCAATTCTGATGGCCTAGCTTTCTTGTAATGGGGACCTCTGGTGGTGAGGGGTGGAATTGTCAGGTGAGACAATTGGACAAAAAAGGTCCAAGACCAGGACTAGCCAAAATCACATGAAGACCGTGTATTAAAGGGGATAAGTCAAAATTGAGTTCAAATGAAAATGAGACTGAGATCAAGACAAAAAAAAAATTTAATCCTTTTTGAACCTAAGCCTTTACTTTAGCTAGTTGGCTGTATTCGTGTATTACCCCAAAGATTTGGCTGTTTTCTAGAAGAAAGCATTACTTCTTCAAAACCTTTGTGTACGTGGAAAGAACAGACAACACAAACATTATATTTACAAGAGATCACATTTAGTCAGACCAAGTGTTTGAGTGTTTCTCTCTCTCCCGTTTACTGTTTGCTTACAGCAAAGCTTTTTCTAAGTCAGAAGGCAAATTAATGACCTAATGTTTGTTGAAAACCCGACTTCCTTGTAAATTCTGTGGTTGGATAACAAACCTATTAAAGGATTTAATAGAAGCCTAGCTGCATTTGCACCAAGAACATTAGGCTACTGTATACCTTAATTCTCAGAAACAGCTGAGTTTATTAAGCAGCAGAGTTATGTGCAAGGTCAGGAAAAGATCTCTGAATAAAGTCAGGCCTAGTGATTCAGCTGTTCTGAAATAAAACATCCACTGCCTTTGAATAATGTTTGATAAGTTTATGTGAAAATTACCCTGCAAGGCTAAATTTTTCATTTCTTAACTTGATTTTGCAGGGAAAATATCAGAATATTTTCTGGGATTTGTTGCCATCCTGCTCATTCATATGCAAGTGGTGAACTCACAAGGATTTCCTGAAATTTCAGACATGACTGTAGAGGTAACATTTTAAAATTTCTGAAATATGAGTTCAGAAGAAAATGAGGCACTATCAAGTTGCAACAAGTCTAAATTGCCTAAAGATGAGAGTGTCTAAATAACCAGCAGATAAAGCATGAACTCAGGAATGACCAGTACTAAATATAATTGTATCTATGATTATGGTAAATCCAAATACTATCCCCATAAAACAAGGAAATAAGAAGACATAAATGTTCAAGCTTAAAAATGAAACAATTAAGTAAGTCGGTCTGGATAAGGGCGTCTGCCACATTCCATAAACGTAACGTGACAAAAGAATGTCGAAACATAACATATGACATGGTTTGCATACTTGGTATTGCTATTACTAGACGTAAAGGCTACACATATAAACTGATGACAATATTTGTATTTCTTTCAAATTCCCGAGCCTTCTTTAATTGAATTGTTTGTTTGCACATGAATCCTAAAGTAATGGTAAGATTCTTTTTACAGCAAATAAGACTGTGATTCTTATATGTGATAAACATAAACATTATTATTACAGTAATAATTAATATGCAACTTTGCCTAATTAATATTTTTTCCCTCAAAATTCAGTTTAGCTACACAGATGAATCACAAATGAATCACTTAAGGGAAAAACGAGATGGTAAATAAAAATTCATCAAAGTTATGTTTAAAAATCCTGCTATATGATTTTAAAGCATATATATATATGCTTTAAAATCATATAGCAGGATTTTTGTATATATATATATATATATATATAATTTTTTTTTTCCTTTTCATACCTGTTACCTAAATGACCAAAATCACATTATTATTTTCAGTGAACACGGACATACTAGAATACATTGTAATCATAGAGGTGAATATGTCACAAGCGATTTTGTTTGAGGAATTCAAATCATCACTGGAGTCCATCAGTCCTTTACAAATAGACAACACCACAGAAATCGGCAGCTTGAACGTTACAACAGGTAAGCTCTGTTTGAAGAAAAAAAAACAACAACAACCAAACAACAACTTATTATTATTTTTAAATTTAAGTTCTTAATTATAAATGTATCTAAATCACTATGGGAATTGCCTCAGATGTAATAGACTATGGAAGGATCACTAACGCCAGCTGGCTTTACTTTGTATGATATCCTTCCCGATTTTGCTGTCACAGACAAAAAAAATCACACATTGTACACAAATTCTTTAGTGACTTTGTGAGCGTAATGTGACGTACACATGACTGAGACCAAAGACAACCAATGACAAAGTTCTGTCAGGAATTTTTGATTAAAATCTCTCAGGTGCAATTTTGTCTGTGACAGTCTTCCCTTTCTTTACAACCTGAAAAGCTGGAGACCAGCCTGCAAAAGCATTATACCTCTGGTTGGATAGATATCATGGAGAACTTTATTTTGCGATATGTATTTTGTTAGCACAGAGTTTAAAAAAGTTCCTAAGCCAGAATGGAATACGGTGACCTGGTCATATCGCACGTTTTCAGCAACAGGCTGGAAGAACCTGTAAACTTTTAATGACACAATGTAAAGTCTCTAAAGACACTGTAACAGTTATTTTTCAGCAAAAATACCCAGAAACCAGATAGTGCAAAATCTCTGTCCTGAAGACTTTCAAAGCACTGACACTAGAGAGTTCTTCCATAAAATGATTACTGTATATGTTTTTCACCTCATGGCCGGTGGTCCTGGGATATGCTTCAGATGTTAAATTATCTTTTATTATTAGCATTAAATTATGTGGAATGTCTGCCATACAGGTCCCTGTGAAACAGCTGTTACTGTAGTAACCACAACATATCTGAACAAGAGGATTAAAAATTTATGTTCCAGTCAGAACTACTGTCAGAGCTGCAGTTTTAGAAAATGAATCCACACATTTGAAAATTCATCAGTCAGGGTTTGGTAAAATACAGGACTTGGGAGATAGTTGAGCATCCATGTGCAGGAGGTTTTTCAACAAATTCAAACACATTCCAAAACTCAAAACTGTAATAGTAATGGACAAAGACAGAAAGGCTGAATTTATTCCTACGGAGGCAAGGGTCAGAACACAGTAAACACGGGGGTCAAAACTAAGATGGGTGCTAAGGCTGGCAAGACTTCACGATGAGGCCATGCATGTGTCGGCCTTTTATACTAACAGAGAGACAATAGGAAGTACTAGATTAGAACTCAGGGAAGGGAGACCTCTGCTGACAGACAGTTGTACATGTGACATGTATAATTACATATTCGAGTTCAGTCCTAATCTTTTCTTTAAAACGATTTCTCTCTTCCTCAGTGTGTCATCTAAATGAATCTGAATACCAGTGCACTTGTGAAGATCAGTATTTCTGGTCATTCAGTAACTGTATTATCTATAATGCCTGTAATAACCTATATGAAGGAACATGTACCTGTATCAGTGCCATTCCCAGTGATGGACAGATGTGTGTGCCAAAAAGTGGTATGAGAAAATTTGTTTATAAGTATATAAACCCTAAAATAAAGACCTAAAATAACATTTCTTGTATTCACCTGCTGACGGTCTTTTTATAGAAGTAGTATTCCTTGATTTTCTGGTTGAAGTTGAGCTGAATACTACAAGCACAACAATGATAAATGAAGTGAGATACATCCTTGGAACACTCAGTTTGCCACTTATATATGGTCATGTAGCAGAAATTACAGATGTGGACATCACAACAGGTAAGGATTAGGCTGTGTATAAATATACGTCCTATTAACTATATAGTGCACTATTTTTGGGGGTAGCTAATCTTGTAGTCGTGTCTGAAGACAGTGGAGAATATCCAGTGCACTCTTTCAAACCCAAAATGGACGATGATAGGTAGTATTCGAATAATGTAGGAATTTTGTGAATTACACAGAGTGAAATAAGGGCTTTGGGGCTAATGCTTAATGTCTGCTTCGCTGACACATCCGTAACATGTCATCAGTGTTTTCTAATGAAAATGGTTTTAAACATCACAACATCTTTGAAACAGACTAAAAAAAAAAATCAATCTGCTTTCATTCCACAGTGTGCAGTTTGAATGGTACTGAATATCAGTGCAGGTGTGAGGATCAGTATTTCTGGCCGTGTGAAAAGTGCACAGTATATGGAGCTTGTGATGACATCACCAATGCCTCATGTAGCTGCATCAACGCTCTTCCAAATGATGGAGGATTCTGCCAACCAATCAGTGAGCTGTCTAGTATGTATGATATCAAAACATGAAAAATAATCAAGATTGATGGATGATCCTTCAGTACTTCATTAACATAAAATGATCACAAAAGATAAACTAATTAAGATATAAAGCACAATAGTGAGGAATGAAAGAAATAAAAGATATGCTCTAGATCATTACGTCGTTAGAGTGGGTTAAATAAACTAGATTTTTTTAGTCCTTTTTAATGGTGCCATTATTTCTCTTTATAGATAACTCTACATGTCCAGCTGATCCACCCCCAGGTAAAACTACCCCAACAACTACCACAAGATGTGCAGATTCTCACCGGTGATTC
>CM040991.1:18588417-18609265 GCA_022985145.1 Pangasius djambal
GGCTGCGGAATTGTAAAATTTTAGTCAACAGATCAAGACTTAATGTCTTCAATGATGTTCTGTGTTTTTAACAGATCTGGCAGTGTGTTGGCAGACTTTACTATTCAGACAACAAATGTTAACCTTAATTTGGTATCAGCAAACGAAAACCTTGCCGATAGTCTCCGTTCACTGGGATTTGAAGTTAGCAATACTGCATTCACTCAAAGTGGTAGGGGCTTGTTAACTACATACAACTTCTGTGGTATTAATGTTGTACGCTACAAAAAAAAAGTCAAAGTCAAAGATGTACTTGGCACTTTATTTCAGTGAAAGGTGGACTATATCAAAGCAGTGGCAATATATATCCTGGGACAAATCTCAAACTGACCTGCAATCCTCCAGTGAATAATGGCATAAAATGGACCCTGAATGGGGATGTACTACCCCAGACAGATAATATCCTTCAACTCGATAATGTCATTCCCAGTAACAGTGGTAAGTCACAAATAATTCTGTTAAATCAACATCGTACTTTAGTTAGATGTAATGTGTGCACGTGATAAATACATGATGAATGAATTTACTGTAATTTTATAAAGATTACTAAAAACATGAATGAGATACAACAGTACTATACATTATTATTATTATTATTATTATTATTATTATTATTATTATTATTATTATAGAGTGCTTGCATCCTTTATGTTCTCTGGAAAAACATTCTAGGGTTTGGAGTAAATAAAAAAATATTGACTTATTATTAGAAATATTAATTATTATATTAAAAATATTAACTTGCAAATAAATCCACTCAACTGTACAGGATACTATATACACAACATATACATATATACAGTACTGTGCAAAGAAATGGTTTAAAAAGCAAAGATGCCTTCAAAAATAGTGAAATGAAACATTTCTATAAAGAGCAGTAAATACTAATAAACTAAACAAAGTCAATATTTAGGGTGACAACACTTTGCTTTAAAAAAACATAAATTTGTGCAGTTTCATAAAGGAAATTGTCTCGTAAGGTTTACTGAGCATCTTGAAAAATCTGCCACAGTTCTTCTGAAGAATTTTGACTGCTGCACTTGCTTTTTAATGTTGCATGCAAAACCCAGCAGACTTCATTACGTTTTGGTCTGAAAAGTGGTCTGTTACGTAACATGTTGCTTTCTTTACTGACATATGAACATTTTTCTGTAATATTTATTTTTTTGTTGGAAAAGTAATATGTGGAAATATAAAATGTTTTTGCACTGACTCGGTAATGCAGAGGTCATAAAATAAAACATCTATAACAACATCTGTACTTTTGCACAGTACTCTATATATATGTATACATATCATAATCATGGCCGCCCTGGCTATGATATAGCTTATTATTCATTTCCTCTCTGCTTTCTCAGGTCAATATGCATGCATAACAACAGTAAACTCAATGCCCTATGTTATCTGGCAAATTATTACAATTCAGCCTTACCCCAATATCCAAGTGACCAATAAAAAAGTTGTAAAATGTGAGGATAAAATAATCCCACTGCAGTGTTGTGTTCAGGACATTTATGAAGTGGAATGGAAAACAGAAACCTCAGCTTGTAGCCCAACTTCAACAGGTAACACACACAGCTTGTTTTTTTTTTTTTGTTTTGTTTTTTTTAAATGTGATATGGGAGGGTCATGAATCCGAAAAACGAAGGAGTAAAAATGCTTTGATTATTGAATAATATCTAGCATGCCTTCACCGTTTTAAATACAGTGATTAGCTGAATGATAATTTGCCTGATTTTTAATGTGTTTTACCATTTAATTGTGTTTCACAGACCCACTGGTAGGCTGCATACTATGTGACTACATGATTAAAGAAAAGGAATGCCAGACTAGTGACCAAGTAAAACAGGTCACATGCCAACTCAAAAATCCCATCAGTGGAAGTACAACTGAAAGTTACAACTCAAAGAGCATAACAATAGATGTAATAAACAAAGGTGAGTAATCATTTATTTTTATTTACCTTCCTCCCAAAATCTGTAACAAACCTAGGAATATCAGAGCACCTCATGTAGGATGGTAATAAAAAATAAAAACAGTTAAATAAAGGTTCTTCTTCTTATTATTATTATTGTTACTATTACAAATAAGTACTATTTCAATTTGTGACAACCATTTTCTGATCAAATATTCATTACAAATCTAAATAAACCAAACAAATAAATTTAACATGGTTTCTAAAAATATGGTTAATTAAACCTTTTCGGGATGTAGGGTATGCATCCTTCAGTTAGACATTATACAATTTGGATTTAGACTTTAGCCTGGGAAAACACTTCACATGGGGAAATATTGACCTACCATATGAAATCTTACATATGAAAACATAAGGTTACATGTGTAACCAAGTGTCTATGAAGAACTGAAATTTATCTTTATTTTTTTTAGCATTTACCTGCTCTGATAGTGTATTTGGAGCTGGAAATCTGGGAGATGAACACATTGGGGACTGTAGTGGAGACATGGTTGGCTATCAAGTAGCTCGCTGTAATTCCTCAAACCAGTGGGACCCCATAGAAGACTACTGTGTCCTGCGCATCTTTGAAAATCTGAAAGTGGAAGCGGAGGCAATTTGATTTTTTTTCTTACTTCCATGAAGGATAATTTTAGTTATGTGATTTCTGTTTGCTTCTTCATAATAATTTGTGTTTTTTCTGTAGAATTTACAGGTGGCAAACATTCCACAGTTTTTGGCCAATGTCAGCAGTAATGCTATATTAGAGATTCAAAACATCACTGACTCTCCAGCTACCATATTAACAATTGTAGAAATACTGAAAATCATTTCCGATCTCTCACAAACAATTCTAATCAATCAGCCTGTTATGACGGTAAGTAAATAAAAAAAAACCATTTAGTTTATATGTTAATAATGTTTATATTTTGAAGTACATTGTAAATACCCAAGTTGACTATCAGGTTATATAGTCTGTACTAAAAAGCAGCATTTCATACTATGTAGCAATTTTTTTTTTGCTGAAAAGAATGGAAACAGTGGTTTCTGGTTTGTGATTAGTTAAAGATTAGATATTTCTATTGATAAAATAGATGGCTCAGGGATGCCATATTTAATATTTTCTTTACTTTCAATTTCAAGGATTTCCTTAAAACAACTGATGTCATTGGATCAGACAATGCACAGGAAACATGGGTGCTTTTAAACAACAACAGTACAACAATGAATACCAGTTCTGAACTTCTGAACTCAACTGAACACATTGCACGCAGACTCCCAGATGAAAATCTCTGGATAACAACGAACTTCACTTCTCTCAATAAAACTTCCATTACTGCCCCCTTTTCTGCAACATTTGGAAAAAATTTAACTACCCAAATAAAAATTCCAGTGACTAGTGCACAGACATCCCTCACAGTGATAATTTCTTCAGCTCTTAACAATATCTTACCTGTTCGAAATCTGACCTACAATGACAGCAGTCAAGGTGGCACCAGGATCAATGGAGATGTAGCCCTGATTGAGACAAACACAACAATTAACAACATCTCCCTTTCTTTTGACATCAAAAATAAGACACTGGGAAAACCTCAGTGTGTCTTTTGGAACTTTAGTCTTCTGAATGGCGTTGGTGGATGGGACTCGACTGGATGTCAACTTAAGACATTAGGGAATGAAAGTGAAAGATATACGTGTGAGTGCAATCACACAACCTCTTTTTCAATCCTGATGTCACCATTTTCCCTGGATAAAGGCTTAGCTATAATCTTAGACTATATAACTTACATTGGTGTGGCCATTTCGTTGGGCTGCTTGGTTTTGTGCCTCATCATTGAAATCATTATATGGAAGTCAGTGACAAGAAACGACACATCCTACATGCGCCATGTCTCCATAGTCAACATTGCTGTCTCCCTTCTGATTGCGGACATATGCTTCATCATTGGAGCAGCTGTTGTTAAGCAAGGAGAGGGTCCCTGCAGTACAGCGACATTCTTCATGCACTTCTTTTATCTTGCCCTTTTCTTCTGGATGTTGCTGTCAGCACTGTTGCTCCTCTACCGCACCCTCATGGTCTTTTCCAGAATGACCAGAGGAGCAATGATGGCCATAGCCTTCACTGTTGGCTACGGAGCCCCGTTAATCATAGCTGTCATTACTGTGGCATCTACAGCTGGAAGAAAAGGATACATTCAAAAAGATTACAATTGTTGGCTAAACTGGAATGAAACGAAGGCCCTCCTGGCATTTGTGATTCCTGTGCTGACTATTGTCGCTATAAACCTCCTGGTGCTTATTGTGGTTCTGTGTAAGATGTTGAGGAGAGGAGTTAATGCCACAACTCAGCCAGATGAGAAACATCCCCTACTGGTCATTGCTAGATGTGTGGCGATTTTAACACCTCTCTTTGGTCTAACGTGGGGATTCGGCATTGGGACCATGGTGTCACCAAACTTTGGAGTTCATGTGGTGTTCGCGTTCCTTAATTCACTGCAGGTACTAAAGTCAAATTAATCTAATTTTCATTGTAATTCTAAATGCATACACATAAATTAATATTAATGTACCACTTGTTTTATATGTTTATACATTTTAGATAATACCACAAATCATATTTCCATTATTTAAAAAAGTAAATGGTATAAATATCTAAATTGTCTATTTAAAGGGTTTCTTTATTTTGCTGTTCGGGACATTACTGGATAGTAAGGTAGGATTATTCTAAGGCCATTACACAACGCTTCACTTAAAACACACAAATAGATATAAATAATGCTTTGATATTGCCTGTTTTGTGGTTGCAGGTCCGAGAAGCATTGGCAGGAACGTTTTCACTGAGGAACCTAAGCTCATCCCGCACCAGGGTAAATATAGTTTATGCTGCATATACTAGTTCTTTAGAAAATAAAACTCACTCTTACTTTACTTTAATAATTATAGTTGATGATGGATGTGTCTATATTACAGAGTACGAGTGCAGGACCATCATCCTCCAGTGGATTTCCTTTCTTTCAGAGGTTACAGCAGAGAAGTACGTAACCAAACTGAATGTTAATATGCACATTGTAATCAATAAGGCTGTTTTATCACATTGTGTTTGACCATATTTCATTATAACGTTCACACACTAAACTCAAACTCTCTTTTCAGGTTTGTACTAAAACAAGTCATAGGATAAATGTATAGTTTTAAAAATGACCTACTTTTGAGTGTAGAACAGTTCAGATTTTAACTGTTCAATGTACTACTGTTAAATCATTTTAAAACTGTTGAATAATTTTAAATCTGCTGGATGACATCCAAAATATAAATATAAAGAGAAACACAAATAACTTCTGTTCATCACTAGCTATAATCAGTGGGCTATCATAGATTAAAAAAAAATTCTTAAGTGGGTACTGATAAATTCTACAATTATGATAAACTGGATGACTATCAATCCTAGCTTCCTAATAAATTAGGAATATATGTTTCTCAACTCTCTCTCCACTGACTGGCTACTGGTGCTTGTCTGTCACCTTGTCAGCCTTCTTTCTTGTGGGAAGCCGCATCATAATAATGTGTGACGATTTTAATCTTTAAAATGTCTAAATCTGTCTAAACTTAAGGCATTAGTAAGCATTAACTGTTTAAAATTTCTATATGCATGGTTGTAATGGTTTTGCTGCAAACATTGTTAAATGAATGCTCAAGCATTTAAAAAAAAAATCTGCTCTTCATTTATCATATCTGTAATGTATAGGTGTGTAACATGGACAGCAATTTTGACAGGTTTCCTTGTATTCATAACATAAAGCCCATTCTTCACTGTCAGGAAAGGTAGACTGAAGTGGACGCAATTGCAGCTAGTGTTAATAAAAGAGCTGGCAAACAAATCCAAATTATGAGGCAAAGACCTTAACAGTAAACAGGCAATAGTCAGGTGATCGGCAAGCCTCATAGAAAGGGCAAATGCAAAAACCAAGAATCAAGCAAGATCAAAACCAGAATATCAATACACAGGATAAAGGCTTGGTAATGTCAGGGAAGCAAACACTAAGCATTACTTCTGAGAGTGAGTGAGTGAGTGTGTGTAAGAGTCTTATTTAAGTGCTGGTAGTGATTGGCAACAGGTGAGTTTAATCAGAAGGCCCATGACTGTGAACGTGACAGAGTTCATGTGTTCTGGGAAGTATACTTGGGGTGGCCATTTTGTAGGCTGCAGTGCATTCTGGGAAACTGAGTTTGAGATCTTAATAAAGTTTCTTAATTTAGATTTTACTCTGATAATCAGGGTGAATTTTAACTGACACAGTATGACTGTAGGCTGATATATTTATTTTCCATTCAATTAACAACATTATAGGTTTTTAATAATCTCCTCAGTCTTGTTCTTTTGATATTGTACTTATACTTTAATGACATAACATTTTTGTCCAAATATTTACACTAAGTTCCTAAATTTAGGATAATTGATTTCAATTTTGTAATTTCATTCTCACTTGAAGCTCTATGATTACATTTAGCTTTTGGTTTTGTTGTGTGTGAGCTTTATAATGCATAAAGTATGTGAGCAATGTCCTGATCTGTGAATAGTAGTCGGACTAATATTTTGGTTTTTTTCAGATGTGTACAATGTATCGAGTGGCGGCATTTCGTCTTCAAGCAACTCAGATGCAGTTATTGACAACTAAACTAATATGCCCATGTTATAACGGTCTGTTTAACTGCAAACATCATACATTATACAGTACATCTACATACAAAATAAGAAAAGCTTTTCATTGTTTAAGTGGTTGTTGTTAACAAATAAGAACATGAAAATTAATAAATCTAAATAAAATTAACAAGTAGAACTCGACGGATGCCACTGCCACAAACAAGTCTAGTCTTTCTTGTTAATTGTTTGTATGCCTGAAACAGCAAGGAAGATATTAAAGAAAAGCTGTTTCAAAAATTTTATCTGCTATGACCTTGTCTTTAAATTCTAAGTTCATTTGGCTGGTTACAAAGATATTTCCATATAAAATCACAAAAACATTCAACCACTCATTCTTGATACATCACGCTAACAAGAATCTCTGACAGACAGATAGACAGACAACCCAAAAACATACAATCATATCTTAACTACATTCTATTAACTGTCATTTACCTTGATTAATTTCATAGCTACAGCTATTTACTTTGATGATTTTAGACACTGGTATGCGTTACATTGCTAGAATGCACAAAATATTTGAACATGGTCCTGTTTTGTAAATAACATGCAACTACCAGGCTGGTCCTATACAGATATGTGCAGTATGTTAATGGTTAAATGGATGGTAATGAGTCACTTAAAGAAACTATTGTTGGTACCAAAAAATTGTGATTAGAGCAACTTACCAGCATACCCCTTTTCACACAGTTTGTCTCATTACTTACTGTCACGGCCACCTCTGGAAGCACTCCATAATCTTACCTGGACTTTTAGAACCAAAACACTACCCACACTCATCTGTAGCCAATCACATTCAAACTATGCCTAAAGGGTTGAGGAGTTTCTCTGTGCTGTGCATATCTGTGCCATGGTTTTTGTGTGTGATCTGTCTTGTTTTGCTTTTTTGTTTTAGCTTTTGTGTCTTGGATTACAGTTTGGTTGCCTGTCTGTCTTCATGCTTTGACCCTGTCTGTTTAATGACTTCTCAGATTTGGATTTTGGACTGGATTTTGTTACTGTTACTGTGTTTTAAATAAATATATCTTAACAAATGAATTATTATATACATTAGGTGGTCTGTTCTATTTAATCAACTTAGTTTTGGTTCAGGCTGAGACATTAAGCTCTCTCTGCTAATGTTTCTTATTCTAAAGAGAAGTTTAAAATTAAATTAATCTTTCTTGTCTAACATGTCACAACTGACTTACCCACTAGAGGGTATCCTGGCTTCAGAGCAGTGAGAGTCAACATTTATAGTTCAAATTGAATTTAATTGAATTAAATTCAAGTATATTTGTATAGCACTTTTAAAAAATTAGGATGTAGATCTAGATCCCTCAAGAACATCTCAATATGTCCCTGATTTCCTGGAATTTCCATTTCTACTTCTTAGATTACTTGTACTTCGATTACTTGTATTATTACTGTCATTGTTCAAATACTTCCGGACCTAACTGTATATACAGTATATAACTTGCAGTGAAATGAGAACCTGGCCTACTCCTCTTTAGACTGTGCATAATTTTCATTTTCAAAGTTTCATTTCAATTTAAATTTCTACTGTACATATAATTCATATACATCATATATTTCATATATGCAAGTTTAAGCCTGAGTGCAGTACTCCCTGTACATTCCAGGGCTGATTGAACAGGAAAATGATGGTGTCAGTGTGAGACCACATGCAAAAGGGCTTCCGGAGTTGCTAGGAGAGAGAGAAACAAAAATCAAAACAGTGCATTGTATACTAGATATATCAGGGAATAGCATTCAATCCGGTCAAATTCAGGTTACAAAATAATAAATCAATCTATTAGGAATGGAAAAGAAACTGTATTTTCTATGCCTAATTAAGCCCAGATGCTCAGTCTCACTTGGAGCTGGTCTTGCTTGTGCATGTTGCAGGGAATCCTGTTCAGTGACTTAAGTGGTCCAAAACACGCTGAGGCAAAAGAGGTGCAGGAATCCAAGTCTCGAAGCTATGATGTGATTTGTGAACTGTTGGAACAGTCAGTCACATACTGTCACCTACTGGTGGACAGTGTATGTGTCTGTGTGATGCTCTGTCCTCTGGCCAATTAGTCATTTCATTTCTACTCATCTTAAAGGGAGAGACTTCAATGTCAGCAGAGCAGAGCTGAGCAGATGGCCATAAGCACCAAAAGGAGCTTGTTGTCCAAATATTTGCCATTGGCATTGATATTTACTGCAGCATGCCCACAATATTACAGTTGGCTTATTCCATCTGTTTGGCTGACTGAAGATAGTAAGCTGTGTGACCTTTGCCTCAACCCCTGGCATTTATCATAGCATTTATTATAGCATTGTCATTACAGCTGCCGTAAAATGGGTACCTCTGTCTGAATCAATAGAAACTGGCAGGCCCCACTGGATAAAAAAACATGGGTTACCAGCAAATGAGTTTCTGCTGTGTTATTTGGTGCTGGGAGGCACTCAACCCACTTGCTGAATGTGCATGTTGCCATCAGGAGGTACAGTGTTTTTTTTTTTTCTTCTTTTACTTCTTGAGGTGTTCGGCACTAGTCCAATCCAGTCCACTTGGAGATTGGACCATGGAAATGTGATTCCCTTTCTTTTTCAGTGGAGCCTTTGTCTAAGGTCTGTGACAGTTGGAACTGACAGGAGTTCAAGCAACTCTTACATATTCATCAATGTCTCAGCCATTAAAGGCCAGTAGGCTACCTATTTGAAGGTTTTTCAAGTGTCTTTTGCACTGTGGTGGCTACTGCAAGGTACATAATGGGCATACTGGATAAACCCCCTATGGTCGGATGAGATGACCCACCTTGGTGGCTTATATGCACCAGGGGCATAGACTTGCAGTTCTTTAATGAGCTTTAGGTGACATCTCAAATTGTACAAGTTGCTCAAGTCATTAGATTCGTAAAGTGCCTCAGGAGAAATGGGGTGTCTTCAGGGTCAATCACCAGCTGGTAGATGGCTCTAGTTACAAGATTACACTCTGTAGGGCGACCAAGTCATAAGCACCTGGTTTCCTCAGGTGCACAATCAGGTGTTTATCCTTAGAGAAGTCAAGCATCTAATGGACCTGCCTATTAGTAACTACTGCACAGGTCTCTGATTTTGGCATTCCTTCACTAAATTGTCATCCCACCATCACTGACAAGCTTGTCATAAACCAAGAAGAGCACTGCATTTTTAAGTCTTCCCACTGGCATTCTTCATGCCATTCTCTTTTCACAATTGGAGGAGGGATACAAAGCGGTACCAGGCATAGTTGGAACTCAAGCAGCCTGTTTTAGGACAACAAGCTTGCTGCCCACTTTGGACTGAGCCTGTACTGTTGTGGATCCTGGATGGATCTACCTTGCCACACTATGCATACTCCAGCTTGTTCTTGGCCCTTACGATGAAAGGAGCAGCCATATACATAGACTATTGGGAGGACATGATCATTACATAAATTATGGTTTGAATGCAAGGATGGTGTGGTAATTCAATTCAGTTAAATTCACTTTGATTAATATAGCACTTTTAACAATGGATATTTGCAGCTTAACAGAAATGCAGATATAGATTTAAATTTGTTCCTAATGAGCAAGCCAGATGTGAGCCAGAGTTGGTGGCAAGGAAAAACTATGAGATGACATGAGGAAGAAACCTTGACAGGAACCAGACTCAGCAGGAGAAACCCATCCTCATCTGAGTGACACAGGATAGTGCAATTATAAATATTTTCTCTACTACAAAAGTATACTACAAAGTCAAGCAGTGCTAAGTGTGTTGAAAGATCAGAGTCATAACATTAGAGTTTTAACTATAGTATCAAAGTGATGTTCTTGAGCGTTCAGTGATTGAGACTTGAGTGTAAACTGTTTTTAGCAAATGCAGTCTTCAGTCTTCAAGATCACTTCATGGTGATCTTTAGGCTATCCATGCAGGACCATCCTCAGTAGCAGTGAATAAATTTTCAGGTGAAGGAGGCTCCAAGCAGAAGTAGAGCATCAGGATGAAACAAGCAGGTCCAGAGGGCAGAAGGAGTCAGGATCACTAGTATCCTTGGTGGATAACCATACATGGTCACCTGGTTCATAATGGGAAGTTTCTCCCTTACGTTGGTCTGCAAACTCTTTACATTTACGGCATTTGGCAGACGCCCTTATCCAGAGCGACTTACATTTTTTAATCTTATTTATACAACTGAGCAGTTGAGAGTTAAGGGCCTTGCTCAAGGGCCCAGCAGGGGCAGCTTGGCAGTACTGGGGATCGAACTCATGACCTTCCGATCAGTAGCCCAACAACCTAACCACTGAGCTACCACTGCCCCTGTCTTTAGTTACCTGGGCTGTGTGTTCGAGCTGTTGGTGGTCTTGTTCCTACACACACTCACTCCACCTGAACCATTCGTCCACTGTGGGTGAGTCTGTTGGGTTAGTTTTCCATGGGAACAGAGATGGCTGGTATCCCAGGATGCACTGGAAGAGTGTGAGCTTAGTGGCTGTGCATCGGAGGGAGTTCTGTGCATACTCTGCTCAAGGGAGAACTTGTGTCCAGTTCTCCTGGTTATTTGCACAGAACATCCTATCTCCTGCTTGGCTTGCTCTACTTGGCTGTTTGCCTACCATGACTTTAGGCTCACAGAGTTTCCAAGTTTTTCCATGAAACCTCCTCATACACATGATGTAAATTGAGCTCCCCGGTCACTCACTATGTCCTCCGGAATGCCAAAGTACCTGAACACGTGATTGAAGATCAATTCTGCCATCTCAATCACAGACAGCCAACCGGGGAGAGGAAGCAGACGAAGGGACTTTGAAAAGCAGTCAATGATCACCATGATGACCATGTTGTTCTGTGATGTGGGGAGATCTGTGACAAAATGTGACCATGGTCTTGGTGGTGTGGGTAGAGGGAAGGATTTTGCAGCAAGTAAGATGCGAAGTACTTTGGCTTGGACACAGATGGAATAGGAGGAGATGAACCGGTCAATGTCTCGGAGCATGTGGGTCCACCAGTACTTGCCCTGGAGGAGTTGTCTGGTGGCAGGGGAGGTGTGAACCCACATGATGAGTTTGTCCCGGAAATGAATAGACACACAATTTCATCTCAGCAGGGCACTGTGTGGGAGTTCTCACCTCTGGTGTGTTCTCTATTTCCTAATCAGTGGCCCAAATGATAGCGCTTACAAAGCATGACTGTGGGAGAATGCATTCCTCGGATGTTTCTCTGGGAGGAGCTGGATATATGCATGAGCGAGAGTCTGCTTTAGACTCACGATGCTTTAGGAGGGGAGCTGAGGTGAATGCTCCTTTGAATCATTTGAAGGCTTGGCCAGCTGAGGGATTCCACCACAGTCTCTTGGGTTCCTTCTTCAGCAGGCCTGTTAAGGGTGATGCTGTGATTTGGCTGTGGAATCTTGGCTGACGGTCTAGAGGAGCAGTGTGCTACTTGATGCTGGGGGCCGCCACAGTAATAGCACAATCTCTTATTCTGATGCCTTTGGCATTCCAGGTTAGTTTTGCTTGGCTGAGCTGCATGGGCTCTGTGGTGTGGATTTCTGGGTCTGGGACTGTTGTAGCCTTTACTCTTCCTCGATTCCAGAGCATGAGATCGAGATGAATGGTCTTGTGGTTGTGGGAGGTAAGGGTTACTTGGACATCCTGGCAGGCCAGTTCTGTGACTATATCCACTTTGAGCCCCTGATAATATGTGGCCTTGAGAGCTGGCTCATTCCAGTGGCTAATGTGCAGAAGTTTAGTGTGAACTCAGCAGCGCTCAGGTCCCCCTGCTTCCAACAGGAGTCTCTTACCAATCTCCTTTCCCTCAGGAGAGTGGTGAAAAACATGCTGAAAAAGTTGAAGGAATCATTCATATGAATGTGTGCTCAACTCCTTGGGACCATACAGCCATGGCCTATGCAAGGACTTTGTCGGTCAACAGATTGATGAATTAGGTGATCTTTGTTTGTTCTGGGATTCCTTGTTGACCCAAGAAGTAGAGTGAACATTGGAGCATGAAGCTCTTGTATCTTGCAGGATCGCCAACATATTTCTCTGGGCATGCAATGAGTGAGAAAGCAGATAGGGAGGTTGCTGCCGGAGAAGCTAGCAGTTCTGGTGTGCTGGCACGGAGCTGTGCTAGCTGTGCGCTAAGCATGGCCATCTGCTGCTGGTGCTCTCCAATGATGCAGCCCTGTGCCACTAACACCCCAAAGAGACAATGCAAATGCAAGTAGAGTACCTCCAGATTCTCACTGAATTGGTGCTTTTAATACAATGTTTAAAGCCCTTCTAAAGAAAGGAAAGAAGTTTAAACTGATAAGTTGATGGTTTATTCAGGTCATGGTCTGAGAAATAGCATACAGTGGGATTTCACTCATTCTCTGTTCAAAACTCTCCTTCACTAACCTTTGTGTGCATCATACACCAGTGTGTTGGAATGTATGTGCTGGGAAACCGGAAATGTAGGTACTTACTGCTTAATGACGATGATGGCCATATGTTTCTTTAAGCAATTAGTCTCATAAAATTAGTTGGATATTAATATTCAGGGCTTTAGTTATTAGGAGTTGGAGGCACCAGTTAAGAGTGTCCACCATTAAGAGTGTCCTATATTGCCATGGCCTGAAATGCTGTTGCGCAAGGAAGAAGCCCTTACTTCAAGACTGCCAGAAAAAAGCCAGATTGAAGTTTGCAGGTGATTACCAATCATGTGGAGGAGTGTTCTTTTGTCAGATGAAAAAAAAAAACCTTAACCACAGATGCCTCTAAAGTTGTAAGAAAATGGCTTAAAGACTACAAAGTGCAATTACTGGAGTGGCCATAACAAAGCTACATGGAATGAACATCATGTTTTGACATCAGCAACCACTTTGAATATCTACTGGTTTGTCAACCTCCAGAAGCACTCTGCTTGCACAGCTGCAATTCCTACCCTGAAAGTAAGAGATTCCCTAAAAATGCATACAATGTATTTTTTCTGGGTTTTTTTTTTGCATTGATTCTAAGAGTCAGTTAAATAGATTTGTTTGAAAAGCTACACTATATGGCCAAAAGTATGTGGGCACCTGACCATCACACCTATAAGTGCTTGCTGAACCTCTCAATCTAAACACGTGGGCAGTAATATGGAGTTGAGGTCAGGGCTCTGTGCAGGCCACTCGAGTTCTTCCACATCAATCTTGGCAAACCACATCTTACTGATCTCAAATTGCATACTGGGGCATTGTCATTGTAATGATTTTTGAGATGCAGTACACAAATGCATATATTCGGCATAGTGGGGGTCAGAGCACAGGCAGGCAATCATACAAGGCATCGTACAAGCATAATCCATACTTTAAAAAACAGAAAGTAAACCAGAAATACAAGGACAGGGGAACTCGGGGGAACACAGGGAAACTGTGGAAAACCACAGACAACATGGAAACAAGAAACATTGAAATAAGGCTCAGACTTAATGGTCAATAGGCACAATAAGAATTCATCTTGAGACACTAAAACATCAGGACTTAAATATACAAACTAATCAGGAAAGAACTGAAAACATGTGAGAACAATCATGACAGATGACAAGACAGGGGTGGAGACAAGAACTAAAACAAAACAAAACATGACAGGAACTAAATATATACACGTGGAACAGTGCTATTCTCATAGATCTATGACGTGCGCAGAGAGCCTCAGTGTGTGGTGAGAAGGGAAATTTATGTCAATCATGTTGGAACAGGTTTGGGCCCCTTAGTTCAGGTGAATGGAAATTGTAATGTTACAGCATACAAGGACATTCTAGATAATTGTGTGCCTTCAACTTTGTGGCAACAGTATATGGGTGTGATGGTCAAGTGTCCACCTAGTTTTGGTCATATAGCGCATGACACCTAAAACCTGCCACACCTTAACAATCCATATGCCTGGGAATGAGGAAACAAGAGATTACTGAAAACACTGAAATCCGAAACTGGTCTGGCAAGTATAATACTCTTTCATTCTAAGGCATCTGGATGATCATGTATCAGAAATAAATTTGTGAAGTCAAAAGCTGAGAAGTTTCTGTAACCTGCTCATGTTTAGTGAGATAAACGTGAGCTGGCTGGAGCCAAGGTAAGACCTAAAATATAAGAGTTTATGATATACTTAGTAGTGTGATTTTAGTAGAACAAATCATATATTAGCATTTGTCTTCAGTGATCAATCAACATTATCTAGAGCGGGCAGGAATTATTTGCTGTTGTAGTTCTAGTTTTTTGGTCTTGGTTTTCATGAACTGTATTTGTATTCAGTACAGATTTATTACTAAAGTATATTGTCTTGAATTCTGAATTGAGGAAAGGCAGGAGCTGTGAAATCTCATTGTGTAATCTGTAAGTAATCATGTTAGTTATCATGGAGATATAAACAACAAAAGACCTTACAGACAAAAAAAAAAGCTGATTTAAAAAAAAGAAAATTTTAAGACATGCCAGTCAAATATTTTAGCATAAGTGATTTTAATGAATTAAAAAAAAATCTCAAATGTGTATCTCAAATATGTATATTTTTAGCACTGAATATTATTTAATTTATGAATCAGTATATTGTGATATTAATTCCATTTTAATTTAATCACATAATAATCACAATCCTACACACCTTGTAGATTTTTATGAGACAAATTTAAATTTCAGCTGTACAGAAATAGGCTTTTTTGCACTTGTAAAGGTTTTTGATTTCAAAATATCAGGAAGTTGATGCTTTATGAAAATATATCACAGGTGTGTAGTGTATTCATAAGAAATAACAATAGAAATACCTACCACTAACAATACATACTGTTTGTGTTCAGAAATCAGAGTGAAATGCAGTAGTGTATTAGACTGCAGGATCACTATAGACACAAAACATTCAAGACTCAGTTTTGTCAAGAAAGTATGCGAATGACCCAATGCCCCAGATGGCAGACGGCACCCATGTCAGTAACGTTAATAATGACTGATAACCAAATTCCCAAGTCTTTCTTAAATCACAGATGTGCATAAAAGATACATAAAAACAAATATTCTATTTCTTTTCCTTTTCATTTCCTATAATGCTGACAAATCTATACAGAAATGAAATGCTTCCACTTTCTGTGAATTACTAAATTTTAAAAATTACTGAATAACCATCACTGAAAAGTTCACATTAATGACAGGGCAAAGTATCCATACTTAAAACCTATAAATGTGTGTGGAAATTTGATTAACATCAATTTCTGATTGAAATCTTATGCAAAAATTATAATATGTTATCATATGTAATATATATTATAAAAATTATAAAATTAAAAATTAGAATTATAAAATTATAAAAACTTTATTATAATAAACGTACCACAGAGCTGTTGAATTCTTGATTCTGACTGATTCAGAAGGTGTTGATTCATTTTCTTTAATAGTAGCTCGGACACTAGTTCCGGCTACAAGGTAAATCACAGGTTTATATTAATGCACTCAAACTAATACTTGACTGTATCTATAGTAACAATTTATAATTACACAGGAACTTGTATGGCAGACATTCTATATAGTCAAAAAAAAACAAAACAGGGGAAGCAAGTGGAAAAGTTTTAGCTAAAAGCTGAAATGATCAGGAATCAATGGAAAGACAACCTGAACAAAGTTACTATTGTTCTCTAATACTGTAACTCTTTAAAAGATTAATTTCCTGTAAGGAAAGTAAACACTATTTTACTGCTTCTTGATGTCTTTTGACTGCGCTCAATAACTCATAAGTATTTTGTATGTAGAAACACCAAAGGGGGACCAGCTGAAGCCCAAAAATCTGCTTGAGCATCATGGCTAATAAAAGTAAGTTATAATTTAACTTACCTGACTAATAAAGCAAGCAAAAGGATTATATTCCACATTTCATTTTGATCTAAAGTTTCACAGCATGAATGTGCAGCTGACAAATCTGCAGCAATTATGTGATGCAATCATCTTAACATGGACCAGCATCAGAAATTGGTAGGCAGATGTGAGTGCAGGGTTTTATTAAAGAAAATGCAAACAAAACAAAAACAAAGTGGAAGCAAAGATTGTATCTGTAGAACAAACAAAAACTATAGCAAGGGCAAGAACAGTGTGGTACAATACATACATGAGACTAAGTGCAACCAAGGTGATGTACAACAAAACCTACACAGAAACACACACAACAGAGAGCTTATATAGGTGTGCTAATTACAGAAAACACAAAACAGGTGCGAGCGCTCACAAGGCACATGGCAGAGACGTGATTTGCAGGGCTGCTGGGAAATGGAGTCCTTGTTGTCCTTGAGGAATCCATGCCATAAAGAATTGACAGCAAAGTCCTACCCAGTCTTAATATAATTTTCTGAATAGATAGTGACTCGGATAATGCGGATCTTTTTTTAAAAAAAATTTATTAATTTTTTTTTTTAAGTTTAAAAAAGGTGTAGTGGCAGCAGTGCATTAGGTCCTAATTAATTACCACAATTGTCTGAACAAGCTTTGTGGCCAGACTTGCTCATGTAGTCCTGTCAGACACTCTTATATGCTAGACATATTTTAGTTGGGTCTACTATATCTGTACAAATGAACAAGGTCCTCCTTGACTAGCAAACAGATAATATAGAGCTAGTTTGGCTAGTTTACCGTCTAGAAGATAATTAATTTGTGTAAGGAGGATGTCTCAGTAATGGTACTGAATGTATATCTGGTCAGTGATTAATAATTGATAAAGTCTAAATCTATTCCAGTGACTACAGAACACAGTATGAACCTCTAGCACTAGAGACCATATAGTTAGTCGATACATCCGGCCTTTATTACAAATACACGTATCATTTTTTGCGCGAGTGTCTGTGTGGTAATGATGAGGATACGTTAACCAAGGTGTATCAGCTGCTAACTATAGACAGAAATTCAGATTCTACTTGGTTTGTATTTGCCTCTTGGGACAGGTATCTTGCCAAGCAGGTTTAAAGCCACTTGGCTCCTTTGTTAACACATTCGTCATCATCTATTTTCGCTTGTAAGCCATGTGCTGTGGGTGGAAGTTAGGGTGTAACAGCTGGGACCCATGTTATTAGTGTGTACTGCTCTGATAAAGCCTGTGATTGCTGTGTTGATCCACAGGCACTTTGCTACCACAGGTCAGTTGAAGAGCAGCTGCTGATGTTCATCCATGCAATCCATTTAGACTCAATGAAAAGAAAGCTAATTTGTTTTGCATACATACAGCCCATGTATATCTTGTCATGACTGAAGTCTTAATAGTGATGTTGCTTACTTCTTCACAGTTATGGACATTATTACAGATCAGCATTGGGGTTTTCCATCTAACATATTAGATAATAATGTTTGGATATACTGTATAATATTTGTTATACAATGTTTGGTTATATAATTTGTTGCCTAGACAACCTTTTAAACTTATACACATATGTACATGTCATGTACATATACATATCCTTCTGTCAGAAGTGGTTAGTACAGCTACAAACGGTGAGTTGTTATTCATCACTGGGAGGGGTGACCTTAAAAACCAGTTTATTTATGATGCTGTTGCAGCAATTCCTGGTTCAAGCTGCAAAGGAATGTCCTCTGTGGTCTATTTCACTTTTCTGGACTCTTAGTATTTTGCATTTCTAACTGAGTGCACACTGATTGAGTGTCTGATGGAGGTGCAGATAGAGTTTATTTTGGAATAAACGTAGCATACAATTACAGTCTAAAGGCAGGCAAAAATGTCAAAACTAAACATTCAACCAATCAGCCTGTCTCGATGGAAAATTACCATGCATGACATTCTAAATAATTTTTAAAATTATTTATAATAATATTTATTTTATATTTTTTTAATACTTTACAGGGAAAATATCAAAAGACGATTTGCTGAGACTTGTTGCCATCCTGATAATTCAAATGCAAGTGGTGAACTCACAAGTACTCCCTGAAATCTCAGACATGATTGTAGAGGTAAAGTAAAACAAACAAAAAAAAATTAATTTAATTGTTGGTTAGAAACACAAATAATAGTAGATTTCAGATTTTAACAGCAACAAACACTCAGGTTCTTATACACATACGTGATGAACTGTGATAGTTTATATAGTTCATAGTTACCTTTGAGGGTATATACAGACAGGCATTTCCACATCAAGGTTTGATGTGTTGTGCATTCTGAGATGCTTTAGTGTGTATATACGCCCTCGAAGGTAACAAGATAATATAGCGCATTATTCAATAAACTGCTATTACAGTGATAATAATAAGTAATAATTTTGCTTTAATTCAGTTTAGCTACACAGATGACCAAATGATTCACTTAAGGGAAATACGAGATGGTAAATAATAATTTAGATTTTATCTTGAAAAAAAATCCTATATATCTATGTCTGTTTTTTTCTTTTTATACTGTCACTTAAATAACAAAAATTATTTGAACACATTATTATTTTCAGTGAACACGGAGATGCTAGATTACTTTGTAATCGTAGAGGTGAATGTGTCACAAGTGATTTTGTTTGACCAAATCAAATCATCAGCGGAATCCATCAGTCCATTACAAATAGACAACAGCACAAAAATCAATGGTTTGAACATTACAGCAGGTACACTTTTATTTTTTTTAAAAAAATATTAGAGTTAATGTGTCAGGTTTAAATATTTAGGTTTTTAAATTTTATATATATATATATATATATATATATATAAAGTGAATCAGTGCTCCAGTGAATAAAGATTTCTTGCTATAATGTGTAAATAATTATTTGGCTATGCGTTTGTTAGTTCTGTTAAATATCTCTCTATCACACATACAACCCTTAGTGTTTACGCTTCAGAAGGACAGCATTAAAAAGTGATTTCTCTATTGATATATCTCAGCTCATTTAATTAAATACAGTCAGTGTTATATTGCAACATACAGGACTTGCACAACATATCCGAACAACAGGCAAATCAAGAGTGGTCAAAAGCCAAGGCAGGGTCACGCCATACATACTCTATTAACAGGAAGTAACCAGGAAGTAGCCTACTAGATTAGAACCGAGAGGGAGTCCCCTGCTAACAGGGAGGTGTACGTGTAAACTTTATAATTATATAATCAAGTTTGGTTGTAATATTTTCTTTAAAATTATTTTTATTTTCCCCAGTGTGCCAGCCAAATGACTCTGAATACCAGTGCACGTGTGAGGATCAGTATGTTTGGTCATACAATAATTGTATTACCTATAATGCATGTGATAAGCTAGATGAAGGAACATGTACTTGTATCCGTGCCATTCCTAGTGATGGACAGGTTTGTGTGTCAAAAAATGGTAAGAGAAAATTTTTAAGTATATTTAAAAAATTACTTAAAGTGGCATTTCATGTATTCATATGCACATTTTTGTTTCTTTTTTTTTTTATTAGAACTACCATTCTTTGTGTTTCTGTTTGAAATTGAGGTAAATTCTACAAACATAACAGTGACAGATAAACTGAGAAAACTCCTAGAAACACTCAGTTTTCCACTTTCATTTGATGATGTAATAACAGTCACAGAAGTCAACATTACAACAGGTAAGAATTGCGCTGTTTGAAAATATGCCATATTCATATGTATTGCCTTTAAGTGTGTGTGTGTGTGTGTGTGTGTGTGTGTGTGTTTGCTAATTTTGGCATCCAGTTCAATCTTTAAATTCCAAAATTCACCATGAGAAGTCAAACAATGTACCCAATAATCAAATGGTGTACCCTTGTGTTTCTTTGGAAACAAGCAATGCATTGTGTTGTTTCATTGGAAAAGTGGATTTCTGTGAAGTTATTTTTTATCATTTGCTTTATTATCTAAGTTTGAAATGGATCAATTTATGATATGGATAACAAGTTAGCTGATGTTGTGCATGTTTACAATACAACTATTGTTGATGAGCAAACTTATAGAATCTTTTGCAAATGTAAGAAATTGTTTCCTTCAATCACAAATTATAGTTTCCTATAATACTGTTCTATGTAATACTCCAGATTTTTCCAATATAGAGAATACCATGACCGTTTCAAACACAGTATTCAGCTGGGATACATAGACATTTTTTTGTATTTAAGGGAAGCTAAAAGTAAATAGAGATAACTATGTATCAAATTTGATTGCGTAAAAAATCAGATAGTAAAGTTCTTAGGACAGTATTGTAATAGATAAAAGTGAAAGTGCCCATTTGTT
>CM040991.1:18611082-18622090 GCA_022985145.1 Pangasius djambal
CAGCCAACACAACAGCTGCTGCAACAACAAGGAACACAACTACAGCCACCACAACTACAACCACTACATCCACAGCCAACACAACAGCTGCTGCAACAACAAGGAACACAACTACAGCCACCACAACTACACCCACTACATCCACAGCCAACACAACAGCTGCTGCAACAACAAGAAACACAATTACAACCACCAAAACTACACCCACTACATCCACAGCCAAAACAACAGCTCCTGCAATCACAAGTAACACAACTACAACCACCACAACCACAGCAAACAAACCAACCAGCACCACAACAGCAACCACCACCACCACCACCACCACCACCACCACAACAACAACAACAACCACCACAACTACAACCACTACAACTACAACCCCCACAACCACAGTCACAGGTATGATTTTAATCCTGGCTCTTTCCAAATATAATGTAATTGAATTTTTTTTTCATTGACAAACATATTGCAAAAACAATTTATACCACTTTGAAATTGTATTTACTGTGCAATTATTATGTTTTATTTTTCATATTTGTTTTTTGATTTTTTTTCAAGGCAACCGTGTATTAAGCTTCTCACTGGCAATAAATGAAGAATTTGACTTTGTACTCACCCAAAAAAGTAGTACAAAATACCAAACATATGAAACAAAAATTAAGAAATCAGTAAGTATTACACAATATAATATGCTTAGTTATGTAAAATTATTATTATTATTATTATTATTATTATTATTATTATTATTACTAGTAGTAGTAGTAGTATGAGTATTATTGATGTGGCATGTAGTAATTTTAATTTTTGGCCATTTTTTACACTCAGATTGATAGTAGTTACAGAAATGTACCTGGATATCAGCCCAACTCTGCAACAGTTACTGGTTTCAGGTGATGCTATTTAATGAACAAAATATTATTGTTTCAATAATAAGAATTAAAATATGTATTATTATTTTAATAACTGATTTTAAAGAAATCAAATTAATTAAGTATTAAAGGTACTGAATATGAATTAATAAATTAACATGAATTATTATGAATTCATGAATTCACTAATGAATTATTTACTTGATCAACCAATTCATTATTATATTACTATTATTATTATTATTATTATTATTATTATTATTATTATTAAAATTCCAGTAAAATTAACCAATGAGCCAACCTATAATCTATATTTTTGTTAATCTAAAATGATCAAATTCTGGCCCAAAGTTCAAAAGGTTATATAATGAATGATGTTCTGTATTTTTTACAGGTCTGGCAGTGTGTTTGCAGACTTCAGTATTACTGCAACAAGTAATAACCTTAATTTGGCTTCAGCAAACCAACAGCTTGCCAGCAGTCTCCGTTCAGAGGGATTTCAAGTGATTGAATCATCAATCAGTCAAAGTGGTATGAGCTGCTTCTTCTTCTTCTTCTTCTTCTTCTTCTTCTTCTTCATAACTATTTTAGACAGAGGCATATTTATCAATCCGTTTAATTGTTTAACAACCCATCTTTTTTCACACCAGTTTTATTTAGCATCTATATACAGTACATATAGTCATTTAGCAATTTTAATAATTTATAGTCGTTTTTATTTAGGAAGCATATCTGCAGTGTTAATGCTATAAATGTGTAAGAGGAAACTGAAAAAAAAAAAGATATATCTGCTTCTCCATTTCAGTGGAAGGTCAACTAATTTCAATCGAGGGCAATATATATCCTGGGACAAGTCTCACACTGAAATGTAAACCTCCAGAGAATAATGGCATAACCTGGACCCTGAATAGGAAGAAATTAGACCCATCAGATAAATATGTAATTACTAACACTGAACTCACTGTAAAGAATGCCAATCCCAGTGACAGTGGTAAGTCAGAATTTTTGTTTTGTTAAATTAGCAGCTTACAATGATCAGATTATTTTATTTACCTCTGAGAATGTATTAACTAAATTAATGAAATTGTATTCAGTTATTATTAAAGCACTCACTATAATATATATATTAAATCTTTAAAAATCATTATATATAAAAATCTTTTCCATATCAGATGTTTTAAACATATTATCCTATTTTAAATGATTATTATTAGTTTTTTATTATTATTGCTAACATTATTTAATTAAAATTATTCTTTTTTTATTATTATTCTCTGCTTGCTCAGGTCAATATGCATGCACAACAACAGTAAACTCTCTGCCCTATGTCATCTGGCAAACCATTACAATTCAGCCTTACCCCAATATCCAAGTGACCAATGACAAAGTTGTAAAATGTGAGAATACACAAATCACACTGCAGTGTTGTGTTCAGGAGATTTATCAAGTAGAATGGACGGACCCTGCAACCTGCGGCTCAACTTCAAAAGGTCATACACATACGTTTTTTATGTGACGTGAGCGGTCATGAATACCCGTGCAACTGAATACGTAGCCCAAAAATAAGCAAATAAAAATCCATTGTAATATTTAGCTGCCTTCACCATTTGAGCTACAGTGACTGGCTGAATGATAATTTGTCCTGTTTGATCTGAAAATGAAATGTTTTCAATTACTGTAAAATGAAAACTAAGAGAAGCTGATTCAATTTTTAACAAGTTTAACCATTTGTCTTGCACATCCTCACCAGGAGGCTGCATATCATGTGACTATTCAATTAAAAAAGAGGACTGCCAGACTAATGAGCAAGTAAAACAGGTCACATGTCAACTAAAACAACCAATCAGTGAAAGTAGTTACAACTCAAAGAGCATCAAAATAAAAGTAATGAACCAAGGTGAGTAATGATTCAGTTTTAATTACATTTCCCCCAAAACTACAAGAAACCTAAGAACATCAGACAGTAATCAACATTCATTAATTATAATAATGTAAAATCACATAATTATTAAAAATTCTTATTATTACTAATTGCTTCAAATGTTTCTGACAAAAATAAATGAATCAAACAAGGAAAAATTACATTTATTTATAAATTACATTATTTATAAAAACAGGTTGGTCATACCTTTCCAGAATGTAAAGGTGCGTCAGTACGAATCGTTCCATTGTACATTAAATTTTTGATCCAAACTTTACCCAGGGAAAACCATTTACAAGGTGAAATACTGAACTTTTCTTCCATACGAAATTTTGAAAAGGTTCCACGTCACTATGATTATATAATTAAATGCAGGACCACCACCTTTTGAAACTAGTGGAGCCTTCTGCTATCCTCTCCGCTGTGTCAGGTTTGTCTTCTGGCCACTCTTGTCAACCCAAGTGATCGAGGAGTTCGAGGAGGTGGTCCTTTATGGCGTCAAAGAAGCATGGTTATATATGTAACCTTCCGTCCGCTTCCTTACATTCCAGACTGCTAAGACACTTTCTGTCAAAACTAGTGGAGACCACATATCTAAGTAGTCGCAATGGTTTGTCTACTTGAATCCCACCAGACAATAACAGACATCAGAGACCATTCTTTACTGAAGATAAGAATCGCTCAAAGTGTTGATACTCCCAGCTCTGACACTTTACTAAATTTATCACAAAGCACAAGGGGAGCAAGTAATGAACATTTAATCAGTAAAATCTGGTGAAGGTACAATCTGCAAATATGCTAAAGTGCTGAAGTGCTAAATGCTGAAGTGACACTCCTTGTAGTACTGCCCAGGAGGTAGCGACAGTATGCATCAAATTATATTTTAATGGAAGAAGATGACATCTGCATTGAAGTATGCCCATGAAATCACATCCTTTACTCAACCTGTCTTTACACAGCCACTCCAAAATACACACAAACAGTTGGTCAGCTAGCAGACACTTCCACACAGTGCTTGAAAGCCCTCACTGGATACAGGGCTCTGGCATAGACATATTCTCATCTACAAGAGCAGATAGGTGATAGGTTTTTTTAATATACCATGCTTCAATATCTTTGGCAGGAATGCTGGGGTTGGCCTCAGCGTGACATGTTTGAATTCTGATCCCCAACACAGAAACAGCATGCTGACCAAACGCATGCAGTTTGCTGACTTGCTAGCTGACGCTTAGCACCAAGTCCAGATGCCACTGTGGTAGCATGGTATTGAGAGTCAGAGCCTTCTGTGTCACTGAGAAAATTCAGTTTCACAGCAAAGGCAGTAAAAAGCATACAGATTTTCAAACTCTGTTCCACTCAGCTGTACATTTTCCAAATTAGCTGACCTACCTACCTTATGAATTTGCCAGTCTCCACAGGAATGCTGAAAGATGATTGCATTTGTCTGGTAGATAGGCAACTCTTAGATAGCCCTCGTGGTGGGTGACATAAAACCACCACATTTTTCTACCATCCTTTCACTCTCAGGTACCCCTGACCCCAATACACAGACACACACACACACACACACATGCACACACACATACATACACACTTCCCCTAGCTTTGCTTGGAGGCATCTGCCATTATAACAGAATACCCAAGGGCATGTCCTGATGGATGAAAAGTGCACTGAAACAACAAAACAGAGTATGCGCTAAGCATTCAGCCAACCCTGGCACAGTCTGAGGTACAATTTTCCCAGTTTCCCCACTAGAGTTCCCACTACTGGATTAAAAACTCAGACATAAGAAATCTGCATATGGATGATGTGTGGCCCACTCAAAATTTCAGGACTGCATCCATAATTGTGCTCATGGCTATGAGCTAAGCAGACTGGGAAAGAGTCAACTGACAAAAGTCAAGTTTTTGTGATTGACCTTTAGTTCTAGTGATTTCACCAGAAGCTTTGTCTACTTCACAACCTGCTGTCCACATACATGTACAGTGACTTGGAAAAGTAATCAGACCCTTCAGTTTCTGCACACTTTATTGTAATATAGATTTAATTTTAAATAGATTAAATGTACTTTTTGTCTATCAATCTAAACACAATATCCCATAATAAAGTGAAAAACAAGTTGCTAGGATGTATTTTAAATAAAAATGAGAAGTCTTTCATTTAGGTAATTATATTTATGTACCCCAGTACTTTGTAGAAACACATTTGGCAGCAATTACAGCTTCACTTTTCTTTTGGGCAAGTTTCTGTAAGCTGGTCATGCCATCACCACCATGCTTCACTGTAGGCATGGTATTAGTCAGTGGATGAGCAGTACTTGGTTTTCACAAGACATTTTTTAAAAATTAAAAAAAAAAAAAAAATCAAAATTTTACATTTCCAAACATTACTCAACGTAAAAATCAAATCTTACAAAAAAGAACATAAGAACACATTTTTTATATTAAGAACATATTTTTGCCTTGTCATTATGGATTACTGTACATAGATCATTGGCCAAAGATTTATTTAATCCATTTTTAAATTACAAGCTGTAATACAATAACGTGTGCAAAACCACACATACACACACAAACGCTGGCAGCTCATACACTTTGAGAACACCCTGGTTTCTAGTGCTAAGCATAAAGGAAGGACCCTGAACTAGTAAATCATTCCACTGGTGTGAAGGTGGAGGAACCAATTGTGGACATCTGGAATGTGAAAATATTGTATACTCTTTCACATCTATTATCACAAACCAATTGTCTTAGTAAATGCAATGTTAAATAAAAGTATCATTATTCGTTTTTAAATTCGGCAGAATGAATTTGAAAATGAGATGTCAAATGGACTTTGCATTTGCACTTTTTAATTTTGGACATTGTTTTGCACAACAAATGGCAAATGTAAAAATGTCCTCATGTTTCCATTTTTTTTTTTTTTAGAATTTACCTGCTATGACAGTGTATATGGAGCTGGAAATCTGGGAGATAAACATACTGGTGACTGTAGTGGAGACATGATTGGCTATAAAGTAGCTCAGTGTAATTCATCAAAGCGTTGGGACCCCATAGAAGACTACTGTGTTCTGCGCGTCTTTCAATATTTAAAAGATGAAACTAAGGCAATTTGATGTTTTTTCTTACTTCCATGAAGGATAACATAATAAATCTTAGTTTTGTGATATCTGTTTGCTTCTTCATAACAATTTGTGCTTCTGTAGAATTTACAGGTAGCAGACATCCCGAAATTTATGGCCAGCCTCAGCAGTAGTGCTGCGTTAGAGACTGAAAACATTATTGACTCTCCAGGAACCATAACTACAATTGTAGACATACTAACAGTCATTTCAAATCTCTCACAAACAATTGTCATCAATCAAACCATTATGAGGGTAAGTAAATTCACCTTTTTTGAGAATATGATTGAATTTAGTTCATTAGTTCATTAGTTCTCAGTCCATATAATCTGTACTAAATGCAGCACTTCATAGTATTTAGCAATTTTACAGTCAAAGCTCCTAATTGCTTTTTATAGAAAAGAATGCAAACAACTGTTTCTGCTTTATAATTAGTTTCTATGTCTATTTATATTGACAAACTAGATTGCGCAGATGTGCTGTGTTTAATGAATATTTCAATTTCAAGGATTTCCTAAAAACAACCGACGTCATTGGAACAGAAGGTACATCAGACGCATGGGTGTATTTAAACAAAAACAGTACAACAATGAATACCAGTAATATACTTCTAGACTCGACTGAGCGCATGGCACGCAGACTACCGAATGAAAGTCTAACGATAACAACAGACTTCAGTTCTCTCAATAAAATTTCCATTACTGCCCCCTTTTCTGGAACATTTGGAAAAAATTTAACTACCCAAATAAAAATTCCAGTGACTAGTGCACAGACATCCCTCACAGTGATAATTTCTTTAGCTCTTAACAATATCTTACCTGTTCGAACACTGACCTACAATGACAGCAATCAAACTGGCACCAGCATCAATGGAGATGTAGCTGTGATTGAGACAAACACAACAATTAACAACATCTCCCTTTCTTTTGACATCAAAAATAAGACACTGGGAAAACCTCAGTGTGTCTTTTGGAACTTTAATCTTCTGAATGGCGTTGGTGGATGGGACTCGACTGGATGTCAACTAAAGACATTAGGGAATGAAACTGAACGATTTACATGTGAGTGCAATCACACAACCTCTTTTTCAATCCTGATGTCACCATTTTCCCTGGATAAAGGCTTAGCTATAATCTTAGACTATATAACTTACATTGGTGTGGCCATTTCGTTGGGCTGCTTGGTTCTGTGCCTCATCATTGAAATCATTATATGGAAGTCAGTGACAAGAAACGACACATCCTACATGCGCCATGTCTCCATAGTCAACATTGCTGTCTCCCTTCTGATTGCGGACATATGCTTCATCATTGGAGCAGCTGTTGTTAAGCAAGGAGAGGGTCCCTGCAGTACAGTGACATTCTTCATGCACTTCTTTTATCTTGCCCTTTTCTTCTGGATGTTGCTGTCAGCACTGTTGCTCCTCTACCGCACCCTCATGGTCTTTTCTAGAATGACCAGAGGAGCAATGATGGCCATAGCCTTCACTGTTGGCTACGGAGCCCCGTTAATCATAGCTGTCATTACTGTGGCATCTACAGCTGGAAGCAAAGGATACATTCAAAAAGATTACAATTGCTGGTTAAACTGGAATAAAACGAAGGCCCTCCTGGCATTTGTGATTCCTGTACTGACTATCGTAGCTATAAACCTCCTGGTGCTTATTGTGGTTCTGTGCAAGATGTTGAGGAGAGGAGTTAATGCCACAACTCAGCCAGATGAGAAACATCCCCTACTGGTCATTGCTAAATGTGTGGCGATTTTAACACCTCTCTTTGGTCTAACGTGGGGATTCGGCATTGGGACCATGGTGTCACCAGACCGTGGGATTCACATAGTATTTGCATTCCTTAATTCACTGCAGGTACTAAAGACATATCAATCTAATTTTCTCTGTAATTCTAATTGCATACACATAAATTAATATTAATGTAAAAAAGTTTTATAATAAATATAGCAAATAGTATAATATTTTTTCTCTTTGAAGGGTTTCTTTATTTTGGTGTTTGGCACATTACTGGACAGTAAGGTATGTGCACTCCAAGACCATGAAACTCTTTTCACAAAGAAACAATATAAATAATGCTTTGTTATGGCATGTTTTGTGGTTGCAGGTCCGAGAAGCATTGGCAGGAAAGTTTTCACTGAGGAACTTGAGCTCTAATCGCACCAGGGTAAATATAGTTTATGCTACATATGCTAGAGCTTTAGAAAAAACTTACTTCAACGTTAAAATGATTTACTACAAGTCGATGATGGATGTGTCTAAATTACAGAGCACAAGTGCAGGACCATCATCCTCAAGTGGATTTCCTTTCATTCAGAGGTTACGGCAGAGAAGTATGTAACTGAACTGAAATTTAATCAATATGGACCTTTAATCAATAAAGCTATTTTATCACATTGTGTATGACCAAAAAAAAAAAAAAAAACATCCAACCCTGCCTAAATCACCCAAACCTTTTGGCAAGATGTGTCATGATCTGATGAGATCAAGGTAGAAATTTTTAGGCATAATTCTAAAAGATATATTTGGCACAAAAACAAAACAGCTTATCATCCAAAGAACGTCATATCCATGGTAAAGCATGGTGGTGGCAGAATCATGCTATAGGGCTACTTCTCTTTAGCTGGGACTGGGGCTCTAGTCAAGATAGCAGAAATCATGTAGAGTTCCAAATAACCTAATTTGGCACAAAATCCACAGGCCTCTGTTAAACAGCTAAAGATGAAGATCATGCTATAGGGCTACTTCTCTTTAGCTGGGACTGGGGCTCTAGTCAAGATAGCAGAAATCATGTAGAGTTCCAAATAACCTAATTTGGCACAAAATCCACAGGCCTCTGTTAAACAGCTAAAGATGAAGAAAAAAAATATCACATTCCAGAACGATAATGACCCAAAGCGCAAATCCAAGTCAAAAAAGGAATGGATTCAGAAGAAGAAAATCAATGTTTTGTAATGGCGCAGGCAGAGTCCAGATCTAAATCCTGTCACAGATGTATGTGCTTCCAAACATTAATAGCATATGGACGGCATGTAGACTGGCTTTTACTGCATTATCACGCTGTGATTTTGCTTTCTTAAACATAGCTTGCTGTGCTTCAGGCCATTTTTCAGTTGTGTCCCTTTTCTGCAGCCTCAGCTGTCTATCCAAATACCCATATTTGTCCTGGTTTTTTGTTTCATTATGCGGTCCAATGTTGTAGTCTTCATGCATTAAGTACATCTATGAGACACACAATCTCTATTGGCAGTAAATAGGTATTCGAGCTCCCATCTGTCTTGAAAACCCCTGCGTTCATTTATTTATTTATTTTTGCCCTTTTAGCTGGTTGGCCAACAAGCTAGCAATTGCTTTTGGTGTGATAGGAACTATTTAGTTGGGCTAAGCTGCAGCTTAAACAGTTATTTAACCAGAATGTCAGGTATGTAATTCAGCTGGTTGTTGGGGCAGGTGGGAGGAGGGACGCACGGCTGTTTAGAGTGTATGTTGGGAACTGTAGTGCAGTGCACTATGGGCAATGTAGAAGCGGGACAATAATAATACCACATTAAAATCATCCCACGGGCTGGATAAAATCATATCCCAGGCTGGATCTGTCTAGCTGGCCTTGTGTCCTTGTGTGATCTACAGAATGACACTTTAGTCTGCCATGTTTGCTGGAACCTTAATAGAACTCTGAGAACAGAATTATTGAATTTCCTATGCTACCTTCAAATTTGTGAAAGATAAGGCACATCAATTAGCAGCTGCCTTCCTAATGGGACAGTCTTTATCTCAGCAGCTCATTAAAAATGCAGTCCAAAAATGCACAAGACACTTCTCAATTGGATCACACTTTTTGAATGGATCACAAATCATTAAGTAGTATGTGAATAAAATATGTTAATGTTCCCTGTCCTCACCTCCATTCAATTAACAACACTATAGTTTTTTTTTATTATTATTAAATATTCATCTGATTATTGTTCGTTTGATATTGCACATCCACTTTAATGGTATGGCTTATTTTTTGTCCATATCTTTGACTGCACCCAATTCCACTTTAGGATTTCACTTTTGTAATTCAATTCTTACTTTTAGTACTATGACTGCATTTAGCTTTTGTCTCTCTTATGTGTTAGCTTTATCATGCACCAAGTATGTGAGCATTGTCTTGATTTGTGAGTTGCACTGCCACTAATATTTTGGTCTTTTGCAGATGTGTACAATGTATCGAACAGCGGCATTGCACCTTCAACTTCAAGCAATTCCTATACAGCTATTGACAATTAAGCTAATACACCCATATTATAAGATAAAATAAAAAAAATACTACTAAAGCACACAACAGTTGATTGATCAGAATGATGTATAAGCAATGAATTTAGAATTGCTTTAACAAAATTATCAGTATAATTGCTTATACAGTCAATATGCCTTTTTGATATACACTAAATGCCCAAAAGTACACTATATCACCAAACATTTGTGGACACCTGACCATCATACCCATATGTTACTTTATATATTCCATTCCAGATTTAGTCTAGCTTTGCTGTTATAATAACCGTCACTCTCCTGGAAAGGCTTTCCACAAGAAGTCCCTGTGCACAAAGCAAGGTCCATGAAGACGCAGTTTGCGAAGGTTGGAGTGGAAGAACTCGAGTATCCTGAACAGAGCCCTGACCTCAACCCCAATGAACACCTTTGGGGTGAATTGGTTTGCTGAATGTTCACCAGGCCTCCTCACCTGACATCAGTACCTGACCTCACTACTGCTCTTGTGGTTGAATGAGTCAATCCCCAAAGACATGCTCCAAAATCTAGTACAACACCTTTCCAGGAGAGTGGAGGGGGCAAGGGGGGAATAAATTTGGAATGAGATAAAGCACATGATTTGTGTATGATTGATCAGGTGTCCACAAACTTTTGACTGAATAGTGTATCTACAACCAGCCAGCTGTCAACCCCCATCATTCCTGGCTGATGTTTTTACCCATACAACATCACCACAGTAACACAGTACTGTGTACTATATCACATATTTTAATGGAGAAAATAGAGAAAATGTTTTGATGTAAACAAATTACTTACCAGATTTATATAT
>CM040991.1:18622190-18646780 GCA_022985145.1 Pangasius djambal
ATATATATATATATATATATATATATATATATATATATATATATATATATATAATACACTGATAGACATTGTGTTATTTGCTTTGTGGTTATACTAATGTTTTTAAGGATCATAAATAGTTAAATAATAATACAAACTTAACTTTGTATTAATTTAGTTTCATGACTGGTATTTTGATTGTTCCATTTTACCGAAATCAATTTATAAGTTAAATAAATATTGTCTTCATTTCTAAACCACCACATTTCCTCAAACAACAATACTATTAACAAAAGACAAAAAAGTCTTCTTCATTATTAATTCATCTTCATTATTTGATATTGCACCCATACAATGATGAGATATTTTATTCCCAAATATCTATTTGTTATCCAATTCCTAACCAACTGATCTACTAATTGCCTTGACCTTAATTCATGTCTTAATTACCTTCTATTAATTGCCATTTACCTCGATTAGTCTCATAACTACAGCTATTCACTTTGATGATTTCAGACAGGTATGTGTTACATTGCCAGAATGCTACTAAAAAATTGTGATTAGAGCAACTAGCCAGCTTTACATGCCCCTTTACAAACAGTTTGTTTCATTCCTGTGACCTTCTGTCATGGCCACCTCTGGGAACATCTCATCTAACCTGGGCTTCTTTATGCCTAAAAGGTTGAGGAGTTGTTCTCTGCTGTGAATTTCTGAGTCATGGTATTTGTGTTTTATCTGTCTTGTTTTGCATTTTGGTTTTAACTTCTGTATCTTGGATTACATTTTGCCTTTTTTTCATGCTTTGACCCTGTCTGTTTAATGACCTCTCGAATCTGGATTTGGGACTGGATGCTGCTTCTGTTGCTGCATTTTAAATAAATACAACTTAACATATTAACTATTGTTTACATTACGTGGTCTATTCTATTTAATCAACATAGATTTGGTTCACATTGGTTAGAAAGGATTTATCTCTTTCTACAAATGTTTCTTTGTTTTATCTTCTAAAAGGAAGTCTAAATTAACCACTTTTCACAGCACTATTATCTACTGACTTTTATTTATTTATTTATTTTTTTTTTACAGTTTTTCTTGTCTAAGCTGTCACACCTAATTTGCCCATTAGAGGGAGTCCTAGCTTCAGAGCACTGAAAGGCAAAGCTTAATGCTCAGTTCTATTCAATTCAATTATAGACATCTGGATGTAGATCTAGATCCCTCAAAGAAATGTCATTATGACCCTAATTTCCTGGAATTTCCATTTCTACCTCTGTCTTAGATTGCTTGTATTATTATTATTATTAATATTATTATTATTAATACTACTAATTTGAGCCGTCAGTCGTTCCTGCTGCACAACCATCACTTTTTTGTGAAAAAGATGAAGGTTATGCTCCCTTCATTACAGAGGAGTTTGTATTTCCCTACCATTGGTGCTTACTTCATCTTCTTTGTGCCCATATCCATAATATTTTCCCTGTCACTCAGGCAATGAACAAAGCTAACCAACTAGATGGGTCTGCATGTTCTGGGTCTGTTCAGTGCTCATATTCCTTGGTGGATTTGAATGAACCGCTCCTCATCCATTTACCGTCAGTCTCTAAGAAAGACCTGATCAGACAACAAAGTGTAGATCCCACACTAAAACCTTTGTTTGATCGATCTGTCAAGACAATGTTGAAGAAAGTTGATATGATTGCTACATCAAAGAAGGTTTTTTACTGACAAAATGGGCCCATGTTGTTGATAATGTGTGTGTAAGTCAGGTAATTCAATTTGTTGTGCCCTTCAAATTTAGGGAACTGGTGTTAACTATTTTTCATGATGGACTTGCTGGTCGCCTAGAGGTAAGGAAAACCTGTGACTGGGTACTCCACCATTTCTCAGTTAAAACAAGATGTCTCCAAATACTGTAAACTTTGTCACACATGTCAGCTGACTGGGAAACCCAATCAAAAGATTAAGTCAGCATCTTTGTATCCTATTCCAGTGATGGAAAGCCCTTCTGAGTACCTCATAATTGACTGTGTTGGTCTTTTACTGAAAAGTAAATATCTGGTGTCCTGAAAGGTTTAACCTCCTTCATATCTTTGGCATTCCCAAGGTAATACAAACTGATCAGGGGAGTAATTTCATGTCACACAGATTTATTCAAGCTGAGATAGCATCAGATCAAGCATAACTTTTCTAGGGCTTATCACCCACAGTCTCAGGGAGCACTGGAGTGCTTCCAAGAGACTCTTAAGTCAATGTTGTGCTCTTACTGCAATGGGCTCTCACATGATTGGAAAGAGGGTTTGCCATGGCTACTGCTTGCCATATGTGAAAAGGTTCAATATAGCACAGGGTTTATGCCAAATGAACTGTTTTTTTGGACACACCATTAGCTGTGCTCATGGACCAGTGGGAAACAAGAAAAGATGAAAAATCTCTTTGATCATAAGGCCAATAATAGTAGTAGTAGTAGTAGTAGTAGTAAAGGACTATGTTCAAGACAAGTTTCATTTCACATTTACATATCAGTCATAATTACAAATACTGACACGCTTTCTCGAGAGTTCAAACACTCTTTCCTCTCAAAAAGAGACCTCTCTTGGGTAGTGGAACCAGTGTGCTGCTCCAAGCCCAACCTAGTCCTCATGACACCTTCACAAGAATGTATATAAACTGTGTTTTATATAGATAGATACTGTAGATGTGGATGTAGGAAAAGTTAAGTATAGCATACAAAGTTTTCAAAGAAATAAGATGTTTCAGATGAATCCATCATCAACTGTGCAAGAAGCGTGCTTCTGAGACTGTAGGAGGTTGACAAACCCATAGCTATTTAAAATGGTTAATGAAGTAATAGCTATAGTTAAAACATGACATTCATTCTATGGGGTGCTGAAGTTCAGAGAATATAGATAAGCTCTTTCTTTCTATATTTTCTCAGTTCATTACTCCCTTAAAAATAACCTTTAAAGCAAACAGAAATGTCATTAATGTTATGTCCAGTGCTGTCGAAGTATGTTGCCATTGGACAAGATAAATCCTTCATTCTGTTGGTACAGAAGGTCAAAACAATCATGATGAGTGATGAATGACAAAACCTAATCCTTTAAGGCCTGTGATTTTAGTGGCTATATTAATACATTTACAAGTAGACCAACTAGTACAGTTGAATGTAGACATACTGTACTTGCTCTTAGGCTGTTCATTTGATTTTGCTTTCATTTCTAGTGGAGTGGTTTATTATTGGTAACCTGAATTTGACCTCATTAAATGCTACTTCGTATGGTATATCTAGTATACATTGCATTGTTTTGATCTTTGTTTTTCTCTTTGCTTCTCCATGAGCCCCTTTTGCATGTGTTCTCATACTAACGCCATAATGTTCCTGTTCGATGTCTGTATCAAAATAGTTTACCACATTAGTTAATTCTAGTTAATGCTACATTCACAGCCAATAATGTTAATCCATGTGCTAACTATCGTAATGCTGTGTTTATTTAGTAGATAACAGATAACACTTTTAATTCACTTGTTTGGAAACTGGGACCGATTAACTGGAGCTAGAGCTCTATAAATCTATCCCAGTTATTTAAAGGTCCATTCCTAGGCAACACTTTCATTAAATCTCACTTTAGCTTACTCTTTATGCATAGGCGAGCGGGCATAAGAACACTCCCTTTGTTCTCAAACCAGCAATGCAAGTCTCACAATGATCTTTTTATGATCATTTAGACATAACCCTGAAAGTATACGATTTCCTAAAAATACAGACATTATATTGATTATTAGAGTAAAAAAATATACTATTATACTACATGGCCAAATGTATTTGGACACCTGACATCACAGCAATATGTGCTTTTTGAACAAAAGCCAAGGGCATTGATATGAGTTGGTCCCACTTTGTACTATAATACCCTCCACTCTTCTGGGGAGGCTTTCTACTAGATTTTGGAATGTGGCAGTGGGGATTTGCCCATTTAACTACAACAGCATTAGTGAGCTCGAGCACTGACATCAGTCAAGAAGGTCTGGCGCTCTGACACCAGTTCATTCCAAAGGTGTTCAATACGTTTGAAGTCAGAGCTCTCTGCAGGCCACTCTAGTTCTTCTATGCCAGTCTTGGCAAACCATGTATTCATGGACCTCACTTTGTGCACAGGGGCATTGTCATGCTGGATCAGATTTGGGCCCCAATGAATGGAAATAGTAATGCCACAGCATACAAAGACATTCTACACAATTTTGTGCCTCCAAGTTTTTGGCAGTAATTTGGGGAAGAACCACATATAAGTGTGATGGTCAAGTCTAAACAAACTTTTGGCCATATAGTGTAAGACCCATCAACCTGCTCACCTTAAACATTCGTATGACTTGGAATCAGGAAACAAGAGACTGAAATCCCAAAGAACTGGTCTGGCAAGTACAAAAACATTGCTCTTTAATGATAAGGCATTTGGATGGTTAGCTGTCAGCTATAAAAACCTCAAAAGCTAAGAGGTTTCTGGCAAACCTGCTCATGTTTAATGAGATAAATGTGGGCTGAGGTAAGGTAAGACCTAAAAAAGACCTCCCGGTGCTTATTGTGGTTCTGTGCAAGATGTTGAGGAGAGGAGTTAATGCCACAACTCAGCCAGATGAGAAACATCCCCTAGTGGTCATTGCTAGATGTGTGGCAATTTTAACACCTCTCTTTGGTCTAACGTGGGGATTCGGCATTGGGACCATGGTGTCTCCAAACTTTGGGATTCATGTGGTGTTCGCATTCCTTAATTCACTGCAGGTACTAAAGTCATGTTACTCTAATTTACTCTAATCTCTAGTAATTCTAATTGCACGCACTTAAATTAATATTAATGTACAAATAGTTTTATACTTAATGTATTAAATAGTAAATATATTTTGTCTCTTTTTAAAAAGGGTTTCTTTATTTTGGTGTTTGGAACCTTGCTGGACAATAAGGTATGTGTGCTTTAAGACCAATAAACGTCTCTTCAATTAAAAATGGAAACAAATATAAATAATGCTTTGATATCGCTTGTTTTGTGGTTGCAGGTCCGAGAAGCATTGGCAGGAATGTTGTCACTGAGGAACTTAAGCTCTAACGGTACCAGGGTAAATATAGTTTATGCTACATATGCTAGTTCTTTAAAAAAACACTCTTACTTGGAAATAAAATGATCTACTACAAGTCGATGATGGATGTGTCTAAATTACAGAGTACAAGTGCAGGACCATCATCCTCAAGTGGATTTCCTTTCATTCAAAGGTTACGGCGGAGAAGTATGTAACTGAACTGGATGTTGATTAATATGGTCTTTTTTAAATTATACATAAGGCTGTGTGTATTTATAAGCTGTGATGGCCGAGTGGTTAAGGCGTTGGACTCGAAATCCAATGGGGTTTCCCCACGCAGGTTCGAACCCTGCTCGCAGCGAGAAGAGCAATTTTCTTAAGGAAAGAAAAAGGGGGCAGTCGTAGCCTAGTGGTTAGAGAATCGGACTTGTAACCTGTCTCAGGTCCAGCAGGGATCGTAGGGAGGGGGAGTGAATGACCAGCGCTCTCTTCCACCTTCAATACCATGACTGAAGTGAGACCCTTGTGCAAGGCACCGAACCCCCAACTGCTCGATCAGAGCTATTGGACATAGCCAATACATCAGTTTGGAATATCCTGAAAAAGAAAGAAACCACTGGTGTACTAACAACCAGACATGGAACAGGTCAGCCAAGGAAAACAACAGCAGCTGATGATAGAAACATTGCAAGAGCTGTGAGGAAAACCCACAAACAAGAGACAGAGACAGCAACAACCTCCACAGCTCAAAGAAGACTTTGAGAGCGGAAATATAAGGGTCATACTGTACCACATGATCCAAAACATACAAGCTCATTTGTCAAGCATGGTGGAGGTAGTGTCATGGCTTGGGCTTGCATGACTGCTTCTAGAACAGGCTCACTAATCTTTATTGATGATGTAACTCATGATGGTAGCAACAGAATGAATTTGGGGAAACAGAATATTGTCTTAATCTGAATCAGGCAATTGGATGGCGGCATTTACGTGACTCAATACTAATTAGAATATTGACAAATTCCAATTAATATCAGAATATTGATTTGCATGCAAATGTAGTCAATGACCCCAAACACACTGATAACACAACAAAGGACTTCATCAGACTTTGGAAGGTTTTAGACGCCAAAATTGGAAGGTCCAGAACTTAACCCAACTGAGCATGCATTTCATCCCCTGAGGTGGAAACTGAAGGGAGAAACCACCCAAAACAAACAACAACTGAAAGAAACAGTGGTACATGTTCTATGCTGTTTAACATACCTAGATGTAAATATCAGGAAATGAAAGCTGAAATTCTGATCCATCATCTCATATTAATCTTTTGATCTCAAATGCTTCTGATATTTGTATTTTTATTATCTAATCTGTGTAATTCCAGCCTTTAAAGCACATTAGGTGGACAGTATTTGCACCTACCTTGGAAAAAAATGATAAAAGACAAAGAAATTCACAAACAACTGTTGTTAATTGCTAGCTATAATCACTAGGCTATAAGTTCTCTAGCTATTCAACTTCCCAACTGGGTAATTATACAAATTTCACAATCAGGAAAAACTAGACAACTGTCATTTACTAGCGTCCTAACAGATTTTTCCACTGACTGCCTTCTGGCTCAGTCACTGTATTGCCAGACTTCTTTCCTGCCTAAAGCTGGGGTGTGACTACATTTGACATATCCGTGACGACGTCATAATTTCCTGCCAATTCCAATTCCGGATACTATACTACAGCTCTGCCTGTGAATTATCATTACTAGGTGTTCATGAGCCCTTAGAGAATCATAATTTATTCTAATTTAAAGCAATTGAAAACTTTAATGAGTATTAAGCCGCCTTAAATTAAAGTATATGTAGGCTTAATTTTTTGCTACAAAAATGAATACTTCAGCAAGCGATATCTGCTCTCTGTCTACCACATCTGTAAAGTATGGCTGTTTGTCATGCACAGCCATTTTAATAAGTTTCCTTGTATTCGTAACATGAAGCCTATTCTATATACATGACCAAAATAATAGTCTACATACATCATGACGTTTGCTATGTCAGAAAATGTCTGCTTGTCAGGTGTCGGAGACGGTGACAGATGTTAAGAGTCTTTATTTTAAAACAGGTAAACAAATCCAAAATGTAAAGCAGAATCAGAATCAGGAAAAAGGCAGTGGTCAGGTGATATGCAAATAGAGTTAACTGGGCAAAAGACAGATACATAAACCAAAAATCCAGAAGCATAGTCATGACCATAAACACTAGAGTATAACAAAAGGCTTGGTATTGCAGGTACAGGATACTGAGCATATACTTTGCAAAGGGTGTATGTGTACTAAATAATATTCGAATAAAATGTTAATGTTCCCTGTTCTCATCTCCATTCAATTAACAACGGCATAGGTGTTTTTTTTATAATCTTCTCAATACTGTTCTTTTGATATTGCACATAAACTTTAATAACAAGACTTAATTTTTGTCCATATCTTTAACTGCACCGAATTCCACATTATGCAATTCTTACTTTTAGCACCACGATTACATTTAGCTTTTGGCTCTCTTATGTGTTAGTTCTATCATGCACCACCATTGTCTTGATTTGTGAATAGCATTGTCACTAATATTTTGGTCTTTTGCAGACATGTACAATGTATCGAATGTCAACGTTACGTCTTCAACTTCAAGCAACTCAGATGCAGCGACTGACGGTTAAGCTAATACACCCATATTATAAGAGTCTGTTTAGATTTTCATTGTTTTAACAAAGACAATAATGAAAATTAATAAAAATCTACTGCTATATATTATTATATATTACTAAAGCACACTTTTTAAAATAATTTCTCTTGAACCCCAGAATAGTTGACTTCATAATGAATTTATTTAAGAATTGCTTAAATAAAATGATCTGTATAATTGTTATACAATTATAAAGCCTGTTTGACATACACTATATGCCCAAAAGTACATTATATGCTCAAAAGTACACTATATGGCCAAATGTTTGTGGACACCTGACCGTCACACCCATATATGCTTTTTGAACATCAAACCTTTGCTGTAATAATAACCTCTACTGTTTTGGGAAGGCTTTACACTAGATTTTAGAGTGTGGCTGTGGGGATTTATGCTCATTCAGCCACAAGAGCATTCGTGAGATCAGACAATGATGTTGGGCCAACTTTTTGCAACGTAGTGTATGTGGTCACCTGACCATCACACCCATATGTGGTTCTTCCCCAATCTGTTGCCACAAATTTGAAGAACATTACAGTTTATCTTCACTGGAACTAAGAGGCCCAAACCTGTCCCAGCATGACTTTGCCCCAAGGTCCATGAAGACACACTTTGAGAAGGTGGGACTGGAAGAACTGAAGTGGCCTGCACAGAGCCCTGACCTCTACCCAACTGATCACTTTTGGGATGAATTAGATCGCTGAGTGTACACCAGGCCTTCTTGTTCAACATAAGTGCCTGACCTCACCCATGCCACAAACCTTTGGCCATATAGTGTATCTACAACCACTTAGCTGTCAACTCCCATCATTCTTAGCTGATGTTTTTAGTCATACACAATGTATCACACTTGTAGCACACTTCACATATTTTAATGGAGAAAACATCTGTCTTCATTATGTAGCTATTTTATTTAATAAATAGTGATTATTAAGCAAACTACAGTAGTTAAGTTGGAGATGCTAAAGCTAGAGCTCAAGGAATCTGCAGTGAAAATCTGTAGTTTATTGACTGTATTGAAATCCAAGTGGGAGAAAATGTTTTGATGTAAACATTTTACATACCATGTTTTGCAATTTATTTGCTACATATATTTTTTAGAAGTTTTAGTGGAAGCATAGCTAATGAGCTAAACCTCTGACATACTATTATATGTTAGTTTATGTGCTTTGTGGTTATACTGGAAACATCATTAATAGTTAAATAAAAATCAAACTTATTTTAATTTAGCTTCCTGGTTGGTATTTTGATTTTGTTTTTCTATTTTACCAAATCAATTTATAATTTAATTAAATATTGTTGTATTCCTAAACCACTACTAACAACACTACTATTAACAAAAGATTAATTAAAAACTCTCCTTATTTATCTTCATTATTTGATGTTGCATCCATACAATCTAATTTGCAATTTGATATTGCATCCATACAATGCATATTTTATTCCTAAATATCTGTTTGTGTCCAATTCCACTCTTGATCTACTAACTGCCTTGACCTTATTCATATCTTAACTCCATTCTATTAATTGCCATTTACTTCGATTCATCTCATAACTCTGCTGTGAAGTTCTGAGCCATGTTTTTTTTTTGTGTGATATGTTTTGTTTGGATTTTGGTTTTAACTTTTGTGGATTACATTTTTGTGGATTTCGTAATCTTGGATTACATTTTGGTTGCCTGTCATTCATCATGCTTTGACCCTGTCTGTGTAATAAACTCTCAAGTTTGGACTTGTTACTGGATTTTGTTACTACTCAAATTAACCATATATACTTTATTAGGAACACTACACTAATACTGGGTAGGGCCTCTCTTTGCTCTTAAAACAGCCTCAACTGTTCAGTTTTGGTGAGCCTGTGCCCCCATCTACCTCAAGGTTCGACATATGCATTTTGAGGTGCTTTTCTGCTCACCACATTTGTACAGAGTGGTTATCTAAGTTACTGTAACCTTTCTCTCAGCTCCAACCAGTCTGGCCATTCTCCGTTGACCACTCTCATCAACAAAGCATTTCTGTCCTCAGAACTGCTTCTCACTGGATGTTTTTTCTTTATTGCACTATACTGCATAAACTCTAGAGACTGTTGTGTATGAAAATCCCAAGAGATCAGTAGATATAGAAATACTCAAACCAGCCCTTTGGCTTCAACAATCATTCCATGGTCAAAATCATTACAGATCACATTTTTCCCCCATTTTGATGGTTGATGTGAACATTACCTGAAGCTGCTGGCCTGTAGCTGCATTATTGCATGAATGGATAGTTGTACAGGTATTCCAATAATATGAGTGTATATCTTTCATTTTTCTGAACTGTCACACCTTACCTGTCCAGCAGAGTCTGTCCAAGCTTCAGACCAGAATACAGAAATTCAACGCCACCCCAAGAGTGTCATAAACACACTACCAAAAGTTAAATAAAGGATAAAATAATGTAACGTGAACAAAACTAGAACAATAGAATGTAAAAAACTTTATATAACAAACATACATAAACTACAATATACACAATTCATTCTAAATACTAAAATATATACAAATCGCTGTAGTGTTTTTTTGTTGTTGTTGTTGTTGTTTTTTTGGTTACCATAGGGGGAAATTAAAATTGAACCAGTGGAGAACAAAGGGGCTTAATGGACAACGGTATTATACTTTGCAACCTTTGTCTCTGCAAATTTAAGTATTACATAAGTATGATGTCTTTAACCTACCATTTCCAAACAAAACACACAAGTGTGAAAACTGCTGTGGTGGGTCAAGGTTCACGCCAGACAGCAGCGACATTGACAGATGACTACTGGACATTGTTTAGCTACCAAAACTACCTCGGTACGATCACCCATTATATAGACAGTTCATGGACAACTGTTATGTTGTTGCACTGTTTGAACATTATTATACATCTTTAATTGATATAAGAACACAAGTCATGATCATAGAATTATAAGGTTCTATCTGGGTTAGGATTGAATGGCAGACAGCACTTTAATATTAAGGTCATGAATTGTCAACCTGTATAGTTGTAGATGAGTATTCTAGCAGTGGAAAGCCATGTGTTTAAATCCTTTATGTTATTTCTTGCACTAATGAACATTATCAGCATATTGTCCCAGAGCAAATTACAGAACAATGGTCTGCCAGTGTAGTTATAAATTATTTTCTACCTTTGGAAATATGTGTGTGAAGCACTCTTATGCTATTGTGCTGAAAATTTACAGTATTTATATTTGTATTTACAACTTTGTGGCAACAGTTTGGGGAAGGTCCACATATGCGTGTGTTAATCAGGTGTTCACATAGTTTTGGCCATATAATGTAATATCCCTAAAACCTACCTAACCTTAAGCATCCTTATAACTTGGAATCAGGAAGCAGGAGAATGCAGAAATACAATGAAGTCTGAAACTGGTCTGGCAAGTAGAAATAACAGTAGGATTAGTCTTTAATTCTAAAGCATCTGTATGGTCAGGTGAAAGAAATAATAACCTGAGGTTTCTGGCAAACCTACTCATGTTTGTTGAGATAAACATCGGCTAGCTAGAGCGAAGGTAAGACCTAAAAACTATTTAACTAAACTAAAACTAAAAACTATAAATTCCATGATATAGTTCATATTGTGTTCTGTTTATTCTACTTTATTGTAGAACAAAGCATGTGTTAGCATTTGTTTTTAATGATTAATCAACATTACCTAGAGAAGGCAGACTTTTTTTGATCTTGTAGTTGTAGTTTCTATGTTCTAAAATTGGCTTTCCTCAACTTCATTTGAATGTGAACTTTTATTTATTAGTAAAGTACTTTGGCCTGAGTTCTGAATTGAGAAAAAGCAGCAGATTTGAAATGTCATATTGTGTAATCTGTAACAGTAGATAGCATGGAAGAATAATAACAAAAGTACTTATAGACAAAAAAAGAGAGAGAATGATGTCTGCGTTTAAAGCTTAAAGAAATAAACAAATGACATTAAAAAGAAAAATCTTTCGAGCACAACTAACTATAATGGATATTAAAATCAATTTTGTGTTGTATTTTTTTGATGTAGTTTTAGAAATGCTAGGAAATTTCATATACATTTTAATAATATAATCATAGTCCTACACACCTCGTAGATTTTTATGAGACAAATTAAAATTTTTCACAATGGGGCTTTTTCTAACATTTAATTTTAAATTAAATTTTTTTTGCAGCAATTTCAAGATGCCAGGACATTAATGCTTTATAAGAACATGTGTTCATGTGAAATAATAACTGATAGATCTCATATCAGCCATGTCACTTATGACTGGCAAACTAATTCACAAATCTTTCTTTAAACGCAGACAGGTAAAATATACATTTACTAAGCAAATGTTACCTTTCCTTTAATGATGTTTAATCTATACATAAATTAAATACTTTCACTTTCTGTGAACTCTCAGTTATTAATTGAATAACCATTACTGAAATGGCCATATTAACAACAGGCCAAATCATCCATGCTTAAAATGTATCAGTGTGTGTTTGTAGAAGTATTAATCTCTGATTGATCTTATGCAAAAATTCTTGATTTGGACTGAGCTGAAGGGGTTGCTCTGACAGTAGTTCTGGCTACAAGGCATATATTAATGCACTTCTTCTAATATCTTATTGTGTAACAACATATACAGGGACTTGTATGACAGATGACAAATAAAACTGACATAAAACAAACAAAAAAAAAACCAGGTGAACCAGGTGGAATAAAACTGGCATATTGATCATATTGATTCCTATCATATCAACTCATATCATCATATCAACTCTATTCAGGAAAGACAGCTTGAATAGAGTTACTATTATCAGTTCGTACTATTAAGCTGCTGAATGTGCCCAATAAATCTTATTTTATATGTATAGACACTGAAGTGATACCAGCTGAAGTTCAAAATCTGCCTGAGCAACATGGCTAATAAAGGTAAGTTTTACTTTAAGGAATGCAACATTACTAATAATAATAACAATAATTATTTAGAATTCTCTTTTTTCTACAACGGAATCATTTATATGTAAATGCGTTTGCTTGTGTAGAAGGAAACATGTCAGACTTGCTTGGGATATAATACCTAACCTACAGGAAGCAAAAGGATTACATTCCACACTTCTATTTGATCACATTTTCAATTCTGGTGGAAATCAAAGCAAGTCTAATTGAGTCTTGCTAAAATACCAAGTCTATAGTTAATCTGATCAGGTGTATCACAATAAACATAGCTTTAGTTTGAAATATTATTAAAATCCAGGATTTAAGTCTTACATTCATTCTTCTATGCAAATTTACAGTTGGACAGGTGAATATAAAAAGCAGTTATGCATCTTCATTTAGCATCATAGAACAGAAAGAGTAATAAAGACTATATGATGAAAGCTGTAATGACTCATTTTTCTGTTTAGAAAACCTCACAACCACCATAATTCAGAAAGGAAAAAAAAAACAGTAGTGACCATCTTCATCAAAAAACAACTAAGAGAATATCTTTTGAAAAAATTCCAAAATACATGTTCCAGACTTGTAGAATGTATGCCAAAGTGCATTGAAGCTTGTGGTGGCTCAACACCTTACTAAGACATTTTATGGTGGTTTTTTTTTTATTATTATTATTTGTCACCGGTATGCATTTTGATGTTTGTGGCTGAGAGCTCTATGGCATGTGCACACTGCTATAAAACATTTTAATAATAAATAGCAGACCCCTTTTCCCTTCATAATTTATATTGATTTTCTGGGCGTGCACCTTGTAAAAAACTTTTTTGGATGTGCTCACACTATCCTGTACTCTAGGGTTTCCCATAAGAGGTGAAACCAGTTGATATTCAGGAACCAGCAATATCAGCCTGCTTCACCTCCTACAGCCTTAGTAGCACAACAAAACCCATACGATGTTGCCAGTATGTACTGTACCTGTACTGTACCTGTACCTCTACATTGCAAACCAAGAATCAAGGTAGTAACATCTGAACAGAGCTCCACAGTTAATCCTTTAAAGTCCCAGAACACATCAGTGGGTTCAGGCTTACATTCCTTCCTGCTTTAAATAAATGCATTTACCTTTTAGCTTCTAGCTTTAGCTTTTAGTTAATAAATAATCCATTGGGGTTATGGAATAATATGACTAACAAGCAGAGACTTCAGAGGTTAAAACATTCAGTACAAAACCATTTGAATGAACATCACGAACAATAAAACATTTTATGACCCCCCAAAAATTACTGAATGTCTATTGTCTATAAAGCGCATAATGCTTGTTAATTCTCTACCCTGATATGGACTTCGAGGTGTGTTGATATGTTGAATGGATGTAATTTTTTTTAGTTTAAAAATGTGTAATGGCAGCAATGCATTAGTTCTTTATTTAAATACTGTAATTAAACAAGCTTTGCAGCCACATGAAATCAGTTTGCAGTCTGATTTACAGTCTAAAATAATTTGTGTAAGGATGATGCTTTAGTTATGGCACCTAATGTATAACTGGTCAGTGAATAATTCTTGATAAAGTCTGTGTCTGTTCCAGTGATTATAGAACACCATATGCACCTCTAACACTAAAGACCATGTAGTTAGTTGACACATCAAGCCCTCATTGCAAGAATGTTTACAATTTTAATAAACTGTGTGTGTCTATGTGATAATGATGAGGATACATAGAGCAAGATGTATTGGGGGCTGAATCTAGATGGAAATTCATATTATACTGATGTTCCCCTCAGCTAGTATTAGATAACTAATAGATTTACGATTAAAAATGATACAAAACTTATTTGGACATTGAAGATTAATTCTTATTCTGGTTATCACAGTTATAGGCCATAGTTGATTTGGAAAATGGTTTCCACAGTCATTATTTGGAAGCTTTTCAAATAACACTTGATCCAGCAGGTCCTATTATTTTACATTATATTTTTTATACCAGGTTTGGCCAGTTAACTGTGAGCAGAATTTAATGAAGCCACAAGATACTCAATTGAGGTCATCAAATAATGCATTTATGTATGTGTGAGATGTAAGCTATTTTATCACACTTTTAATTTGTTAGTTTGGTTTGTTGAATTTGATGTTTGTTGAATCATGGACTTAAGTCCAAGGTCAGAATCTTGCCCCTCCGTTTAAGTTAATAGTTAAATTTGAGGTCTGAATAACAGTGTGCACAATTTTAGTATTTCTCTGCCTCAGGTACTATTTGCTTATAACACAACTCTTTATAACTCAGAATGGAAATTAAGGACCTAATGTTTGTTGAAAACCCCACTTCCTTGTAGATTCTCTTCTGTGGCTGGATAAATAATCTATTAAAAGGATTTAATGAAAGACTAGCTGCATGAGCACCAAGAACATTGGGCTATTGTTCAAGTTAATTTCTAGAATTCTCAGAGTTATGTGCAAGATCAACAACTGATGGACACAGCTCTTCCTAAATAAAACATCCACTGTCTGAAACTACAGCCACTTGTTATATTTTTATAATGTTTGATAGGTTTATGTGAAAATTACATAAACCTATCAAACATACAAGGCTAAATGTTCCATTTCTTAACTCTATTTCACAGGGCAAGCATCAGAATATTTCCTGGGAATTGTTGCCATCCTGCTCATTCATATGCATGTGGTAAACTCACAAGGATTTCCAGAAATTTCAGACACGATTGTAGAGGTAAAGTTTAAAACAAAAAGCTTTGAAATATGAGTTAAAAAAATTGCAAGATGTCTAAATGTAAAGTAATTTACAGCAGAGTTAAAAAGTGACTTCATTAGCAGTCCTGTCCTTAAAAATAGGCTTGGGTCAGGTGATCAGCAAACAGACTTTCAAAGATAAAAACCAGAATCAAAAAACAGAACAGGATTATAGCACTCTTGTGGGTTTGGGTGTAATTGGGGAAATGGGAGGCGGGCTTGGGATGACTCAACTGGGCTCTTTATGTTTCCCTTTTTTCTTTTGAGCACTTTTCAGCACCATTTTCAGTCTCAGTTTGACATCATACACAGATACACACACATACAGTTCGACTCAGTCCTCGCTGGTTGGCAGCTGCTTACAGAAATAGGTAGTAAACAGGTGCATGCTCATCCTTACCACTCAACCTCCCAACTCAACCCCTGGACAAAAGAGGAAAACTGCCACAGCCATTTGCATCCCCCACCTGTGGACCACCTTGAAAGTTAATGGCTAAAGTGCCAGAAGCAAATGAGTTATTCACACATTGGCATCCTTCATGTGGTGGAGCCACTGGAGTGGAGCATGGTCTGAAGAGAGAGGCCCATCCCAACAGACAGTATTGGAGGGGACCATCTGCGGGGACCATCCATGAGGACCATCTACTTGATGTCCAGGCACTCTTTCTTGACTGTGTTGTACTTGCTTTTCTGCACTGAGAGCTTGTGTCTGATATACAGCACTGGACACTCCTCTCCATCCACCTTGTCCAATGCATCCATTTGTAAAACAAACGGAAGAAAGAAGTCAGGAAATGTCAGAGTGGTCCACCACAAAGCCCAGCTTTTTCTGAATAAAGACCTGTTGCCATGGCTCTGCCTACTGGACCAGATCTGGTGCTCCCTTTTCAGTGAGATCAGTCAGAAGGCTGGTGGCATCTGAAAAATTTGGCACAAACCTACGATAATAGCCAGCCAGCCCCAGAAAACGTCTCACCTCCTTTTTGGTCTTGGGTTTTGGTCAGGCCAAAATCACTGCTATCTTATCAATTTGGAGATGCACCTGGCCATGACACAAGTGGGAGTCCAGATACAGTACTTCCATCTGCCTAATTGAACACATCTTTGAGTTTCCTGTAAGTCTTAAGGAGCCCTCAGATTTTGAAAGTGCCATAGCAGTGTGTGGGTGGAAGATTATTGAATCAAGGATTCTTTCCTTAATACTCACTGAAATGAGGCTGGGACTCCGAACAACTTGAAAGGGAGGGAGTGGAAAATATATTTTTCTCTCAGGACATTGCAGTCAAGGGGATCTGTTAATATCCCTAATCAAATCCAGTGTCCAAATCCAAATCCACTGCATTGACCTTTCTACCCGTTTGAGAGATTGTGACCAGGATTGTCTGTGCAGAAGGTTTACAGAAATTGGCCAATTACGTGGTAAGCTTGTTTCACTTAACTGTTGGCCTGTGGATGGTACAGGGATGTGAGGCTGACAGTGAGTCCCAGTTTGTCCACGAAATTTCTCCAAACATGATGCGGTTGAACAGTAGCTCAGCAGTTTAAATGCAGAAGGGAGTGTAGGTAATGGGACTAGGTGTAGTGACTTTGAGAAATGGTCCATAATGACTATGTTTACTGTGTTTTTCTGTAAAGATGAGAGGTCAGTGATGAAATTGAGAGACAAGTTTGATCATGGGTGTTTGGAGAGTTCGTGGAACCTTAGCTTACACACATGAGGTGCATGACAAGATGAATTTATTGATATTTGTGATCATACCTGCATGGCCTGAGTCCACCCCCTTTCTCTTCCATAAAAAAAAGTATCCATCTGAGTTATGAGAGATGAAGGGACGACTCTACTGCTATTTCAGTGTGTCCTCAATATACTCCTCCATAGTCTCGTTCTCTGTCGCTGAGAATGGATATATTCAGTTTCTTTTCTCTTGCTTGGCACTGGGGTGACCATCGGAGGATGTCAGAGGATTCTTCATTTTCTAAGTGATATGAGGGTTGTGTTTCTGCATCCAGGGGAATCCTGAGATGATGGGGAACATCACCGGGAATTAAATTTTCTCATGATCAAGGCATTGACTTGGAGCATGATTTCTGCTGTGCATTGTTTGATTGACTCTCCTTCGATAGGTCCTCTGTCCAGGGGCAAAGGCTGGATGATGTTCAGTTATTGATGAGGTTTAAGTCAATGAAGTTTCCAGCTGCTGCAAAATCTATCAATGCTAGAACAAAAGCAGAAGCCTCTGCTTTTTAAAAAAATCAGCACTGGTATGGTCAATGTCTGGTTAGATAAGTATACAGATTGACTTACCATAACCCATTGAGGAGGTGAGTTGACTTGTTCATGAGGGTGCTGTGATGGGCTCTTACTATGGCGTGAATGGCATTGAGCAGCTTGGTACATGGGGCTCCCACAGTAGAAGCTGGATTTCTCTCGTCTATGTTTTTTTTTTGCTTTCCACAATGGAGAGTCTGACGTGGTCTCTTTGCCTAGGTTCGGGTGGGCTCATGACTTGCACATCCACTCTGTGACATCTCTGTGAGCTTTACTCTTGGATTCTGCAATAGTTGGTCCAGACAAATGGAGGAAACAGGGAGAGTCCAGGGAAACTTAGTTGTCACAGCATGCTAGTCTGGTGATTACATTAGGATTGAGCCCTAGGCTGCCTTATGCACTGGTTCATTCCATCTGCTCCAGTGTGAAAGGCAGAATCAGTCAAAAACAGGCTTGGGTCAGATGATCAGAATACAGACTTTCAAAGACAAAAAAACAGAATCAAAAGGAAACCAGAAAATTAGCAAAACCAGATAGTGGCACACAAAATACGAAAGGCTTGGTGTTGTCATGACTGAACTCAGAGTGTATATGCTGAGTCCAGGTATGTGCAATCAGTAATCAGGTGAGCTTGAATGTTTTCATGGCTATGGATTTCGGGAAATGGAGTCATATCGGCCATGTTTTGATGATGTAGACTGATTTTTATATGTGATAAACTGTGATAAACATAAATACCCTTAAAACTACACTAACAATTATTATGCAGCTTTACCCGAGTAATAACTTTTTTTTTTTCTAAATTCAGTTTAGTTATACAGATGGACAAACAAATCACTTATGGGAAAAACAAAATGGTAAATAAAATTTCTGGTGTTATAACTAAAAATCCTGCTATACAATTTTAAAGTAAACTTATATATTATATCTGTGTCTGTTTTTCTTTTTATACCTGTCACCTAAATAACCAAAATCATATTATTGTTTCCAGTGAACATGGACATACTAGAATACATTGTGATCATAGAGGTGAATGTGTCACAATTGATTTTGCTTGACCAAATCAAATCATCACTTGAGTCCATCAGTCCTTTACAAATAGACAACACCACAGAAATTGATGGGTTGAACATTACAACAGGTAAGCTCTATTATTGTTATAGTTAATTTGTTTATATTTAAGGTTTATATTTAGGTTTCTAAATTATAAGCGTATTTAAATCTAAACTATTTGTTTCCCATCTCAATCTGGGAATTGCTTATATGATATGACTATAAAAGAGTTATGAAGGTCCCACTTGACCTTCAGATTCATTATGACCCCTGAGAGGGGAATTCTTACACTGTTAAAAATCAAGTGTTCTTATCTTATCTAGGTGGGTTTACATTGGATGTCTCTCATTTTATATGGTGTAAACCATTTTTAAGATGATGGTTTTAAAGATGATATACGTGAAGCAATTCCATTTCTTTCCAATGTCTGGAAACCTGAAACAGTATGATATGCCTTGTTGGATTGATATCATTAAGAATTCCTTAGCTGAAACTGTAACACCAGACACAGTGAATTCTAAGCCATTTATATTCTCTGACTAATATGCTGTGTATGACCATATCTTGCCTAGACCTGTTTCTGATTTCTGTGATTGCTCATTGGATCTGATTGCCACTTCAATTACCTGTGCCTTGACCCTGCCTGTTAAGTGACCACATTTATTGGATTCTGTATCGGATTATATTGTGCACAGTATTTCACGTGTATGACCAGGCCTATTTATCTGGCTACAATTCTTACAGTGTGTTTATTAAACCACTTGCACATGGATCCTCATTCTATGTCTGTGTCTCCTGCATTACATAAGTAATTAGCTAAATATGCCCTTGTTATTTCTGTTAAAAAAAACCTTGTGTACATTTATGAGGTTTTATCAATTAAATATCACGGTACTTTCTATCACATGCAACACTTTGTGTTCATTCTTCACAGGCACTGAACTGAAAAAGTTGATTTCTCTAGTCACATTTTTTACATCTATCCATCCATTCTCTGTAGTGCTTGTCCTACACAGTGCTGCGGGGTAGCCTGGAACCTATCCCAGGAGACTCAGGGCACAAGTGGGGAAACACCCTGGACGGGGTGCCAACCCATCATAGGGCACAATCGCACACCCATTCACACACAACAGACAATTTGGAAACACTAGTCAGCCTACAATGCATGTCTTTGAACTGTGGGAGAAAACTGAAGTACCTGGAAGAAACCCCCGAAGCACGGGGAGGATATGCGAACTCCGCGCACACAGGGCTGAGGCGGGATTTGAACCCCCAACCCTCGAGGTGCTAAAACTTGGTCATAACGATAGCAATGGACAAATGCACAAAAGCATGATATATCTAAACAACAGGCATATCCAAAGAGTAGTCAAAAGTCAAAGCAAGGGTCAAAACACAGGAATAGCAATCATAGTGTAGCTCAGAACTAAAATGTATGCAAGGTTGGCAAGACTTTGCAAGGCCATGCATGTGTTTTCCTTATATACTCTATTACCAGGAAGTACTAAATTAGAACTCAGGGAAGGGAGACTCCTGCTGACAGGGATATGTATATATGACATATACAGGGCGTCCCAAAAGTCTCCATACATAGGGGACTATGTATGCTGGCACCATGTTGGTTGTGACTTCTTCAGAGAATGTTCATGGATGCCCACTTCTTGGCTGGTCTACAACACTTCCAGTCTTTTTGAATTTGTTAATAAGTTTGGTAACAATGCTGTGTGTGATGTGCTTGCCATGTTTCATGTTCCAGTCCATCGCAATCTTGCAACAGCTTCCCGGCCTGGCCATGAGAGTGACTTCAATATGTTCTTCTTTTGTCAACGGCATTCTTAAAGGCTACCTGAAAAAATATAAACTATGTATGGAAAATTTTGGAAAACATTTTGCCAAAAAGTCTAAATTTCCCCTATGTATGGAGACTTTTGGGACACCCCGTGTAATCACATAATCAAGTTCAGTCATGATCTATTCCTTAAAATGATTTTTTCCCCCAGTGTGCCAGCCAAATGAATCTCAATATCAGTGCACATGTGAGGATCAGTATGTTTGGTCATACTATAACTGTATTAATTATGATGCCTGTGATAGCCTAAATGAAGGAACATGCACCTGTATCAGCGCCATTCCCAGTGATGGACAGATGTGTGTGCCAAAAAGTGGTAAGAACATTTTGTGAGTATATTTAAAAAAAAAAGACTTAAAATGGCTTTTCATGTATTCACATGTGTCCATTTTCTTTTTTTTTTTTTTTAGAACTACTATTCTTTGACTTTCTGGTTGAAATTGAGATAAATGTTACAAGCACAGCAGTGATAGATGAACTGAGAAACCTCCTAGTAATACTCAGGTTCCCAATTTCATTTGTTCATGTAGCAGAAATCACAGATGTGGACATTACAACAGGTAAGAGTTACACTGTGTTTGAAGATATACCAAATTCACTATATAGTGCACTTTTGTGTGTGTGTGTGTTGGGGTGGGGTGGGGGGTGGGGGTTATGGGGGTGAGCTCTGTTAATCTTGTATTGGTGTCTGAAAAAGGGAAGGATATCCAGTTCACTCTTTAAATCCCAAAATGCACCATGATACACTATATGGCCAAAAGTGTGTGGACACCTGACCATCACACCTACAGCATAAGAGCTTGTTGAACATCTCATCCCAAAACCATGGCATTAATTTGGTGTTGGTCCTCCTTTGCGGTTATAACAGCCTCCACTCTCCTGGGAAGGTTTGCTACAAGATTTTGTGTGTCTGTGGGAGCATTAGTGAGATCAGGCACTGATGCTGGAGAAGAATGCCTGGTGCACAATCATTGTTCCAATGTATATCAAAGATGTTTAGTGGGGTTGAGTTCAGGGCTCTGTCCTGGCCACTGGAGTTCCTCCACACCAAACTCATCAAACTGTGTCTTTATGGACCTTGCTTTGTGCACAGAGGCACCATGATGCTTCAGTAGGGGAACAATAAAGGCGTTCCTCAAACCTTTGCCACAAAGTTGGAAGCATACTACTGTCTAAAATGTCTCTGCATCCTGTAGCATTAACATTACCCTTCATTGGAACTAAGGGGCCTAGTCCAAACTCTGAAAAACAGCCTCAGAATGTTATCCCTCCTTCACCAATCTTTACTGTTGGCATGATGCCTTCCAGTAGGTAGTGCTGCCTTGGCATCCACAAAACCCAGATTGATATCCTCTGTGGGGCAGGGAGGATTTGAGCATCAACAAAGGCCTTGATCTGCTTACAAGAGCTCTTGTCATTGGTCTCAAGCTGGCCTTGTTGTAAGCCTCAAGTTGGCCAGTAGAGGCCTTGTAGAAGGCCTCAAGCTGGACAGGAGAGGCCTTGTAGAAGGCCTCAAGCTGGACAGGATAGGCCCTATAAAAGAACTCAAGCTGGACAGGATAGATCTGTGCCTTGGTCATAGCAAGAGAGGTCTGTCTGCAGGTCTCAGTCATGGCAGGTGTGGTCTCTTTGCAGGACTCGGTCGTGACTGGAGAGTTCTGTTTGCAGGCCTCAGTCATCGCTAGAGGGCTTGGGCATAGGCCTCATTTATAGCTAGGGAGGCCTGGGCATAGACCTCATTTTTGGCCACAAAGACCTCGGCATATGCCTCATTCTTGGATGGAAAGGCTGTGCTCCAGGTCCCGATCATGGCTGGAGATGCTGTGCCACAGGCCTGAGTGTTGGCTGGAGAGGCCATGTTGCTGATCTCTGTCTTGGCTGGAGAGGTGTCAATGTGGATCTCTGTCTTGGCTGGACTAACAACCATTATCTAGAAATATAGAATTGCTATGTCCTTTGGTGGTGAAGCAGGAAGCAAATGCATGAAATCAATGTGCTCTTTATTAAGGTGAATACAAGAATCGTGGTCAAAGTCCATAGCATAGGTCACATCACAGGCAAACAGGGTTAATACAGGCATGTCTATAATCACTGAAGACATAGGCACAGATCAAAACCACTAGAAAAGTAGAAACTAGAAAAATTGCAGGACGGGAAAGAAAAATAATAAGGGAAAACAAAGCTTGGACTCAACAATAATATGCACAAAAAGACTGTGCTCTGAAAGAAACAAAAAGGGTTTAATAGGTCAGTAACTATACAAGAAATAGCTGGGTTGTGGCCTAATGGTTAGAGAGTCGTAACCTGAAGGTAAACCTGAAGGTTGTGGGTTCGAGTCTCAGGCCGACAGGGATTGTAGGTGGGGGGAGTGAATGACCAGTGCTCTCTTCCACCCTCAATACCCACAACTGCTCCCTGGGTGCCACAGCAAAGAAAAGGCTGCCCTGTGTGCGTGTGCGTGTGCGTGTGCGTGCTTGGATGGGTTAAATGCAGAGCACATATTCTGAGTATGGGTCACCCCACATGTCACTTCACTTCAAGAACAGATACAGGATCAATGGCTCATAGCAAACTCCTTCAAAGTTTGAGCCTGTTTGAGCTAGTCATGCCTTAAAAAAGACTCAACAAAGTAAAAAAGTGTTTACTATTTTAACAAATTAGATACCTTACATTACATAGAAACCAAATGGGATGCATTCTTTGCATTCAATCTGGGTTAAGAATCAATGGGAGATCTTATACTGTAACATTAAGGTCAAGATACAGCAGTCAAAAAGACACAGTAACAAAACCAGCCTGTTTAATTCTGAAGTACACAGAGAAATTGGTAAATGGCCATGTAAAACTTAATTAACTGTTTTTTGTACATAAAAATACACAAATGTTAGAAGCAGATTTATTACCCTATGGCGGTCAATCACAATGACACTAGCCAATCCTGGGCATCTGTGAACTTGAGCAAGCTGTGAGTCGAGCAATCCAACATGTATTTACTTCTATTTATTTTTAAGCTTCCCTCAAATTGACATAAAATTGTCTATGTATCACAGTGTCATGTACACCTTTGTTCAGGAATGTGAAGGTTTTACACCAGAATTGTGTCAGTACTATATACAGTACAGGGCTGGCTGGAACAAATGAGCTAGCATGGTTAAAACATCCATCACTTTCAAGAAAAAAAAGTAAAAATCTTTGCCAATCACATAATTATTTGCTGTTAACAACTGGCTTGAAATTTTTTTACTTTAGTGAAACCATAAATAATAGTACCATAAGTAAATGGAAGAAAAAAAAACATGAATAAAGAAAAGACTGTACAATTACCTTAAAATATTTAGCAAAAACAAGCATTGTCATGATTTTTCTATTCTAAATTATGCAGGTTGGATGGTAGTGAATATCAGAGCAGCTGTGAGGATCAGTATTTCTGGCCATGTGAGAAGTTTGGGATTGAGATTGTTGCAGTAGATTTGGCAGTCCTAAAACTACTGAGGAACCTTTCAGCGACACTCAGTTTAGCCTTAATAATAGCTAAATAGAAAATAGAATATCACTGAAATTAACATCACTACAGGTAACTGACTTTTCTCAGTCTGCTGAATCTGAAATCAAAGTGTGTTATGTTTGAAGACATGTGATATAGCAGTTTATTATGTGAGCAGAATAGTATAGTGAAGTCATATAGAGCATTGTAGACATTGTTTTTACCAATTGTAATAGATATGCAGTGACATTACCTTAAATAATTAGCAAAAAACACACCTTGTCATGATTTTCTATTCCACAGTGTGCAGTTTGAATGGTACTGAATATCAGTGCAGGTGTGAGGATCAGTATTTCTGGCCGTGTGAAAAGTGCACAGTATATGGAGCTTGTGATGACATCACCAATGCCTCATGTAGCTGCATCAACGCTATTCCAAATGATGGACACTTCTGCCAACCAATCAGTGAGCTGTCTAG
>CM040991.1:18669191-18696721 GCA_022985145.1 Pangasius djambal
AGACTGTTTTAATCATTCTGTGGTTTTTACTTCATAGATAACTCCATGTGTCCAGCTGTAACACCCACAGGTAAAACAAACACACTCCAGTAACTACAAGAATATGTGCAAATTCTCGCCTGTGTTCCTTCTCTATGCAATTTAGACTACAAAAATATAGTATATTTATGCAGAACTTCTTTTGACCTTTCCCTCAGCTGAATATCTGATTGAGATTGAGATTGATGCAGTAGACATAACAGTCCTGAAACTACTGAAGAACCTTTTGCAGACACCCAGTTTTCCCTTAATACATAGTAACATCAATATCACTGAAATGAACATCACTACAGGTAACTGCTTTTCTCTGTCTACTGAATCCCACAGTCACAGTGTTTTATTGTTTTACACCTTTCTTATAGTAGTTCATCATGCAAGCATACATTACAGTCAATAACATCATATAGAACATTTTAGACATTGCCTTTACCTATTGTAACAGATATATAGGGAAATTATGTTAAAATGTTGAGCACAAATACAAACATTGTCATGATTTTCTATTCCACAGTGTGCAGTTTGAATGGTACTGAATATCAGTGCAGGTGTGAGGATCAGTATTTCTGGCCGTGTGAAAAGTGCACAGTATATGGGGCTTGTGATGACATCACCAATGCCTCATGTAGCTGCATCAACGCTATTCCAAATGAAGGACGCTTCTGCCAACCAATCAGTGAGCTGACTAGTATGTATGATATTTAACACGGAAATTGAGCATGTGTGATGAATGCTCTTCCAATACCTCATCATTGGTCAGTTTAAATAGTTTTCTGAAGAATGTCTGTCTTTGTGGTCATTTTTAAAACACCTGTTAAATACAGAAATTAAAACTGACCAAAGGTAAAAATAAGGCACCATAGTAATAAATGTTAAAAGTAGATAATGTGATTTAGATGTTTAACTTTGAATACCACTCAATATGTCTGAAACGATAATACTCATGGCACAGTTCTCCAAATTAGGGTGGGTTAGCTAACCTATATTTATTAGTACTTTTTGATCATGCTGTTCTTTTTATTTTATAGATAACTCTACATGTCCAGCTGTAACACCCACAGGTAAAACAAACACACTCCAGTAACTACAAGAATATGTGCAAAATCTCACCTGTGTTCCTTTATTTTGCAATTTTGACTACAATATTATTGTATATTCATGCAGAACTTCTTTACACCTTTCCCACAGCTGAATATCTGATTGAGATTGAGATTGATGCAGTAGATATAACAGTCCTGAAACTTTTAAGGAACCTTTTGCAGACACCCAGTTTTCCCTTAATACATAGTAGCATCAATATCACTGAAATGAACATCACTACAGGTAACTGATTTTCTCTGTCTGCTGAATCTCACAGTCACATTGTTTTTTTGCTGTAGACATTTTTCATAGTAGTTTATCATGCAAGCCTACATTACAGTCAATAACATCATATAGAACATTTTAGACATTTACTTTACCTATTGTAACAGGTATGAAGGGAAATTATATTAAAATTTTGAGCAATCGTCATGATTTTCTATTCCACAGTGTGCAGTTTGAATGGTACTGAATATCAGTGCAGGTGTGAGGATCAGTATTTCTGGCCGTGTGAAAAGTGCACAGTATATGGAGCTTGTGATGACATCACCAATGCCTCATGTAGCTGCATCAACGCTATTCCAAATGATGGACACTTCTGCCAAACAATCAGTGAGCTGACTAGTATGTGTGACATTTTACATTAAAAAATATCATGCTTGATTGATGCTCTTCCAATACTTCATCAGTACACATTGGTCAGTTTTAATAATATTATGAATGATGTCTGTCTTAGTGGTCATTTTTAAAGCCCTGTTCAACACAAACATAAAAACTGACCAAAATTAAAAATAAGGCCCAATAATACTGAATGTCCAAATACATCATATTCTCTATATATTTAGCTCTGTATTGCATTAAACACATTTGAAGATATGTTCCTTATCATAAATTTCTCTAGTAAGAGTAAGCTAAATTAAAATGTATTTATTAGAACCTTATAATCATTCGGTGGTTTTTACTTCATAGATAACTCCCCGTGTCCAGCTGTATCACCCACAGGTAAAACAAACACACTCCAGTAACTACAAGAATATGTGCAAAATCTGACCTGTGTTCCTTTATTTTGAAATTTTGACTACAATGTTATTGTATATTCATGGAGAACTTCTTTTCACCTTTCCCACAGCTGAATATCTGATTGAGATTGAGATTGATGCAGTAGATATAACAGTCCTGATCCTATTGAAGAACCTTTTGCAGACACCCAGTTTTCCCTTAATACATAGTAACATCAATATCACTGAAATGAACATCACTACAGGTAACTGCTTTTCTCTGTCTACTGAATCTCAAAGTCAAAATGTGATATTATTTTAGACCTGTGTTAGAGCAGTTTATCATCTGAGCCACTTGTACAGTCAATAAAGTCATATAGAGCATTTTAGAGATTGTCTTTACGTATTATACCTGACATAATAGGACATTATGTTAAAATATTTAGTAAAAAATATTGTCATGATTTTCTATTCCACAGTGTGCAGTTTGAATGGTATTGAATATCAGTGCAGGTGTGAGGATCAGTATTTCTGGCCGTGTGAAAAGTGCACAGTATATGGAGCTTGTGATGACATCACCAATTCCTCATGTAGCTGCATCAACGCTATCCCAAATGATGGACGCTTCTGCCAACCAGTCAGTGAGCTGTCTAGTATGTATGACATTTTACGTTAAAAAATACACGTCTTTCCTTACTTCATTAGCATAAAATAATCACTTTTATCTCATCAACTCCTGATACTTAGAGAGGTTTAGCTTGATAGTACGATACCAATACAAAAAGAAAAATTAAGCAAAAGACATAAAACAAACAACACAATAGATACACCCTTGTCCTTTAACTCTTTATAGCACTCAACATTTTTAGCACTAAATTGCGTATAACAAAGTTCTATAAGTTAGAAATGGTTAAACAAACTGTTTTATTATTTCATTTTAATCATGCTATTGTTTTTATTTTATAGAGAACTCTACATGTTCATCTCTAACACCTACAGGTAAAACACACTTCTGTTCCATCTCCATCTTTTGAATATAAATCACTGACTTAGAGATTGAAACAGTTGATTTAACAGTCCTTCATTTACTGTGAAGCCTTGTTAATACAATCCCAGTGCATTTTTCTGTTTGGTTTTGTATGATTACACAAGTATGTTTTGTTTGAGTTTATGGTGTCTTTTGTGAGAGATTGTTCGACAAATTCAATTAAAATTTTTCCTTAAAGGTTAAAGAGAGGTTAAGGGTATACGTAATTGGCTCATTGTGATTACAGTTTTGAACTGGAAATGAAGTACAGTCAGGTCCATAAGTATTTGGACAGTGATACAATTTTCATAATTTTGCCTCTTTACACCACCACAACAGATTTGAATTGAAGCCTTTAGGATGTGATGTGCAAGTGTAAATTTTAGTTTTAATTCAAGGGGTTGCAGAGTCTCTCCTTTTTCATAGGCTCAAAATTAATTGCACAAATGAACAATCATAAATATTAGGATTATTTTTAATACTAAAAATGGAAATCCTTTGCAGTCAATGACTGTCTGAAATAGGGAACCCATGAACATCCCCAAATGCTGAGTTTCCTCCCTTGAGATGCTTTGCCAGGCCTTTAGTGCAGCTGCCTTCAGTTGCTGCCTGTATGTGGGTCTTTCTGCCCTTAGTTTTGTCTTCAGTAAGTGAAAAGCATGTTCAATTGGGTTGAGTCATCGGACATTTAAGAACATTTAATTTCTTTGCCTTAAGGAGCTCTTGGGCTGCTTTCATGGTATGTTTTGTGTCATTATCCATCTGTACTGTGAAATATAGCTCTATACATTTCAGAATTCATCCTGCTACTTCTATTAGCAGTCACATCAGCAATAAACACCGGTGACCCAGTTCCACTGGCAGCCATAAATGCACATGCCATAACACTGCTCCATCATGTTTGACAGATGATGTGGTATGCTTTGGCACTTGAACCCTTCTTTTCCTTCTCTATACTCTTCCTTTTCCAACATTCTTAATCTTGTTCCAAAACTGGGCAGGCTTTATTTTTAAGGTTTTTTAACAAATCTAATCTGCCCTTTCTGTTCGTTAGTGTTACCGGTGGTTTCCATCCATGAAGACGTCTATTGATTGTAGATTTTGACAATATGTCTACCTCCTCCAGAGTGTTCTTGACTTAGCTAGATGTTGTGAAAGTGTTTTTCTTCACCAAAGAATTCTGTGATCATCCACTTTAGTTGTCTTCCAGGGTCTTCCAGGCCTTTTGGTGTTACTGAGCCCGTCAGTGCATTCCTTCTTTTTAAGACTGCATCAAATTGTTGATTTGGTCACTCCTAAAGTTTCTGCAATCTCTCTGATTAGTCTGTTTTGCTTTTTCAGCCTAATGGTTGCCTCCTTCACTGACACCTCTGTGAACTGCATAATGAGAGTTCCCATGAACAGCTACCATATGCAAATTCATTGCCTGGAATCAACTCCAGAACATTTATCCTTAATTTTTCATGCAATAATCAGGGAACAGGCCATGCCTGGCCGTGAAACTGCTTATCATTCAATTGTCCAATTACTTTTGACCTGTGGAAATGGAAGGACTTTGTAAAAAAATGGCTGTAATTCCTAAACTATTAATACAATATTTTTGTTAAACCCTTAAATTAAAGCTGAAAATCTACACTTAAATAACATCTTGATTGCTTCATTTAAAATCCATTGTGGTGGTGTACAGAGGCAAAATTACAAAAATTGTGTCACTGTCCAAATACTTATGGACCAGCCTGTACATCATTGAAACTTCACTGATTAATATACAGTTTAGTTGTCTAGCACTTCTCCAGAGTAAATTGAGCTCACTAAAATGAGAAAGTATGAATTTTGTCAAATATACATTTGTCAGTAAAATTTCTAGATACATGCACAGTGTAATCTAAATTTTGGCTGATTTTCTGTGCCAAGAATTACACACGTGCATATACACTATAATGACTTGTATTAGTTATAAGGTTTATACTTAACATAATATTCAAAATTGTAGTTAACATTGGTTAAGAGGAAATACTGTAGTAAACCAGACATGGTATGGTTTTGTGTGGAGGTTTAATTAAGCATAATCCACAATTATAGGCAAAAGCAGGTAACAGTTCAAACATTGTCATGCACCAAACTTTGAATAAGTAGGATATTCCAGTGGAGTAGTTAGATAAGGGATGGTGGATTCCAGGAAAGGTAGAATAATCTTGGCCCAAAACTTACAAAACAGGATGAGTTGGCAAGACTTCACAATAAGTGAGTGAAAAACATGTGCTGTATAGTCCAGAAACATGAAATAAACAAGAAATGAACAACTGATTAAACTTCTAGCAACAGTGACTTGATCTGGGATAACTAATTCTTGTATCACTTTGGATTTTACATAATCTTAAAATTGCCATTTTTGAGTGGGTTTTTTTTTGGCTTTGTTTAACCACCACAGCACCACCTCTACCCACCCCACTGACACAATCTGCTGAAATCAACGCAACAACTGCTACACCAACCTACACAACTCCACCCACCACATCCACAGTCAATACAACAACTACTGCAACAGCATCCAACACAACTACAGCCACCACATCCACAGCCAGCACAACTGCTGCAACGACAACCAACCTAATTACAACCACCACATCCACAGCCAAAACAACAACTACTGCAACACCATCCACATCAGCCACAACCACCAAAACCACATCCACCACAACCACATCCATTACATCTGCAGGTATGATTTGAATTCTTCTTCATTTCCTATGTCAAACCTAATATATATTTTTTAATGTACTTATTTATTTTGACAAAGATATTGCACTAGCAGTTTATACTACTATGAAAATGTATGTATTGCATGTACAATCACTGTGATTTGTTTTTACTTTTCTTCTTATTCCTTTAATTTTTTTCAACAGGCATCCATGTATTAAACTTCTCCATGGCTATAAATGAGGAATTTGACTTTGCACTCACTGATCAACATAGTGCAAAATACCAAGCATATAAAACAAGAATTGAGAATTCAGTAAGTGTTACACAATGTCATATGCTTCAATCTTTATTATTATTATTATTATTATTATTAGTAGTAGTAGTAGTAGTAGTAATAGTAGTAGTAGTAGTAGTAGTAGCATTGTTGTGGCATATAGTACTTTTAATGTCACTTAAAATTAAATATGACAATGAGCATTTTTTTGTCCTCAGATTGATGGTAGTTACAGAAATGTACCTACCTACAAGCCCAGATCTGGAACAGTGACTGGATTCAGGTGATATTATTATTCTTATTATTATTATTATTATTATTATTATTATTATTATTATTGTTGTTGTTGTTGTTGTTCTTTCTTTCTTTCTTTCTTTTTACATTTCCAATAAAATTAACCTATGATCCAAACTATAATCAATATTTTTGTTAGTTGAAAACCTAAGGGGTTTTGGTTTGGTCAACAGTTAAAAAAGTTATGTATTAAATGATGTACTGTATTGTTAACAGGCCTGGCAGTGTGATGGCAGACTTTACTATTAAAACAACAAGTGATAACCTTAATTTGCTATCAGCAAACCAACAGCTTGCTAGCAATCTCCGTTCAGAGGGATTTAATGTGAGCGATATTGCATTCAGTCAAAGTGGTAGGGGCATGTTATTATTATTATTATTATTATTATTATTATTATTATTATTATTATTACTACTACTACCACCACTACCACTTTTCTTTTTGCAACCTGTTAACCTGTTTATTAACCTATCATTTTTCACACCAGTTTTATTTTGTAAACTACATACAAGTTCTCCAGTGTTAGTGCTGTATATGTGTTAAAACTGAACTGCAAAAATCACTTTAGAGATGTACATGGCTCTTCATTTCAGTGAAAGATGGACTATATGAGAGCAGTGGCAATATATATCCTGGGACAAATCTTATACTGACCTGCAATCCTCCAGTGAATCATGGTATAAAATGGACCATGAATGGGAATAAGCTACAGCCATCGGATAAGTATGCCATTAATAAAATTGGACTCACTGTGAATAATGCCACTCCCAGTGACAGTGGTAAGTCAGAAAGAATTCTGTTAAACCAGCATTGTATATTGGTCAGATGTAATAAATAAATTTGATAAATACATTAATGAAATAGTGTTCAATCATTAATTAATTTACTATAATTTATAAAGATTATTACATAACACAAAGATATGATGATATAAAAGAGTGAAAACAGGTTTTAATAAAATAATAACTATAAATATGTGAAGGTTTTTTTTTTTAAATAACTATAGCACTTGTGTTTGTGGTTGTAAAAGCATGTACTACTTTTTCAGCATATACAGTACAGTGGCCCCAAAATGTATTTGGACACTTAAGTCACACTTTCAAATGTATGAATGTAAGCCACACTTTCAAATGTATGAATTTCCCGGCGTTAGAAAACAACATGACAAACCAAGTGGCATTTATTAAAAAAAAGAAAGAAAAAAAAAAGATACCACAAGCACACTTTTCAAGTAAAAATTTTCCCCAAAATAGATTATGTTTAAAAATACTAAAATTATAGATATACAGTTTATAATTGGACAAAAAATACACTCAATAGTGACTTGTTAAAGATCACAGTAACAGTGTTTTTGGTATTTAGTTTGTCTTTGTTTCACAGAACATCTTGACAATGTCTGGGCATATGAAGTGAAGTGAAGTGACCCATATTCGGAATTTGTGCTCTGCATTTAACCCATCCAAGTGCACACACACAGTAGTGAACACACACACCTGGAGCAGTGGGCAGCCATTTTAGCTGCGGCGCCCGGGGCTGATCCCTGGGGGGGATCAGTGCCTTGCTCAAGGGTCTCACCTCAGTCGTGGTATTGAAGGTGGCAGAGAGCGCTGGTCATTCACTCCCCCCACCTACAATTCCTGCCGGACCCGAGACTCGAACCCACGACCTTCAGGTTCACCTTCGGATTACAAGTCTGACTCTCGGACCATTAGGCCACGACTGCCCCAACTGTAATCAGACAGTTTCTGTAACAGCAGTGGTGGACGTTTGCTCCAATAAACTTTCAGTTTATCCATACTAGATCATCAACAATCTGCTAGTTTCTTCTTCAGTGCATCCCATATATGCTCTATAGGGTTTAGTAAAGTGCCCTGGGAAGTATTATTTCAAACAGCATTTGGTATGTTTGGATCATTATCCTGCTGAAAAATCCACTTCTGTCGCATGAATAACTTCTTTGCTGACTTGCATCCAAAATGCTTCTGTACACATCTGAGTTCATAATCAATGAACACAAGCTCACCAACACCACAGTAGGAAAAACAGCCTCAGCCATCCCCATGCTTTATAGTGCCCTTAGTGTAGTTTGTTGAAATTCTTCTCTTCGCTTTTGCCACACAAACACTCACCCTTCCTTGCTTATTCTTTAGTCTGATGAATGGTTTCTGCCAAATTACTCTCAAGCTATTTGAAACAGGATCCTGTTTTGAATAGTTTGTGCATTAAGTTGTATCTGGTAACTCTCATTAATGTCTGAAGCAATCCTTGCTGCTGTTTCTCGCCTGTTTTTCTTGATTTTACTCACAATTATGGATTTCCTACTTTTGTTTTCATTTACAAGTCCTTGATCTTTTAACTTTTTTTTCACAATACATCTGATTGTGGAGGAAGGAAGATTTAGTTTTTTGATGATCTGGTGAATAGAGTGCCCTTTCTTCGTGCAAACAGATAGGCCTTTTATCAAAACATACTTCCCTCTTCTTAGTCATTTTTGCAATTACTTTTAACCATCTGGTTCCTAGGTAATTTACAGTGGGTGTATGCAGTGAATTACTTTCAAGTTCATACAGGTGCTCCTAGCAGTGTAACCACATGGTGTAGATAACTATCACATTAACTATGGATTATCTTTGAAAGCCAGAATAGGCTTAAATTACCTTATTGTTTAAATGTCAACAGTATATCTATTATTTTTATCTTATTAAACAATTTTTAATGGTAAATTATTTGCTTGAAAAGTGTGCTTTGACATTTTGTTTTCTAATTCAGTGAAATTCATACATGTGCCAAAAAAGTGTAATAAAAAAAAAAAAGAAAGAAACTAAAAATATACTTAAAGAATGTATATATGTAACCTTTCTAATGATGTTTCAAAAATCATGATGTTTTAAACACATTATTATGTTTGTATATTATTCTTAATTTCTCAGGTCTATATGCATGCACAACAACAGTAAATTCAACACCCTATGTTATCTGGCAAACCATTACAATTCAGCCATATCCCAATATCCAAGTGACCAGTGACAAAGTTGTAAAATGTGAGGATTCAGTAATCACACTGCAGTGTTGTGTTCAGGAGATTTATGAAGTGAAATGGACTGACCTTGTAGCTTGCAACTCAACTGCAACAGGTCATACACAGTTTTTTTTTATGATATGCATAATCATGAATACCAGCCCGACTGAATATGTAGCCTGAAAATCAATAAATAAAAATCAAGGCAACACATTATTACAATCAAAAATTGAATCTGAATTCTACATTTTAAATACATTAACTGAATGATTATTTAGCCTGTATGGCTGAAATGAAGCTAGTTCTATTTTTTAATGCTTTTAACTCTTTACTTGTGTTGCACAGTCCCACTGAAAGGCTGCACATTATGTGAATATCAAATTAAAAAGCAGGACTGCCAATCTACTGACCAAGTAATACAGGTCACATGTCAACTCACAACACCTATCAGTGGAAGTACAACTCAAAGTTACGATTCAAAGAGCGTCAAAATAGACGTCATAAAAAGGGGTGAGTAATAATTTATTTTTGTTATTACAGTAGGGGCGTAACACAATGCCATTATCTGTATTTGTATCTTTTTTATGATTAAAAATTCGTTTAAACCTTAAAGGGGCTGGGAATAAGAATTCATTTACAAATATTAAATGAAAGTGGAGGAAGCACCTGTTTGCAACTGGAATGTGAAAATATACATCTTTCATGAATATGATCAGAAACTCATATCACATCTGGTATGTGTAGCATACATAACAGCTGTTTTAAAAAGACATTTAAGTTTCTTATACAAGAGACCATTGTAAGACATTAGTTTAGGGAAACTGTGTGGTTTTAATACTTGTTTTAGGTCTAGTAATATTACAGTAATAAAGTAATATTAAATGGAAGGATTGCTATTAACTTTTTTTTTATATGGCAGAATTATACCACTTAAGACATTGAAAATAAAATGTCAAATGGACTTTGCATTTGCGTTTTATTTTTGGCAGCCATTTTACGTTGTTGGGCACAAAATGTGCAAATGCACAACTGAATATGCAACTTTTGCAAATGAATTTAAATTATTTATTTAAAATGCACACTCATAAGGGAAATGCAATTGCAACTAATAGGTTTTCTCAGATCACTGAACAGTTTGAGTGTTTAGAGTAAATATTACACAGTGACATTGGTATGAATGAATGAATGAATGAACCATGCTTCTTTTTTAGCATTTACCTGCTCTGATAGTGTATTTGGAGCTGGAAATTTAGGAGATGAACACATTGGTGACTGTAACGGAGACATGGTTGGCTCTCAAAAGGCTAAGTGTAATTCATCAGGCCTCTGGGACCCCATAGAAAACAACTGTGTCCTGCGCATCATTCAAAATTTAAAATACGAAGCTAAGGCAATTTTCTTTCATACTTCCATGAAGGATAATGAAAAAATTTATTTATGTGATTTCTCTTTGCTTCTTCATAACAATTTGTGTCTTTTTCTATAGAATTTACAGGTAACAGGCATCCAAGACTTTATGAGCAACGTCATCAGTAATACTACAGAAGAGACTCAGACCATAATTGAATCTCCAGCTACCATATTAACAATTGTAGAAATACTGACAATCATTTCCAATCTCTCACAATCAATTTTAATCAATCAACCCGTTATGATGGTAAGTAAATTCACTTTTTTTTTTTGTAAAGTTTGCATGTAGTTTATATACTATTTGAAGTACACTGTAAAAACACAAGTGGGAATAGCTTAAACATTGACAAAAACTCCTTTATTGTTTTTGTTGAAAAGACTCAAAACAGTTGTTTCTGCTTTGTAATTATTTGGTGATTTCTACTGATGAACTAGATACCTCAGATATGCTCTTTTTAATGAAGAATTCATTTTCACTTTAAAGGATTTCCTGAAAACAACTGATGTAATTGGATCAGTAGGTGCACGGGACACATGGGTGCATTTAAACAAAAACAGTACAACCATGCATGCCAGTTCTGAACTACTGAAGTCAATTGAGAACGTTGCACGCAGACTCAGGGATGAAAACTTCAACATAACAACAAACTACACCTCTCTCAGAAAAACTAAAATTACTGCCCCGTTTTCAGAAACATTTGGTATAAATTTAACTACCCAAATAAGTTTGCCCACGATTAGGGAACCGACTTTCCTCACAGTGATAATTTCTTCTGCCCTTGACAATACTTTGCCAGTTCGAAGTCTAACCTACAATGACAGCAGTCAAACTGGCACCAAGATCAATGGAGATGTAGCTATGATTGAGACAAAGTTAACAATTAATAATATTTCCTTTTCTTTTCATGTAAAAAATAAGACATTGGAAAACCCTCAGTGTGTCTTTTGGAACTTTAGTCTTCTGAATGGCACTGGGGGATGGGACTCAACTGGATGTCAACTAAAGCCATTAGAGAATGAAACCGAAAGTTATACATGTGAGTGCAATCACACAACCTCTTTTTCAATCCTGATGTCACCATTTTTCCTGGATAAAGGCTTAATCTTAGATTATATAACTTACATTGGTGTTGGCATTTCAATGGGCAGCTTGGTTTTGTGCCTCATCATTGAAATCATTATTTGGAAGTCAGTGACAAGAAACGACACATCCTACATGCGCCATGTCTCTGTAGTCAACATTGCTGTCTCCCTTCTGATTGCAAACATATGCTTCATCGCTGGAGCAGCTGTTGTAAAGAAAGGAGAGGGTCCCTGCAGTACAGCGACATTCTTCATGCACTTCTTTTATCTTGCCCTTTTCTTCTGGATGTTGCTGTCAGCACTGTTGCTCCTCTACCGCACCCTCATGGTCTTTTCCAGAATGACTAAAGGCACAATGATGGCCATAGCCTTCACTGTTGGCTACGGAGGCCCGTTAATCATAGCTGTCATTACTGTGGCATCGACAGCTGGAAGCAAAGGATACATTCAAAAAGATTACAATTGTTGGCTAAACTGGAATGAAACGAAGGCCCTCCTGGCATTTGTGATTTCTGCTTTGACTATTGTAGCTATAAACCTCCTGGTGCTTATTGTGGTTCTGTGTAAGATGTTGAGGAGAGGAGTTAATGCTTCCACTCCGCCAGATGAGAAACATCCCCTACTGGTTGTTGCTAGATGTGTGGCGATTTTAACACCTCTCTTTGGTCTAACGTGGGGATTCGGCATTGGGACCATGGTGTCACCAAACTTTGGGATACATGTAGTGTTCGCATTCCTTAATTCACTGCAGGTACTAAATTCATGTCAATCAAACGTTCAGTGTAATTCTAATTGCACACATATGTAAATTAATATACAAAATAATTTTAGAAATTCTGATAATTCCAACATGTATACTTGTTATGGTAAATTGTAAAAATGTCTTGTTTCTTCAAAGGGCTTCTTTATTTTGCTGTTTGGAATATTACTGGATAGTAAGGTATGTGTGCTTCATTACACAACTCTTTACTAAGAAGACTATTCTTACACAGCTGGCACAATTGTAATCTTTTTGGTTCGAGTTAAATTAATTGATGATTTAAATTGCAGACTTCATAATTCCCACCTTACACCATGCATATATTTTGCCTCTATTATCATCTGCCAGTCTACCCATACATTTGGGTTGGAGATCAAAAGATGAGACAATAGATCATAGATCAGATTTCATTTCCTGATATTTACTTCTTAAACAAGTTATAACATGACACCTTTTGTTTGAACCCACTAATTTTTCAAGTTATCAAAAATATTGGAACATGTGACTGAGAAGTGTTTCTTGTTGGCCAGGTGTGCCCTGTTAGATTGATTGTTTAAACAAATAATAGAATGTCTACTCATGGTTTGAGCATTGTGTTGCGCCTGTGAGGACTGCATTTGTTTTTACTCTGATGTACTAACAACTGGCATGGAACAGGTTGGCCAAGGAAAACAACAGCAGCTGATGACAAACATTGCTAGAGCTGTGAAGAAAAACGAAAAACAACAGTCAGTAACATCAACAACCTCCACAGCTTGAAGAAGACTTCGAGAGCAGAAATTAAGGGGCATACCACATGATCCACTCATTAGTCAAGCACAATGCAGGTTGTGTCATGGCTTGGGTTTTTATGGCTGCTTCTGGAACAGGATAACATCTCAAATCCCACCTCCGCCCTGTGTGAGCGGAGTTTGCATGTTGTCCCCATGCTTCGGCAGTTTCCTCCTGGGTACTCCAGTTTACTCCCCGAGTCCGAAGACATACGTTCTAGGCTGATTGGCATTTCCAAATTGTCTGTAGTGTGTGATTGTGCCCTGTGATGGGTTGGCACCCCATCCAGGGTGTCCCCTGTCTTGTGCCCTGCATCCCCTGGGATAAGCTCCAGGCTACCCCACGACACTGTGTAGGATAAGCAGTATGGAAAATGGTTGGATGGACGACATCTTCATGAGCTTTGCATCAATTGCAATTCATCATTATTCAGGCAAGAATTAGTGCGTGCATCTTTTCTGTCTCAGGGCTCCGACTTTCACCACTCTTAACAGTCCGAGAGCCTCTGAAGCAGAAATCTGCTTTATCACAATCTTGCAAAACAGAAGGATGCACAAACTCTGAAAACTATTCAAGCAGTCAGCTGTAATTCAAGGGACTTAAAAATATTGCATTAACCATTTAGGAATTGCAGCCATTTTTCTACATAGTACCTTCATTTTCACAGGCTAAAAAGTAATTGGACAATTGGATTATTTTTAATACTTGGATGCAAATCCTTTGCAGTCAATGACTGCCTGAAGTCTGGAACACATGGTCATCCCCAAGGTCATCCCCAAATGCAGAGATTTTTTAAACCCTTGAATTAAGATGAAAGTCTACACTTAAATCACATCTTGATTGCTTCATTTAAAATCCACTGTGGTGGTGTATAGAGGCAAAATTATGAAAATTGTGTCACTGTCCAAATACTTATGGACCTGACTGTATATGTACCTGAAGAAGTCAAAGTTGCTTCCATGCATTTAGAAGAAACCATGTTATAATTGTGCCAGCTCTCCCCTACTTCAGAATTTAAAAAAAAGGAACATTAAGGATTCATACATATCTGCTGTCTATATAACTGATGTAACTTTAACTCTTTTTACCAGAGGTCCGAAAATGAAATTTCCACCTATTTTGGGGGTGCCCGTGTTCAGCATTGAATTTATTTGTAATGTCACACTTCACAGTAGTGGTTAATAACACTCAGGGCTTTAAAAATTTGCAGTTTTTCCTAAGTATTTCTTTTTTTTTTTTACCTAGCCTACTAGGTTTAAATGCTATAATTTTATTGTGGCAATTGTATACAGTGTTTTGCGATCAAAAAAGCTTTAGTCGTGCTGTTGGTTTCATCACTGTACCAATGTTATCGTGGAGAAGTGTGAATTGTTGAGCGGGCTCACATTCCTAATACTCTATACACAGAAACCCAACAGTGTCCTGACTAATCTTATAACCGATTTGCAGCAATAAAATAACTCATTTGGTTATACTGATTGAAAATGTCTGATAAGCCTATTTCCATTCCGCCGGTGGAATGGAACGCCAGTGTACTGCGAGAAAGGGTTAAAGTTTTTTAACTTGTACAGATGCTTTTACTTTACTTGTATTATGGTCACAGGTCAGACAAGTATTGGCAGGAAAGCTGAGACTGAGGAACCTCAGCTCTAAAGATACCAGGGTAAATATAATTGATCTACTACTGTATATGCTAGCTCTTTAGAAAAATAAATAAATAAAAAAACACTATTCATTTCACCCTTCATTGGACTTTAAAATAAAACTACTACAATGCAATGACTGATGTATCTGCATTACAGAGAATGAGTACAGGACCATCATCCTCAAGTGGACTTCCTTTCATTCAGAGAGTATAAAAAGACGTACGTAAATGAACTGAAGTTTGATTAATGCATGTGGAATTTATACTTTTTTTAAACAATAAGTTTGTTTTAGCACATTGTAAAAGAAAAATGGCATGGTCATAATGTTCCTTCACACACACTAAACTTCTCTGAATCACAGATTAAATGTTTAATGGGTCACCATACTTGGCCACAAGTCACTTCACTTCATGTTCCCTGTCCTCGTCACCATTCAATTAACAATTCTATCATTTTTAATACTCTCTTCAGTTTTGTTCTTTTAATATTGTACATATACATTTTTTGTCCATGTGTATGATTACACCTAATTCTGCTTTAGGATGAGTGATTTGTCTTTTGTTACCTTCATTATACAGCAAGTATGTGAGCATTGTTCTGATGTGTGAATAGCACTGCTATCTTGGTCTTTATTTTGGTCTTTTGCAGATGTGTACAATGTATAGGATGGTGGCATTTTGCCTGTTTCTTCAGCTTCAAGAAATGCAGATGCAGTTATTGACAGTTCAGCTATTTTATAACTAGTTAATCCTGTTTAGCCACTTGCAGAAACATGTCGATTTATGCGCATGTGATAGGAGGTTGTGTTGCAGAAAAGCAGATTAGAATAAGTGTACAGATGCACACACAGAACAACCACCCATGTAATCAATTAAGCAAAAAAAAAAGAAAAGAATTAATAAATAGATAAAAATTATATTTTTAAAAGCAGAAGTATATTTTAAGTACACTTTTTAAAGACTCAGAAAAGTGATTTCAGAATGATGTATGAGGAATGAATTTAGAAATAAATAAAGTGATCAGTGTAATTGCTTGTACCTAAAATCAATAAACTTAACTTGATATATGTATGTACAACCACTCAGCTGTCAACTGCCATCATTCTCGGCTGATGTTTCCAGCCAAACAACATCACAAAGTACCAAACGTGCCTTATTTTAAAGGATAATTTTTTTCTAATGGTTATCTAAATCAGCCAATCATGTGGCAGCAGCAAAATGGATAATATCACAAGGGCCAAAATCATATAGGTCAAGAGGTTCAGTTAATGTTCACATCAAACATCGGAATGGGGAAAAATGTGATCTCTGTGACTTTAACCCTGGCATGGTTGTTGGTGCCAGATGGGCTGGTTTGAGTATTTTAGAAACTGCTGATCTCTTGGGATTTTCACATACAGCAGTCTCTATCATTTACATAGAATGGTGCAAAAAACAAAAATGGAAGATCTGCAGGCTAAAACATCTTGTTGATGAGAGAGGTCAGAGGAGAATGACCAGACTGGTCTGAGCTGACAGCGAGTCTATAGTATCTCAAATAAGCACTCTTTACAACTATCGTGAGCAGAAAAGCATCTCAGAATGCACAAGAGATCAAATGTTGAGGTGGAGGAGTTACAACAGAAAAAGACCACGTCAAGTTCCACTCTTGTCAGCCAAGGACAGGAATCTGAGGCCATCATGGGCACAGACTCAACGGAACTGGGCAACTGAAGGAAAAAAAAAAAAAGTTATTTTTTTTCCCTAATCTTCAACTGTCCAGTTTTGATGAGCCTATGCTCAGGTGTGAGTGATCAGTGGGACATGTGACAGTCATGTGTTGTGCTGGGGCCGATAGGTAATGTAGTTCAGTGCCCCTTTGGCGCCATCATAACAGACCCCCCACTTAACACGTGGTTCCAGAAGAGCAAAACACAGTCAAGACAGGGTCCTGGACTGTCATGTGAGAAGTTTCTACACTGATAAGGGCCCTTAGGCCGACAAAGTTTCTCGGGAGCGATACCCTTAGCGTAGCCGGAAGGAGGCGTGACGTCCTCCACAAGGTGGTGGGGTGGAGCGATCTCTTCCACATAGCTAAGGGTGTTCAAGCCAGAGCACGAATACATGGTGATGGGCACCGTTGGAGACATATCACAGCTACTTGGAGTGTGCCAGATTTATACAATTTATACAAACAGTAGTGATTAATTGCAAAGGAAAAAACAGAAATACCACTGGTAATACAGACAGAATAATTTTTTTTGTAATGATGAAGTGCAAATAGACTACAAACAGTAAACAAATACTGTCAAGGAACTGTTTTTAGGCTGTGAGGTTTACCCCTCCCGATGATTAACAATGTAGCCATATTAACCCCTTCTGGGGGTAGAGTTTAAAAGCTTGACTGGGCAACATTATATAACCAAACCTACAATCAAGTGCAAGTTTAACAAGCTCTGACCTTAAAGTTCTCTTTAGGCTCTGACCTCAACTTCCTAACAAGCTGGGATTGGCAAAGAAAAGAATTTCACTGTGCTGTAATGTATACATGACAATGCATATGTAATCGTAATATATAAGCTTGTCATGCTGGAACTTCTTCCAGTGAAGCATACAAAGACATTCTAGACAATTGCTTCAACATATGGTGTGATGGTCAGGTGTCCACAAACCTTTGTCCATATATTGTAGCAGTCACTACCTTCTTTAACTAATTTGCTTTTTGGCAAGAAATGGCAGCAACTGCTAATGTTGACCTGATTGTAGAAAAGTCTGGTCATTCTCATGAGGAGAGACTGAAAACAAGAGGACAGACTGATGCCCAAGATTTAAATTCAAACGTCAGGGAGCAAAAACAGGTCCTGTCAGCTCTCCTGCTAATGTAAAATTGATTGGCTGAATGGCACTGCTGTATGTGCTTGTTGTAATGAGATAAATGTTACTCACTTCACCTGTTTTAATGTTATGGCTGATCAGTGTGTGTGTGTGTGTGTGTGTGCATATAAAACTAGGTTAAAGATAATAATCTCTAACAAAAATTTAACAGTAGAATTACCAAATCAGAATATAGAACACTTAGGGCTGTAGGACTTGAGCACGATCATGAGATGTTTTTTTTGTATTGACTAGAACTTGTCACAGACATACTTACATTTGTACTTGGATTTGTCCTGGACATGGGACTTGGCCTCAACCCCCCAAGGTCTGGAGTTCAGCTTGTCCTGGCCTTGGACTTAAAGGTGGTCGTGTGTTACATCTCTACACAGTCTAGAGTTGGGGAAGGAGCAATATAATTTAAAAGAAGAGAAAAATATATATAAATGGGCAAGACCAAGAACTTTCCTTTCCTGTCCAAGTACTCAACAAACACACAGTATTTCTAAAAATACAAAAGCAAAAATTTTTATAAGTTCAACACACAAAAGGGAAGTTTCAAAGGGGCTTCAGGACGGGACCAGGCCAAAATAACAAACAACGTTCTTCTTTTAGGAGGAGCACTTACTAAACTTACCAAAAATAAAATTCAAATAAACAACAAAAATTCTTACCTCACTCCCTTTCTAACCAAAAACAGGAGAAAACATGAACATGAACAAAAAGGGCATCCACCACCCTCCTGCTTCCTAAAACAATTATAACTTAAATCTCTCAACTTATCAATATATGCCTAGCAAGTATAACAGGGAAAAGACAGTCTTACTTAATCTACTTTAGTGAACAACAAATTATACAGTAACAGAGGCAACAACAGGAACATAAACACTTAGGGCAACAATAACACACTTGCTAAAGTCAGCAGGCCGGCAGTTGATGGTAACTAGAGTCAGCTGGTGTCCATTAAGCTTCACATTGGCGTGAGAGAGAGTGAGAAACAGCAAAACACTGCCACAATACCCACCACACACATACAATCATTAGTAAAATCCATTACTGCAGGTGAACAAATAAAGGCATTATGCCCTGGGACAACATTTGACTGCAGCCCTATGTGTACATCTTTGGGCAGCGGTGTCTCAGGGGTTTACGGCTCTGGGCTCCTGCTCAGAGGATCTGGGGTTCAAGCTGTCACTGTTTTAGTAAAAATTGTGTGTAAATGTTTGTCCAAACCAAACTAAAAATTTTCAGCAGATCTCTAAGTTTTGGAAACAGTGATTTTCTTCATGCTCACACACATGTTGATGACTGCCAATCACCTGCAAACTGCAGAGTGAGTTCAAAAAACAGCTCATTTGCATTTAGTGATGCCCACAAAACTCCATAAAAAGAAAAGTCCAGAGAGCCCTAGAAAAGCAAAATGAGGACAACGTGTTTAAAGAAAAGAGTTTTCTGTCTGTAATAAAAGTTAATTTTACTCACATCTACACTGTTAAAAAATAGTGGAACAGTGCCTTAAAAGGCCAAAATGTAGAGACAAATAAAAGGAAAGGTGGATTAGATATGAACTAAGTGATGTGAAATTAAAAATGATATAAAAACAAAGGGGAAAAAAGAGAGCTACACTGTACGGAGGTTATCAAGCACATCACATAGGGTAACTGCTATTTTAATATTGTTCTCTGACTCTGACAGCTTCTTGCTACAGCTTCATTTTGCTAGTAACAAGAAGTACAGGCACCGACAAAACTTGGATTTGCCTCTCAAGACAGGTATCTTACCAAGCAAGATTACAGATGGTAATCTCTGCCAACTGGCTCCTTCCTTAAAACATTCTTTATCATCTAAAGGCATATTGAACTTAATTGTGTTAGTAGGCCATATGCTGGATGTGGAAGGTTGGGCCTAATAGCTGTCACGCATGTTATTAGTGTGTAGTGGTCTGATAAAGTCTATAATTTCTGTGCTGATACTTAAAGCATACTTTTCAAAATAATTTAGCTTGAACCTCAGAGTAGTTGATTTAAGAATATATTGTATAAGGAATGGATTTAGAATTGCTTAAATAAAATTATCTATATAAGTGACATGTGGTGACCCATACTCAGAATTCGTGCTCTGCATTTAACCCATCCAAGTGCACACACACACACACTGAACACACAGTGGGCAGCCTTTTTTGCTGACTCCCAGGGAGCAATTGAGAGTTCGGTGCCTTGCTCAGGGGTCTCACCTCAGTTGTGGTATTGAGGGTGGAAGAGAGCGCTGGTCATTCACTCCCCCCACCTACAATCCCTGCTGGACCTGAGACTTAAACCCACGACTTTCGGGTTACAAGACCAACTCTCTAGCCATTAGGCCACAACTGCCCCACGTTTGATGTATCTGCAACCACTCTGCGGTCAATTCTCCAATTTTTTGGCTGATGTTTTGGGCCAAGCAACATCACAAAGTACCGAACAACACATTTTAATGGAGAAGACTTCTGTTATCATTATTTAGCCATTTTATTTAACAAAAGTGTTTAATTATTATGCAAACTACATATAGATATGTTGCATGCTAAGGCCAACAGCTACCTCTGCAGGTGGCTTTGCCTGCTGTGTAGCCTAAGCAGCGCAGCTCTGTATGGTAGGAGCAACAAACTGCAGCATCTGTTCAGCAGCCCAGCCGAGGAGTTCAGAGTCTCACGAATAATAATAATATTACATTTTATTTATAAAGCACTTTACATTTTAAAGAAAATCTCAAAGTGCTACAGAAGGAGTCATAATAACATACAGCAATTAAAACCAGCTGCCAACTGAGATTAGCACAGAAATTTAAACTCTAAATATTAAAACACTTTTTAAAAAGGTATGTTTTTAGACCCCTTTTAAAACCATCAGAATAAGAGAGAAACTGCAGTACCGAGACTCCAGGGACCCCAAGGTTGCAACAACAGACATCCAGGTGTGGACAGGCAAGAAGTGGAAGGTGCAGAACCCCAATGCATCTTTGGTCCAGGCTTTGTATGACACCATGCCAAGCCCAGCAGAACTCCATGCCTAAGACAAGAGCGAGACACCAGGATGTCCCCTATGCCCAGGGAGAGGATTACTGGTACACGGCCTCAGCAGCTGCCCGAAGGCCTTGGGGAAGGTCGCTATTGCTGGTGCCACGATCAGATGCTTGAACATCTCCAAGGCCATCACCACCAGTAAGCAACTTGACCTGAGGAAGCACATCGCCTTTATCAGAGCTGGAGAGCCCCCAGCCACAACTTCAGCCCAGAAAATCAGCAGGGCTGCTCAATACTGCGCCAGACTGGGTGATGCAAGTCGACTTGGGAAGGCAGCTTAAGTTGCTGCTATGAACACATAGCAGCAATCCTTTTGAGGCCTGATGTGGTCCTTACATCAGCTTCCTCAAAGCAGGTTGTCCTAATCAAACTGATAGTTCCCTGGGAAGACTGCATTGAGGAGGCAAATGAATGGAAGCAAGCTGGAGGAACCAGAAGCTGGTGTAACAGTGCCAGAGGCAAGGCTAGAAGGCTCGCTGTGAGCCCATCAAAATAGGGTATAGAGGTTTTGCTGGTGAGTCACTCTGCACAACCTACACCCTGCTGGGCATCTCTAGGGCTGGCAAGAGGAAAGCCATCAAGACCTCCATGGAGGCTGATGAGAGGGCCTCCAGATGGCTATGGATCAGGAGGGGTGATGGACCAATGCTGCTGGGACACCAGATGGGGACCGATCCCCCCTGGCTGGGTCGCCTGGGTGAAGGTGTATGCTGAAACCCCAAAAGACCCCAGGTTACATCACTGATGATGTGTCCCAGCACATCCTATGATGTATCTTAAAACCATTATAGCACTTTTAAGGAATCCAGATGTAGATCTACCTCCCTCAAGGAAATAATTCCATTTCTTCTTAGATTGCTTGTATCATTATTATTATTATTATTATTAGTAGTAGTAGTAGTAGTAGCACTATTTCCAAGATAGGAAGTACTTCATTTCACATCAACATAATAGTTATTATTAATAATACCAACACCTGTTCTCAACAGCTCAAACACCCTTTCCTCTCAAGAAGAGAATGCTGCTCTAAGCCCAGCCTAGTCCTCATGAGACCTCCACAAGAATGTATATAAAGTATGTTTTAGACAGATCCATGTGCAAAGTTCTGAGACTGTAGGAGGTTGAAAAACCAATAAATATTCAAAATGGTTGATGAAGTAATAGCTGTTATCAAAACATGACAGTCATTCTATGGGGCTTCTAAGTTCTGAGTGTGTAAATGACCTCTGTCTCCCTATGTTTCCTCAGTTTATTGCTCCCATAACAATACCTAGTAATGCAAACAGAAATGTCACTGATGTTATATCCATCGCTGTTGAAATGTGTCATCCAGCCATAGAGAAATCCTTCATTGTTATTGTAGGAAGGTGCTCCGCAAAATGATCATCCAGTCTCCTCTTGGTTTCTTCAAGGTACAGTTGATTGCCCTTTAAGAAAAGACAAGAAACAACTCCTGTGGTGATGAGTAGCAAAAACTGATCCATTACAGCCTGTCATTTTAGTAGCTGTATTAATAAATTCATTTAGAGTGGTTGAATGCAGAAGTAACATAGTTACTTTTAGACTGATAATTTAATTCTCTCCTGACAAGCAGGTGTTTGATGTTTTTTCCCATCTGTAGGAAATGAGTGGAGCTTCCATAAAAAGAAAAGAAGTCTCAGATAAGCAGATAATCCTGTAGGATTTTGACATTTTACTTATAATTTCAGTCACTGATTTATTAATGGGATTATACATGAGCACCAAAGGAATTCTCTCTGCCCTAGCGGTGGACAGTGTGTGCTTCTGTTCTCTCGGTAGATGTAATACAGTCCTTGGCATGATCTCTGACTTTCTTAGGCAGTCCATAGTTATAAAAATAACAAATATTTCCTCACATATTTGGAGAAAGTCTTTTTTCACTGCAATGCATTTAAGTCACATTAGGTGAGAATGAGGAATGGAATTTTTGGGATGGGAAGGATTGTACTGTAAGTAGGTTTGTAGCATATTAGAACAATGTTAATGGGTCCTTTATCATTCACATATCCAGAAAGTATTTTATGGCTCTCAATCCATCTTTATTAGATGACTGTATATAGACTTTTGATGTCCACTGAAAAAAGAGGATTGTTGTACAGAGACTGTTCTTTAAATTGTTCAAGTATAGGTAAGACACAAAGAGTCTTTGACAAAATGTAGGTAAGGACTGAACAATAATTTGGAAAATGTCATCCTGAAACTGGGATATTATACAAGAATAAGCAAAAACAACAAGGACTGTTTTCCTTCTGTACATTTGCATTTACAGCATTTGGCAGATGCCCTTAACCAGAGTGACTTACAAAAGTGCTTTGAAGTATCTATGTGCTAATTAAGTGCTAATTTAAGTACATAAGGAAGAGGTAAGTCTTTAGACATCGTTTGAAGACTGCCAATGACTCATCTAGTAGAAGTTCATTTCACCACCAAGGTGCCAGAACAGAGAAGAGTCTTGGTGCATGCCTTCCTTGTACCCTGAGAGACGGTGGGACCAGTCGAGTGCTAGAGGATCAGAGGGAGCGTGGTGAAGTTGGTTTCTAATATAATATTTTATTGAATCGATTTTGTGTTTGCTCTTGTCATGAAGAAGACTGAGATGGATGCAATTGCAGTTATTTTAACTTTAATGAGAGAAGTGCAGACAAATCCAAATCGAGAGACAAGTTCAGGATCAAAAACAGAATTAGGTCAGGCGATCTACAAAAAGGACAAACTGAGCAAACACTGAGCACAAAAATCAGCAAACAAGTCAAGGTCAACCCAGACCAGCAATAACAGACAAAACAGGCTTGGTACACAAACAAATCAAGAGGCAGACTGAAAACAGGTGCGAGCAATCAAGACACATGAAGGATACAACCAGTGGCAATGCATAGAAAGAGACAGGACATGAATCAAAACAAAACACATGTGGCAACGTAAACAAACACATAACATAGAAGAGCGTGCCACAGCACTGCAGGCTACCTCTGTGAAGTTGGCACTCCATATAAATAAATTGTCACCAAAACTATACCATTCGTTTGTGCTGATTTGTGCCGCAAAAACGAACATGTGTGCTGGTTTGGCGTTCAAGATATTAAACATTCTTTTTTTTTTGGCTGTGTGACGTCACTCTTCACCCCATGTCGTCCAAATCGTATCAAATTGGTGCCGTTCCTTTGTGCTCGATTTGTGCCGGTTTGTGCCATTAAAACAAACCCTGTAATTACTTTCCTAACCGCGATATAACAAGATATATATAACAATTTTGGGAGCAGTGACGTCACTCTCCACCCAATGTCGTTTAAATCACACCAAACAGGTGGCATTCGTTTCTGCTCGAATTGTGCCGGTTTGTGCTGTAAAAAGAAACGCGGTTACAAGGATTTTTTCTTAAATATAACAAACAACTAACCTTCCTTCAGGTGCCGTTACGTCATTCTCTACTCCATGTCGTCCAAATCGCTCCACACTGGCGCTGTTCGTTTGTGTTTGATTTGTTCCGGTTTGTGCCGTTAAAACAAACGATGTAACTTCCCTTCATGAGCGCTGACGTCACTCTCCATCCCACGTCGTCTAAATCGCTTCTAACCGGGGACGATCGTTTGTGCTCGATTTGTGCCGTAGAAAGAAACAACATAACTTGTTCCCATCTTTAGACATTAGCTATGCTTAGACTTTACGCGGCGCTGCACAGACCGACCGATACACCAAAGCTGCGCCTTCTTTAAAACATCTTCTTTTGGCAACAGAAAGTCATATAGATTGTTAGAGGACATGAGGGGAACATATGATGACAGCTGACTTTGTGCGGTTTTTAAATGGCCAAATTACCATTTAAAAACCTGGTTAAGCTAAAAGCAAACCAGTTTTCAACTAACTGCTTACAAAAATTTGAAACAAACTTAAAACAAATTACACTTTAATCTTCTCGAGCAAACGTTTGTTACAACGCAGTCACTCAGCTCCCTTAGTAGTGTACCATTTGTTTTGAATCAAATTAAAAACACTGGGATAAGAAATGCTTGGTACTTTGGTGTAAACGCCGATCGGTCTGCGCAGCGCTGCGTGAAGTCTAAACAAAGCTAATGTCTAAAGATGGGAACAAGTTATGTTGTTTCTTTCTACGGCACAAAACAGCACAATGCGAGCTCAAACGAATGCCACCTGTTTGGGGTGATTTAAACGACATGGGGTGGAGAGTGACGTCGCTGCCACGAATAATACATGTTATTTCCAAGTCAGGGAAAAACATACAGTGATCATTTTAGCTGCACAAACCGGCACAAGTCGAGCACAAACGAACGGCACCAATTTGATACGATCTGGACGACATGAGGTGGAGAGTGACGTCACACAGCCAAAAAAAAGAATGTTTAATATCTTGAACGCCAAACCAGCACAAATGTTCGTTTTTGGGGCACAAATCGGCACAAACGAATGGTATAGTTTTGGTGACAATTTATTTATATGGAGTGCCAACTTCACAGAGGTCTGCAGGCTGCTATGCGCACTGAGCCCGAAATATGTGACCGCTGTCTCTCAGATCAAAACTGAAGACAAGCTACTACTGAAGAACTCCTAATCTTCAGACAATTTCATGTCACTATTACTATTCTTAATTAAGAATTAAGTTATAATAGTTGATTTATGGCAATTGATATTATTAAAAAATAATTAATAATATTTTTATTAATAACTAAATCCCTAAATATTAAATGGTAAGTAATTTTATGAGTGATTACTTAAAGAAACATACAGCCATCACAATTATTAAGTATTTAGTACTTACACTGCTAACTGCAGCCTCAGAAACACTTCGCTTGCACAGCTGATGAAGGACATTCATCTGAAATGAGATGTTTTTTTTTTTTTTAAACTTGGTGTACTTCACTTAACTTGTAGTATATCCATATACACCCCTGATTTATACAGTATATCAGAGTTATCTAATGTATTGTCTCATATAATGATCTTTTTTATGATCATTTAGACGTAACCCTGAAAGTATGACATTTCCTAAAGATACTGAGCATTGTATTGATTTTAAGAGTCAAAAAAAGATACTATATGGACGAAAGTATGTGGACACTTGACATCACACTAATATGTGCATTCTGAACATTCTATTCCTAATCCATGGGCATTATGATATGTTGGCCCCCCTTTTGTGCTATATTAACCTCCACTCTTTTGGGGAGGCTTTCTACTAGATTCTGGAGCATTAGTGCACAATTCAACTTACATTTAGAAGGATGTACTATTACTACTAGCTCGACAGTGAAAGACCTGGGCGTAATATTAGACAGCAGCTTGTCTTTTGAAAATCATATTTCCAATATTACTAAAACAGCCTTCTTCCACCTTAGAAACATTACCAAGCTTAGGAACATTTTATCTGTATCTGATGCAGAAAAGCTAGTTCATGCATTCATGACCTCAATGCATTCAATGGACTTCATGCATTCAATGGACTATTGTAATGCATTGCTAGGTGGTTGTCCTGCGTCTTCAATAAACAAGCTACAGTTAAAGATGATCACATAACCCCAATATTATCATCCCTGCACTGGCTACCTGTTAAGTTTAGAATTGATTATAAACTAGCACTACTTACGTATAAGGCTCTAAATGGTTTAGCTCCCAAGTATCTAGCCAATCTTCTAACACGTCACAAGCCACCTCGCTCCTTAAGATCTCAAAACTCCGGACTTCTGGTAGTTCCCAGAATATCAAAGTCTACAAAAGGGGGTAGAGCGTTTTCGTATTTAGCTCCTAAACTTTGGAATAGCCTTCCTGACAGTGTTCGGGGCTTAGACACAGTCTCCCAGTTCAAGCATAGATTAAAGACATATATCTTTAGCCAGGCATACACTTAATACATACATTATGATTTAGTGCTTGCTAATATTATGAACAGCAGCTACGCTAATTCCTTTCTACTTGTTTCCCTTCTTCTACCCATCCCGAGGCACAAAGAGATTGTGCCAGCTCAAGTAGACAGAGGCCAACCTTACGAGGATCCTGAGGCATCTAGAGATGGACCAGCTCCAGCCGGTTTCTGCCTCGTGAGGATTTGGGTATTTAAAGCAACGCTGCCAACTCTATGTGGACTTTGAGGACGATAACAACCTACAAATCGTGAGGATTTGGGTATTTAAAGCAACGCTGCCAACCCTATGTGGACTTTGAGGACGATAACAACCTACAAATCAATATACACATAAAATGCTACATGACTATACATAAACAAAGGACATTGTTCTATCATACTCTCCAGTGTCACCCAAATGAGGATGGGTTCCCTTTTGAGTCTGGTTCCTCTCAAGGTTTCTACCTCATATCATCAAAGGGAGTTTTTCCTTGCCACCGTTGCCTCAAGCGCCTCAGGCTTGCTCACTAGGGATAATTTTGTCTAACATCTAGGACTGTTGCATGTTTTGTTTGTTTACATGTTTTTCTATTTCTTATGTTCTGTAAAGCTGCTTTGAGACAATGTTCATTGTTAAAAG
>CM040991.1:18710565-18722641 GCA_022985145.1 Pangasius djambal
ATTCCAAAATCATGGCCATTAATATGGAGTAGGTCCCCCCTTTGCTACTATAACAGCCTCCAATTTCCTGGGAAGGCTTTCCACTAGATTTTGGAGCATGGCTATGGGGATTTTCTCATTCAGCCACAAGAGCATTAGTGAGCTCATGCATTGATGTTGGGCAAGGAGGACTGTGGCACACGTCATATATAGTGGCGAATAACTAATAAGCCTAGTTCCTACCAAAAGCATCCAGGTGTCTCATAGCACTGAGAAATATATGAACTAGTTGGAGCGTGTTCTGTTTAAACAAATATATCAAATGAATAGGTTTTTGGGAGATTAAATTAAATAGCGAGTAAAATTTATTCTTTCTGTGGTTGTCGCTGCTGGTGACCTCAGGCTCCTGAACCTACAACTGTAAAATAGAAAATCTAATAGCCCACATATGTAATGTGAATGTTCCCAGGTACCCAGGATACTTATTTGAGAACAGCTGTTCAATAATAGGCTTTCTCAATTAAAATCAGTGTAGTTTGGTATTTTGTGAGGGTGTGAATTGATAGTTTATTAGTTCTAGTGGAAGTGTGTTAAGACTTTGATCTACAGATCAGCAGGTTGTGAGTTCATATCCATGATGCCAACTGCCATGGTCCTTAATCTTAACCTGCTCAGTTGTATCCTGCCTCAATTATAAGTAGCTTTGGATAAAGGTCAAATAAGAAAATCCTTTCAGCCACATTAGCTTAACTGCTAGAAACTGTATCCTTGTTGCCTGAAGGCGAAGATGAGGTCAAAACTCTGCCTTATGATATATTGTGCGCATCTGCAAAAGACCAGAATGTTAGTGTTATTCATAAAGTGGGACAGTGCCCACTTACTTGGAGCATGGAACTGGTAACAACCATTACATAGTCAATGATTACAATGGTTATAACACATAACACAATGGTTGTGCTGTGTGTTATGTTGTATTTGTGGTCAAAAGTACTGGGCAGCTTGAAGTATACATTCTAAGCTCATATCTTTCAGTTCAGGTACTGTACATACCTCTCTTCCGTAACCTCTCGATGAAAAGAAATCCACCTAAGGATGATAGTCCTGCACTTGTGCTCTGTAATTTAAATACATCAGTCATCACTGTGTAGTAATTCATTTTGAAAATAAAGAAATTATGAATAACTGGGTCTAAAAGCCATATCTAGATAACAGAAAACAATAAGGAATGTTTACCTTGGTGCGATTAGAGCTCAAGTTAGTCAGTGCCAACTTTCCTGCCAATGCTTCTCGGACCTGCAAATGGCAAGATAAGTAGTATCAAAGCATTATTTATATTCATTTCTGTGTTTACGTGAAGAGTTGTGTAATGGTCTTAGAGCACCCATACCTTATTGTCCAGTAACGTTCCAAACACAAAAATAAAGAAACCCTTTGAAGAGACAAATGAGACATCTCTTATTGATTTACTATACCAAGTACGAGTTCTGGTATTATGTAAACATTACAAATGATAAAATACCATCTATATTATATTTAGCGTGGTATTGCAGTTGCAGAGAAAATGACATTAAAATAACTTTAGTACCTGCAGTGAATTAAGGAATGCGAACACCACGTGAACTCCAAAGTTTGGTGACACCATGGTCCCAATGCCGAATCCCCACGTTAGACCAAAGAGAGGTGTTAAAATCGCCACACATCTAGCAATGACCAGTAGGGGATGTTTCTCATCTGGCTGAGTTGTGGCATTAACTCCTCTCCTCAAAATCTTACACAGAACCACAATAAGCACCAGGAGGTTTATAGCTACGATAGTCAGTACAGGAATCACAAATGCCAGGAGGGCCTTTGTTTCATTCCAGTTTAGCCAGCAATTGTAATCTTTTTGAATGTATCCTTTGCTTCCAGCTGTAGATGCCACAGTAATGACAGCTATGATTAACGGGACTCCATAGCCAACAGTGAAGGCTATGGCCATCATTGCTCCTCTGGTCATTCTGGAAAAGACCATGAGGGTGCGGTAGAGGAGCAACAGTGCTGACAGCAACATCCAGAAAAAAAGGGCAAGATAAAAGAAGTGCATGAAGAATGTCGCTGTACTGCAGGGACCCTCTCCTTGGTTAACAACAGCTGCTCCAATGATGAAGCATATGTTCGCAATCAGAAGGGAGACAGCAATGTTGACTACAGAGACATGGCGCATGTAGGATGTGTCGTTTCTTGTCACTGACTTCCATATAATGAATTCAATGAGGAGGCACAAAACCAAGCAGGCCATTGAAATGCCAACACCGATGTAAGTTATAATGTCTAAGGCTGGGCCCTGAGTCGAAATTGGTGACATCAAGATTGAAAAAGAGGTTGTGTGATTGCACTCACACGTAAATCTTTCAGATTTCAGATTACTAAGAGTCTTTAGTTGACATCCAGTCGAGTCCCATCCACCAACGCCATTCAGAAGACTAAAGTTCCAAAAGACACACTGAGGTTTTCCCAGTGTCTTATTTCTTATGGCAAAAGAAAGGGAGATGTTGTTAATTGTTGACTTTGTCTCAATCACAGCTACATCTCCATTTATAGTGGTACCAGTCCGACTGCTGTCATTGTAGGTCAGATTTCGAACAGGTAAGATATTATTAAGAACTGAAGAAATTATGACTGTGAGGGACATCTTTGGACTAATCACTGGAATATTTATTTGGGTAGTTGAATTTTTACCGAATGTTCCATTAAAGGGGTTAGTAATGTTAATGTCTTTTTTGAAAGAGGTATAATTTGTTATTATGTTGAAACTTTCATCTGGGAGTCTACGTGCAATGCTCTCAATAGACTTCAGAAGTTCCGAACTCTTCATCATAGTTGTACTGTTTCTGTTTATATACGACCATGCGTCCTGTGCATCACCCGATCCAATGACATCCAGAGTTTGCAAAAAATCCTTAAAATTCAAATATTAATTAAATACAGCACATGTGACATCTCTAATGCATAATTTCTTCAGAAAAATGTAGCATCTCTAAATAATCAGTAAGAAGAAAACAATTTTCTGAACTTCTTCAATTAGCAAACAACAACAACAAAAGCATTGAAATCTGATGCTTGGTATCAAAGGCTCATGTTCTCTGAAGAACAGAAAAATAGGGATATATACTACATTCAATCAGCTAAAACATAATTAGCAGATAAAAACAAGAACATACTTACTGTCATAATATCTTCATTAACAATAATTGGTTGTGAGAGATGGGCAATGGTTTTCAGTAACTCAACAATTGTTAATATGGTCGCAGGAGACTTTGTTACCTCCGCAGCATTTGTGGCAGCGGCACTGCTTACATTTTGTGCAAATTGTGGAAGGTCTATGGCTAATAAATTCTACAGACCACAGAAATCAATGGGAAAAAACAGGTTAGAATCGCGTCACTCAGATATTTTCCCTACTATTCTTTATGAAATAATTAACAAAATCAGGTTACCTCAGATCTGTCTTTCAAATATTTAATGACTTTCAGGACACAGTTGTCATAAGTAACAATCCAGTCACCTGATGCATTACACTGAGCTATTTGATAACCAATCATGTCTCCATTACAGTCACCAGTTTTGTTTTCTCCCACATTTCCAGCTCCAAATGCACCATTAGATTTATCATCAGAGCAGGTAAATGCTAAAGCAACAAAAACATGAGAATATGACCTTCCTTAGAGAATTAAAAAAAAAAACATAGAGGAAAACCTTTCTTCAGTTTACATAAAGCTAATACATTGTTGTCTAATAAATGTACAATTACAAAATTAGGCTGTGAGCATTTTCACATTGCATCCGTTTAATGTGTTGTGAGGAGTAGGGTGTGTATGTGCCTGTGTGTAAGTGTTCTTTGTAGGTAATAATGGTAATAACCACCATTAGCATTATACTATGACTCATTAAGTTATCTTTGTTTGAAAGACTGAGAGGAATGAAAGTTAGTAAATTAAGTATATCCTGTATAAAAGTAGTGTATCAAGTTATTAAATAATAAAAAACAACAGTGAAACAACACAGAGATCTACCAAGTTATTACTTGGCAGTGCTGGGATTTGAATTCACAACCTGCATATCAGAACATTTTAACCACCGACCTACCACTGCCTTATTGATAATTGAGTAAGGAATTAAACATGACGGGTGTGCTGTTACAGGAAACTAACCAACAGTGGGCTGCTGTGATGTGGCTGGACTTGAAGTGGTATTACTTTTACTACCTTCAAGTTTAGGTTACCATGCATGCACTGGTACATGGAGGGGAAAATTTCACACTTTCCTGCTAGACAGTGGTGTTTGTGGGAAGTGAGGCTTCTGCCACATTATTCTGAAGATTAATAGTAATTTAATATTAATGTAACAACAGTGAAACTAATAGGAAAAGTACATAGCTACAAGACAGCAGTGTGGACCCACTGGCAGGTCCTGGGCATTTAAGGAGTAAAAATGATCCTCTGATGGTTTTAGGATTACATTTGTTTCTGTGGAAAATTTAAAAAAGGAATGATTTCTCACCTCTATTGACTGCATCTATTCTGATGCTCCTGAAGTAATTACTTTTAGTGAGTGTACATTTGACTGTCAAGTTTTGGCCACTAGCTTGACACTCATTTGCATTAATGTTGTAGTCACAGTATATGCAGCCGTATAAGTTTTGTTCAACTGTGCAAAACAAGGAAAACAAATTAGCTTCTTAAAAATAGAGTTTAGTTAGTTTCTAAAAATGAATGTCTTTGAAAGTGGTTGAAAACACCTTTCATCTTAAAGGAAACATTAAGCTGGCATTTTAAAGACATAGGGAAAAATATCATTCAGCAAATCACTGCACTGAAAATGGTGAAGATAAGCTACATATTTCTGTATAATATAAGGAAGTACAGTGCTGCCATGCAAAATCCCATCAGCATCTCATCATCACGATAAACATCTTCTTCTTACAAGAAAAGTGTCTTGTTATTATGAGATATGTACCTTGTTACTATTAGTAAACATCTCATTATGAGAAACGTATTTATTTATTAGAAAACATTTTGTTATTTTGAGAGAAGCATCTCATTATTATGAGATAATTATCTTGTTCCAATTAGAAAACATCCCATTATGAGAAAAGCATTATTATTATTATTATTAAAAAAAGAAATTTTGTTATTATGATATTGTTATTATTGGTATTGTTATTAAGTGTTTCAATATGAGAAAAGCATCTTCTTATTATAGTAAACATCTCATTATTATGAAAAAAGTTATTATTATTATTATTTATTTATTTATTTTTTATTTATTTAAAAAGAAATTTTGTTATTATGATATTATGATATTGTTATTATTGGTATTGTTATTAAGTGTCTCAATATGAGAAAAGCATCTTCTTATTATAGTAAATATCTCATTATTATGAAAAAAAATATTATTATTATTATTATTATTATTATTATTATTTATTTAAAAAGAAATTTTGTTATTATGATATTATGATATTGTTATTATTGGTATTGTTATTAAGTGTCTCAATATGAGAAAAGCATCTTCTTATTATAGTAAATATCTCATTATTATGAAAAAAAATATTATTATGATTATTATTATTATTATTATTATTAGATAAGTATTCCATTAGTACTAGAAAACATCTTATTATTAGAAAACATCTTATTATTCCAAGATAAATATTTATTTACTATTTGAAAACATTTCATTATTATGAGAAAACATCTGTTAACTGTGTCGTTTGTGTCATTTGAGAGATGTTCAATCTGTAAACGTATTGTAAACATATATTGTAAACAGGACATCGAGTTATGTCTTACTAATTATTAGTTATCTCATAATAACAAGATACTTTCCTTTTAATAAAGAATACAGATGCTAATGGGGATTTTTTTTTTACCTCGTAGTTTAGAAAAAAACTATTTATGTTTGTTCTAATATACCACCTACATCAATTGTAAAAACATAAGCGTATGACCTGGTTCACTGCAAACCTCGCTGGACACCCATTTCACTCTGTAGCTTGTCTCCACACAACACTGCAGTCTTTCTGTCAAGTTCCTACATGATAAAACTTTGGAACTGTTTACTTGGATATTGGGATCGGGAATCATAATGCTTTGCCAGATAACATAGGGCATTGAGTTGACTCTTGTCCTGCATTCATATTCACCTGATAAGGGAAAGGAAAAAAAAAGAAAGAACCATGTCATGTCTCTTTTATAGAAATGAATTAACAAACAACATATTTTAGCATGTTAATATAATACGAAAGGCCTAATAAAGTCCTGTACACAAGTAATAAAAATTGGCTAATGAATATTAACATTAGAAAATATATTGATCATATGCTTAGATTTTATGTTAATAAATATTTTGGTTTTATATTAACACTCACTAACTACCTAATAAACTGCAGAGTTACCAAAACATTGATGTGATTAAAGAGTGATGATTCACAAACATTCACAATAAGGTCATGTGCTATTAGTAACATGGTAATACTAATATTTTTTTTTAACTTACCGCTATCACTAGGAGCAGTATTTTTCACAACGAGTGCAGTTTTATTAATCAAATACTTATCCGATGCTGCTAGTTCTTTCCCATCCTTTGTCCATGTTATGTTGTCATTTACTATTGTGTTACAAGTTAGTGTCAGATCGTTCTCAGGATATATTAGGTCTGTGCTTTCATACAGCCCATCCTTAACTGAAACACAGAGCCATATGTGAGGTTTTATCACTTCTTTTCACCTGATTTATTTAATCAATGTTAGAGAATCTATCAAGAGCTTGACAATGAGACTATTCAGGTTGAGCAATGCATTAGATTACACACACAAACACACACACACAGCTAATCTAGCTTCATGCTGTGTTCTTCCAAATACCAAGCCTGGTAACCCTTTCATCAAAAAATATTGTAGGGGGAAAAAAAGAAGAAGAATTATGTATTTCACATGTGCCTTATCAACCACTGCTGATTATATGTTTTAGACAGCGTGTCTCTGATGAGCTTTTTACAGTTAAAATCCATGTACAATCCACGTTAAAATATTTAACAGCAAATAATCTGATGTGGATGCCAAATAATCTGCTAAAAACATGCATGTAAAAAACAAATACAAAAACAATCTTTATCTTTGCAAGGCTGTGGGGCATTGCCCTGCTAGTCTATTTATACCAGCTGCCCCTGATAATAATAATAATAATAATAATAATAATAATGAGAAGGAGAAGGAGAAGAAGAAGAAGGACAAATATTCCCCTACCAGTTCTAGTGAATGCATCATCACTTATATTAAATCCCTGTTCTCGGAGACTGGCAACTACTTGCTGGTTTGCTGATATCAAGTTAAGGTTATCACTTGTTGCATTAATATTGAAGTCTGCAATCACACTGCCAGACCTGTTAAAAACACAAAACATCACTCAAATCATGCACCTTTATGAAGAATTTATATATATATTCTATGAACAAAACCAGAGGTTACAGGTTGAATCAGTGGTTTACGTATACATAATTTCATTGGATTTCATGGAAATTGAAAAAAAATCTTCTTGCATCCAGTTATATAGCCTAGCTGTACTACAACTAGTGTCTTCAGGATTATCTGTGCGCAGCATTTTAATCAAAGTCAATACTAATTTCATTCATTCATAGGATTTTTACAATCTAAACTGTGGAACAGGCAGACTTTTAAATATGTACTTAAACCAGAGATTTTGCAAAAATAAATAAATAAATAAATGAAATAATAATAACATCACCTGAAACCAGTCACGGTTGCAGAATTGGCCTTGTAGCCTGATACACTGCTGTAACTATGGTTAATCTAAAAAATGACAAATGTCTGGTATGTCAAAGTACTTCTAATACCAGAAATGCACACCACAAGAACAACACTACTTCTACAACAACTACCAATAATAATAATAATAATAATAATAATAATAATAATAATACCACACAAGAAGGACATATTATCATGTGTAAAACTTACTGAATCCCCAATTCGTTTTGTATAATTTTTGTACTTTATACTATAGCTGTTGGTAAGTGCAAGGTCAAACTCTTCATTTATTTTCAGGGAGAAACTTATGACATGAGTATCTGGGGAAAAAAAAAAAACTTCAGCAATAACACCAAATAGCAAATGCAAAAGATTAACTATATACAACAGGCATACAAAAAAAGTAGAACAGTTTAGAAAGAAAGAGAAGGAAAAGGATTGTAAGAATTTGTAAGAATGGGACCAAAATACGTTTAAAATCGTACCTGTGGTTATGTTGGGTGCGCTTGTGGAGCATGTGGATGCAGCAGCCGTGCTTGTGATCAATTCTGTAGTTGGTAAAAAAAAAAAAAAATGTTTGAAGACTCTAAAACAAAATAGTTTGTCAAAAGACTACTACTAAGCTCCCAAAATAACGAGTACTAAATCCCAAAGGAAGATGGAAGGCGTGTTGCTGGTGATTCAAAAAATTCAAAGAGGCCCAATGAAGAGTAAAGTGAGACTGGTACTCAAGTATAATACTGATTAATGGCAGTTCTGTGGCTGTTCAGAATACAATATGAACATAAAATAAAAGTATAGACATGAGTATGTGTTCTGTTAATAATGAATGTTAAAGAAAACCTTTTCAAAGGTTCTGTTGGAATGCTGTTGGCATAAAAGTCTCATAAAAACATCTGCTAAATATCTTATAAATCTTCAATGCAGTAATAATAAGTCCTAATTTTGAATATTCTGATAATTTTAATAAGGCATTATTTTGATAAAGTTGTCTCATTATTAAGGTTTAGTAATTTTTTCCCATTGCACAGGTGAAAGGTTGGTGCTAGTGGATAGCACCACTAGAAACAGTGTCTGATGCAACATGTGTTTCATTTGCTAGCAAACAAACCATCAATAATTACCAGACATGTGCCAATAAAAGAGACACTGTTTGCAAATGGAATAATGAAAGACCACATTTTAGATATGCTAATCTTTATGTTATACTTTATACATACTAGACAGCTCACTGATCGGTTGGCAGAAGTGCCCATCATTTGGAATAGCGTTGATGCAACCACATGATGCATTGGTGATGTCATCACAAGCACCATATACTGTGCACTTTTCACACGGCCAGAAATACTGATCCTCACACCTGCACTGATATTCAGTACCATTCAAACTGCACACTGTGGAATAGAAAAGATGATTCAGAAAAACAAGATCAGGTGTATTTCTGTTAAAACAATGCTATAATTTTAAAAAATGATTATACCATTATGTTTAGAGCAATTATTTAAAAATGGATTTTTTTGAAAAGGATACCTCTCTGATAATAATTAATAATTTTAAGTGCAAGTTGACAGTGTCACATAGGTAATATTTGGGCAGGGTGACCACTACCCAAGAATATATTTCAAATCTATGGGAAATCTTTCTTTGGAATCTGTCTGTTACAACAAATGAAGGCAATCTCTAAATTGTCTGATCTGACGTCATGTACTAGTGGCTAATATAATAAGATGATACAAAAGGCTTACAACAAACAGTGATTTGGAGTATGAAATTCAACAGAACATGGAAAGTCAGTTACCTGTAGTGATGTTAATTTCAGTGACGTTGATGTTACTAATTATTAAGGGTAAACTGAATGTCTTCAAAATATTCCTCAGTATATTAAGTGCTTCTGTGTTAATTGTGCCAGTGTCAATCTCCACCAGATATTCAGTCTGAGGCACTGGAGGAAACAAGTGAACACAAGAACTTAATGAATATTATTTTCTTTTTTGTTTAACACGAAGACAAAAATTGAGAGTAGAAAATGGGTGAGTTTTTGCACATGTTGGGGTAGATATTGTGGTGGGTTTTTGTTTAGTTTCGCATGTGTGTGTGTCTGTTGAAATTGGGGATTAAAGTCGTTTTAATCAGTATTAACAGTGAAACTAGTAGAAAAGGGATTTAGTTACAACAACAAAGAAATGTAAGCCTGGGAGTTAAGTTAGTGTGGTCTAACCTGTTAAAGTCCAAGAACGGGAAAATAAATTCTAACTTACAGATCTCTGAAGAATCATGGCAAATATTGCTTTCATTCAGTATTCATTGTTGTGCATTATACAACAGTTAGTTATGGTCCATTAATTTCATTGGTCAAGCGGCGTTTGAGGAGTTCCTATATTTACTATAACCGCACTAGGATGTTATGTTGTGTGTATCGCTCTGCTCATCCATGTTCACTACACAAAATTCCACTTCCTAGTTTGAAATGGTTATTACCATTAACAACATCAGCAACATCATCAGTGGACATGGCTAACAATACTTTTGACTGAAAATATGAAAGCTCGTCAGATGAAGATGAAAAGGAAGAAGGGATGCCAATTTTACCGGAAGCACCTTTAACAGGAATGTACAAATCAATATGAGGTAGCTAGCCAGTTAATTACCTACAGTACCTATGCCTAATCATAGCCTTGCTGATATTTAGTATAACTGCACTGTTGCTTGTGCCTGAAGCTACATGTGGTTCGTATGCTAGCAAAAAAACCATAAAAATGACACTGTATGCAAATGGAATAATTAAACTTTAGATGTGCTAATGTTTGTGTTATACTTCATACATACTAGTCAGCTCACTGATTGGTTGGCAGAACTGTCCATCATTTGGAATAGCATTGATGCAGCCACATGAGCCATCAGTGACGTTATCACATGACCCATATACTGTGCACTGTTCATCTAGCCAGAAATGCTGATCCTCACACCTGCACTGATATTCAATACCATTCAAAAGGCACACTGTGGAATAGAAAGATGATTCAGAAAAACATGATGTGGTGTGTTTTTGTTATTTGATTATTTCTAAGGTATTCTATATAAAACGATTAGTTTAAAAAAAAAAAGACTTTAAATGGAATTGGTACTTGGGACATCAGAATACATCTCTATGGATGAGTTCACTTTATTTGCCTTACTGGTTGATTTTATAATAAACTGATTCAATAGGCCTACAACAAATTCTGACATATTTTCAGCATGGGATTCAACAGAAATTGAAACATTGGTTACCTGTAGAGATGTTGATTTCAGTGACATTGATGTTACTATATATTAAGGGTAAACTGCATGTCTCCAAAAAGTTCCTCAGGAGATCAAGTGTTACTATGTTCATTATGTCAATGTCCATCTCCATCAGATATTTAGTTGGAGGCACTAGAGGAAAGAAGGTGAACAGAAATAATAATTATTACATTAATTGAAAAGAGAAACTCTAAATCAGGCAATGTGTGTCCAAAGATAAAGTTCACAAAACTAGTTCACAAAACACCTCAACATCACCTTCATCACCATCATTAAACTTTATAGTCAAATATTGGTCTTCTGTAATGTAATGTAAATGCCATGGATGAAAATCAAACCTGTGGTTGGAGCAGCTGTAGTTGTGGAGTTTGTGGTAGTGGGGTTTGTATTTGTGGCCACACTGTCTGTGGTGTCTGTGGGTGTGGAATTTGTGATTATGTCAACTGTTTTTTCAAAGTATGTGATTGTGAAGTTCGTAGTTGTGAGAGCTGCGCTTCTGGAGTTTGTAGTTGTGGAAGCTGTGGTTGTGGAGTTTGTGGTTGCTGAGTTTGTGGTTGTGGAGTTTGTAGTTATGGCAGCTGGGCTTGTGGAGTTTGTAGTTGTGGAAGCTGTGGATGTGGTTGTGGAGTTTGTAGTTATGGCAGCTGGGCTTGTGGAGTTTGTGGTTGTGGAGTTTGTAGTTGTGACAGCTGTGTTTGTAGAGTTTGTGGTTGTGGAGCTTGTAGTTGTGGCAGCTGTGTTTGTAGAGTTTGTGGTTGTGGCAGCTGTGTTTGTAGAGTTAGTGGTTGGGGAGTTTGTAGTTGTGGAATTTGTAGTTGTAGGAGTTGTAGTTGTGGCGTTTGTAGTTGTGGCAGCTGTGTTTGTAGAGTTTGTGGTTGTGGAGCTTGTAGTTGTGGCAGCTGTGTTTGTAGAGTTTGTGGTTGTGGCAGCTGTGTTTGTAGAGTTAGTGGTTGGGGAGTTAGTGGTTGGGGAGTTTGCAGTTGTGGAATTTGTAGTTGTTGGAGTTGT
>CM040991.1:18722741-18740904 GCA_022985145.1 Pangasius djambal
AGAGTTTGTGGTTGTGGAGCTTGTAGTTGTGGCAGTTGTGTTTGCAGAGTTTGTGGTTGTGGAGTTTGTAGTTGTGACAGCTGTGTTTATAGAGTTAGTGGTTGGGGAGTTAGTGGTTGGGGAGTTTGCAGTTGTAGAATTTGTAGTTGTAGGAGTTGTAGTTGTGGAGTTTGTAGTTGTGGCAGCTGTGTTTGTAGAGTTTGTGGTTGTGGAGCTTGTAGTTGTGGCAGCTGTGTTTGCAGAGTTTGTGGTTGTGGAGCTTGTAGTTGTGGCAGCTGTGTTTGCAGAGTTTGCGGTTGTGGAGCTTGTAGTTGTGGCAGCTGTGTTTGCAGAGTTTGTGGTTGTGGAGCTTGTAGTTGTGGCAGCTGTGTTTGCAGAGTTTGCGGTTGTGGAGTTTGTAGTTGTGGAGTCTGTGGTTGTGGAGTTTGTAGTTGTGGTTAATGCTGTAGTAATTAAACAAAACAAAAATAATTTAATAAATAAAACCACACTCTATATATATATATTTTTTTTTTTAATCATAAAAAGACAATTAGAATTATTATTTACCATCTCTTTTTTCTCTTACATGATCCATCTGGGCATCTGTCTGGCTAAGCTGTAAGTTTAAAAAAAAAAGGAGGTACATTTGGGGTTGTCTGGGGTCTGAGAGAAAAGATATATATATATATTTTTTTTACTGCAATAAAAAAACTTTTATAGAGAACAGTGCATTATAATAACCTGTAAACTTTGATTTAAAGGTTTTCACATTGAAGATGGGTAAACATGGAGTGCTGTCAAATCAATTTATGTAGGAAGTTAAAAAAAAATGTAAACATTTCCCTGTGACTCCTTTTTATCTGATGTACAGTATTTGCCTACTTTTTTCTGATTTATTTGTTAGTTTTATGTATAAGCAATATCCTTAGCTACGAATTTTTTCAAATCTGATTTCTGTGTCAATATTCATTAAATATTCGCATCTTTCTATCCGTTCTGTGTAGGGTTCAACAAGATATTGTTTGCAAAGAATAAGTGGTCAGACATAGGATAATTGTAAATAATTCTTTTAGATTAAATTGCACATCCTGCATTTGGTAATTGCTCAGAAGTTACTGAACATACAGTATTTATTTAATATATATCTTTACTTTTTATTTGTTTTCACTTTTGACCCTATCTGAGAATTGGTTGATACAGTACCAAGATGTCTATTCAATCATTCGCATGTTTAAAAGTAAAAATAATTTGATTTTGCATCCACTTCTGCCACATAACATAGAACATAGACAATGGCAAAAACCTGGCAAAAAATTTCAGGTGATCAGCAATTTATATTTGTAAGCCATGGAAGTTGGAGTTGGAATCTGGCACTGACGTTACATTCTAGTATTTGTCCACAGCAAATATGGGTAAACCTTAAAAGGGATAACTTATGGTGGCTGTGCAAATATGTTTGTCAGATATATTTATAATTGTCTAAAACACAGGCCTTACATTTCTAATAATCATTGCTCTACACCACTTGGGGGACAGTCGTGGCCTAATGGTTGGAGAGTCGGACTTGTAACTCAAAGGTAAACTTGAAGGTCATGGGTTCAAGTCTCACGTCCGGCAGGGATTGTAGGTGGGGGGAGTGAGACCCTTGAGCAAGGCACTGATCCCCCAACTGCTCCCTGGGCACTGCAGCTAAAAAAAAGGCTGCCCACTGCTCCAGGTGTGTGTTCACTACTTGGATGGGTTAAATGCAGAGCACAAATTCTGAGTATGGGTCACCATACTTGGCCACAAGTCACTTCACTATTGTATTGCTCTTAAACCATCTAATCCAACTCGTTGGCTCATTATCAAGCCCTTGATGAGCTGGATCAGGTTGTGTTGGGACACAGCAGCCCATCCCTGTATGTGCGTATTTAGGAATGAGTTATATAAAGCAAGGCTGCATGTTTATTATGGCTAGTTTAATAGTGATAATGAGTACACCAGGCAAACATTGAACACAGTTTGTCAGAAACAACAATTGGCCAAGACCAGGAAGGACACCAGGAACTAGACCAGACCAGGAACTGAAAAACCATACAGAAATAGGCTAAAAATCATAGCTTAGGATTGCTATAAAAAAAATTAAAGAGTGTAAATAAGGAGGCAATGAATAGAGAGTACCAATGACCAGTGAGAGAGAAAGAGGATTAAAAAAAACGGGAAACTGTGACCACTATGGAAAGTGTGGAGCAAAGAACAGTGGAAAGTATGGAGCAAAGTGGAATCAACAAACTTAAGGAGTAATGATTCATGAGAATAGGGAACAATGGTCATAAAAGGAGGTGTAAAGCAAAAGGTACAGTATGACCATATAAGAAAAGTATACAATGGCACAACAGGGACAGAATGGTGGATTTGTGAATGGAGATGAGAGCCACTGGTCTAGAAAAACATTTAATCAAGCAAATTTGTTCTAATGCTATGTAGTTTTTAGATTTTTTATTTATTTATTTATTTTTTTATAGATGGTGGCACAAACACATGCTTTCTCCAAGGGGTTTGAAGACAACTACTGCATCTTATCAAACTGCTGCTCTTGCTGTTTCACAGAGCAGTGTAACACACTCGGAGGAAAGTGTTTTGCACACATGAGCTCGCAGATGCCCACGAGAGAGTATGTGATTCCCCCTCACTTACTTACTTATCATGTTACATATACCCACATTCTTATAAATACTGTGGTACTACAGGCCTAAATCATTGTGTGCAAATTATGTTACCCTTAACCAAAATAAAACTATTTCAAATCTTACATTTTGAGAGTGCTCTCTCTAAATGAAACTTACTCCAGAAGTTAAAGTAAACAGTCCTTTTACCTCTACAATCATGTCTGAAACTTGAGGGTGTCCTTGCGAGTTCACCACCCACATATGAATGAGCAAAATGGCCACACATATCAGGAAATGTTTTGATACCCTTCCTGTAAAATAAAGGTAAGAGATATAAAATGTTAATTTTCAGAATATTTTTATTAAGCAAATTATAACCAACGGGTCAACATATATAACATTAGGTATAATATTTATCAGCTACAGACAACTGTTCATAGCAATTCACACTAGGACACAGACACAAAAAAAGTAGTGTACATGAATTGGTAACAAAAAAATAAGACAAGGAATAGGTGTGCTGTTATAGAAAAATAACCCACAATGGTGTGGTGTGATGTCATCAGTGAAGTTACTGTTACCACCCTAAAGGTGATTATTTTCCTATAATGGCATGTCACACAAAAGTTGCAGTTTATGTTATAACAGCTATAACTGGTCACCACCACCCACTTTTTTCTTTCTTTTTAAGTTAATAATGATGAAACCCGAAAGCGCAATGTCCTCTGTCCTGAACTGACTGTTATGAAGCACTCTACTGGAAACTCCTTCCATAAATGCTAAATAAACATCTCCTTATAGGAAACTTCACCATATCAATGATTAAACATTTTTCCTTGTTAAATAGCTGGATGTTTTTAATTCACTTATTAGTCTTAGATTATGTGAAGTATCCACCATATAAGTAACTGTAAATGAGTTACTCTAGAAAGAAAGAAAGAATGACAAAGGCCAAAAGACCAATTCACACCAAATGTGGTAAATGTGTCTGCTCAGTACACTGTCCTATACCCTCCCATGCAGCGTGCATGTGTTTTTTTTTTTGTTTGTTTTTTTTTTTTTTTCAATTTAATTTATCTGAATTCCAGTGGGAGCTTTATATTGAAAATGAATGTTGAACATGATCTTCCCTACTCCACCTAAGTTAGCTGTTACTACTATCTAAACAAGTCTGTCATGGTTCTACATGTACAAACTACAAGTACAAACATACTTCAAATGTAAATAACAGTAAAATATGCTGTAGGGAATTATAATAACTAGTATTGCTGCATGCCTATAAAATAGCGTACCTTTAGTAGCCATGATGCTCGGGCAGATTCTTGGCTGGTATCACTTCTGTGTCTCTATGCAACATATAATAATCATAGGGCACACACCAGAAATATGTAGTAAAACATGTTTCATCTACAGCAGAGTTTTTATTATAAGATGTATAGCATGCATGAGTGTAACAGTCTTGAAGAAGTCCCATTTCTTTTAGTTGGTCAGTAGTGACTGTTTCTTTTTTCAGATGATTTCCATCTTACTACTGTGCTTTCGTTAAACAAATGCTCACATCTCAAAAACGCTGACATCTATTATTTTTTAAGCTTTAGAATCAAATATCCAGAGTATATTTCTCTGTGATATATACTGCTACAGACTACACATGACTTCAAAATTTAGAATATAAAAGCAAAATATTCTTCTCTGTCTTGATATTGTACACATACTAATAAATACATGTACTCTTTCAGCAAATATAAAAAGGACAGAATACAAATCGTGTTATTCATTTATATGCCTTAAAATGACAACTTCTGGATATTTCTTACCTTGGCTCTGACCAGGATAGGTTTTTCTCACTACGCCTTAGAAGGTTTTGCCAGAAGCATAGTAGCTGATCCACCCAGAAGTCGGTTAGTTAATCACGATGAGCTCATTGTTTTTTATACTTGTTCGACTGGTGTGGTTTATGTTGATTTCCTTGTTCTACTGTGTGAGGGGCAAAGAAATAGTTACCAGAAAATATGCCTAAAATTCAGAATATTAAGGGATTACAACTTTATTTCATATATTCAGTTGCAGACAGACTATATAATCACAGAACCAACCAGACTGTCTTCAATCGTCAATCATCAAGTCACTGCTTCTAAATAAGACCCTTTGACTATTTACAGTGATGAAAGCCACAACCAAAGGTTACTGAAGCTTTTGTATTTATTATTGAGGGCTTTATTATTGATAGTTATTAGCCTGTTTAACTGGCTAATGGACTATTTGAATTGACTATGTGTTCCTAAATTAAATCCTAATATTTAAAATAACTAATATTTTAAATATATTTATTTACCTATTTGCTTATTTGGTTAAAGGGGTCCTTGTGTTGCCAAATGTTTGAGGATCCCTGGTTTTATGTCATAAAGATAGCAGACAAAAAACTAGTCAATAACCCAAACAGCAGCACAAGCAATGGACCAAGACCATAACCAATTTGTGACAGTTTGTTAATAGAAAGAATCTGTCTATGCTGACAAACTGACACTTACCAGCCCAATGTCTCTAGCTTCACAGCAGGCAAGGCAATACCCAAGGCAACTGTCTAACTTTATATGTGGTTAACAAATTAACCAGGTGGGCCCAGGTGGTAGTGGGTTAAAAAGATATGCATAAACATATATACAGTAGATATACAATTATATACATCTTTACCATCAAGCGGCTTAATGTGGCAATGGTTTGGGAGCCACTGATGCTGCAAGTATAATCAGAGAAAAGGAAACTGAGATTATGTGAGCTTAAGGTAATCACAGCATTACACTGACGCAGATGCAAATTAATGATTGCAAGTTGTGGAACATTATAATGACTAAGGCTAGGCTAGGAGCCAGTGAAAACATTAACCCTTTGGAGTCATGAGAGCCACCAGCAAGGCAGGATCAGATTAACTGTTTTCTCACTTTAGAACTTTCCTCACATTCATTCATTCATTCATTCATTCAGTACTACATTCGGGAACAGTGTGTGTGAGGCAGGGACAAACCAGGGAACACTGTGTTGTGGCATTCTCTGTGAGAGTTTAACAGGAAAGGATTATTACACCTATTTTTTCATGGTATTCATTTCATTTCAGTAAATAGCATGATATCTCAGATAAATTGGTGGTGTTCTCTAGGATAGTCTCCACTCAAGAAAGTGCACACTGTTTAGGTATACACTAATTAATTGAGCCTGAACTACTTCCACCTCCCTTCTACTGCTCTGTGAATCATTTGTTCACCCTGTTTTATTCAATGTGAATGCACCATTTAGTTATTTCTGTCAAGAATGAGATTCTACGTTCTTGTTCGGGAGATTATTTCATTCAGAGTCAGCTTACTTATAGACTTCAGAGTTGGGTGAATGTGTTCAAGTCACCTCTGTCAGAAAATGAGCTCTTCTGACAAACACAGTCCTCTCCAATAAGTCTATTTCCTCACGTTAGAATCGTCTTAGAGGCTGGAAAGACATCTGGAAAGTCTGCTTCATAAGACAGGCTCAGATCAAATCTAGTTATACAGCAATTGTAACACACCTTTGTATTTTTTTTTCTTGTTTCCCTAGTTATGGTTTTGGCTCAGACCGATTTTTTTTCTTAGTATGAAAACAGATTTGCTTGGATGACCGTTATTACTTGTGATCTGACTCCCACTTGGAAAGGGTCACTACATAAAGTTATGTTACATGAATTCTTAAGCATAAAATTCATATAGAATTTTTAAGCATAAAAATGTATATCCCAGCAATTATGCTTTATCCTTCTTGCAGTCCAAAAAGCTTGTTTTAACTGTTAACGCCTTGAAAGTCCTTCATATAGTGACAGCTGGCCAATACTGAATGGAGGGCAAAATAAATTCTACTACCTATCAGTAACTCAGCCTTACTATTATGGTTATTAAACAATTATGGTTGAGCTTTATAGCATGGTATCTCACCATATGCATAAAAGTAGTACACATAGAGAGAGGAACACACTTACTGAAAAGCAACACTTTTCATGATTACTAAAGTCAGGTGTTTCAAGTTTGAAGTATAATCACTTGACATATGACTGTTGATGAGAATGTGTGAATCTACAATCTGGGCTAGAAAGAAATCATCTCCAGACCCAGCACAAAAGACAAAAGTAAAAAATAATCTTCTTGAAGCCTTTTGTTTAAATTAGCCTCATTTATAAGCAATTTTTTTTCTTGAAAGACAGGGAGGGCTTCTCTTGTCCACATAATCTACCATGGGCAGCAGGTTTTTCAGTGCCCTGGCCCCAAAGCTCTGTATCTCTGTAACTTTGTACTTCTGCAAGCTTAAAACTTACCTCTTCACACACTAGGTTCTCTCTCTCTCTCTCTCTCTCTCTCTCTCTCCAGCTTGTGACCTCTATTGTTGTTATGCATCTTATGCCACCAGAGGGCAACATCACCTCAGATCAGCACCTCATTCACCGCATGGGCAACTTCTTAACAGAAGACACTATAGGTGAATAGGGTAATTTTTTAAAACAGTAATTATTTGTATAATTTGTATAATACAAGTTATTTTGTATAATTAAATATGCATTCTTATAAAGTATTTTCATACTTAATAAAACCAAAAATCTAGTCTTCTGACGATAGAATTTAAATATTTATTTCACTTTTAAGTCACTCTCAAAGAAAGACTTCTACAGAAATGTTTGCGGGGGGAAAAAAAATCTTTGTTTAATCAAGAAAATACAAAATGCAGCCACTTTTGACAAACAGTGAAATAAATTTTTTGTTGCTGTTGTTGCATTGAGATAGTTTTAAGAGTTTTAACAGTTTAAGAGAAGACATGTTAGAGATGCAATTTATTCTAAAATCTGAAAAGTGATTGACATGAGCAAAATTGTCCTTTCTACCTGTAGTGACTTGCTTTAATGACTCTCACATCTTGGACTTCTGCAAAGTGTTGCTTTGTCGTGTTGGTGCTTTGTCTCCCTGTATAGAAGTGTTAAGTTTAATAAAACTGCCTTTATATTTTAATCATACATCATCCTAATGACTGTGCTTACCCAGTCTGGTTCTCTGTTGTTTATTTTTCTGACAGCTGCAAATCATCCACAATCCAAAAACTCGAATGCAAAAATAATTCTTTAATATCCTCTAGAAACCATTCTTGAGCCACCACAGTTAACATATCATCGCTATTAAACATAAACCTCAAAGCACCCTTTTTGTTGCCAAATAAACAAATAGAAATGTCTAAGCTTTTATGAGATGTGTTACTTTTATGAGATCCTACATGCAGGGATGCAACTGAAACATCAACATTCCACAGCCGTGGTATGTGGCAACATCATCTGAGGTAATTAACTTTAAATCACTGCTAATTAATGTCTAACTGCTGTTCATTAAAAGATGCTTTATGTCCCCACCTCCTGATTTCCTTTTACCTCCCTTCTTTAACCTCTGTTAAGAAAATATGAAATAGTTTTCCATCATATAATGAACCGTAATGGAAATTTGTATCACATCAGCATCAGAATCGTCAACCAACTCCAAGTCCCATGCTACGCCATGGCCTAGAAACATTGCTGCTCAGGACTGCACTCTCCAGCACAATGCCCTACCTGACTTCTAATCATCCACACCTTTTTCCAATCACACACACCCACACACAGACACACAATTACACAACATAAACAGACTCCACACCACCATGCAATGTGAAGTATCATTCAGTGTGCCTTTATTTTAAGTGTTCTCTGTTGGGTTTTTTTTTCTTTCCCTCGTTTGCTGATTGTCTGACCGTTTTGCTCATTTTTTTGATTCTGCCTTTGTCTCCTGTTTTGGATTTGATTGCTCTGCTGCTTTCAATAAAAGCACTATTTTGCAATGGTATCCATTAATGATTTTCTAGTTACTATTAAATAGTACTAGAATCCAACAGGGCCTTCTGTCATGGGTAGATTATCACCATCAGACAAGCCACCAAGAGCCATTAAACTATCGGTGGACCACCAGAAACACATTAAAAGCCAGTAGGAATGAAATGATGGTCATAAATGGTTTCTAATATTTTTTAAGCAGGACATTTAGTAATATATGCACCACTGATATGCTGTTCAGGAAGTCCTGGTGCCATTATTTTAGAAAAAATAAATTATTTGAGACATCGTCAGTCCTACCAAGTATGTGCTCAGTCAAATACCCAATTAAAGAGAAATATTAAAGAGAATAAAGTATAAATAATAAATAAAAGGGAACAATAAATGGTGTAACTAATCCAATAAAAAAACAGAAAAACATATTCAAGTGACTAACCCATTATAACCCATTATTTTTTTCTATGTATATAATAATGTTAACAAGCTTGCTATTAAACGTTTCTGATTGTTTCAATTTTCGACTTCAGGTTTAATTCAGATAAATCACTTGTGTTCCTTTTTGGTATCAACTTTGCCAAAGAAATTTTCCTAAAATAGGAAATTAGGAGAAATAGAATGAGACAAAAAAAAAAAGAGACATGAGATTTTTCTGAGATTAAAGGAGTCAAAACAGGTAGAAGGGTCGTACTTGGCATCAGCAAGACTTGAACACACAATCTGCCGAATAAAGTCAAAATCAAAGTCAAAGTCAACTTTATTGTCAATTCTGCTATATGTACAGGACACACAGAGGATTGAAATTTCATTTCCCTCAGACCCATAGTGTGAGAAACCAACATAACAAGACAAGTAATTAAAAAAAAAGTAAAATAAAATACAATATGTACACTATATACACACAGGTTAAGGACACACAAGGTACACACAGGGTAAATTGGAATTGTTAGTTGACATATTAAAAAAAACTACTTTCTGTGTATTCTTCACTGGTTAGTTTACTGGGTCGAGTTATTTTTCTAGTTTTGAAAGAACAGCTACACAGTAAAATCTTGTTGAAATTAGATTTGAGTAGAACTGAATTGACATCTCTTCTCCAAATACAATTTTAAATGTTTAATAAAGATGTCTTTGTAACATATTAGTATAATTATTACTGGATTAATGCTTGCTTCCATTAAGACATAAATAATAATAATAATAATAATAATAATAATAATAATAATGTAACAATAAATAAGTTATTTGGATACTCAAATACCTTTTATAGTCCTAGTACTACATCCTACTACTACAACTACAAGAATTTTTGAATTTTTTTTCCTGGCACCTATTGTACTTCTCTTCAGATTTACTTACAAATCCTAGTAAACACACAAACGAACAAACACTTCTTCTCAAAAATCTTCTCTAAGTACTCACATATCAAAAATACACTAGTGTACCTCTCTTCAAGGCTACTTAGACATGGTAGTGTAAAAGTAAACTGAACATATCTCTAAATACACATTAGTGTGGTTGTGGTAAACTTGATAGCATTTTTGAATGAACACGATGCATTATTAACTTGTCAGATCTGAGAACTGCGTTATTGTGTTAAGATCTCTACAGACACTCAAAAGGAGACGTACATATGTGAGATTGCTGAGGTGTTTTGTCTCAGGAGAAAAATTCAAAGATTCACATAGAATTCACATTTCTATCTACGAGACAATAAGGAGATCTCTTTTGAATTTTTTTTCCCTCCATGGGCTGATTTATTTATGTATTATAAGTAAGTGCAGTAAAATCAGACTGGAGCACTATGGCTACGCTCAGTAATCCGAGCAAGAGTTATGTAACAAAGATCTGCATTCAGTGCTTTCTCCCTGAGGGGTATGCCTCCCTTTTTAACTTGAAGTAATTGTGCTTTCTCTGCCTGGATTCTGGTAAGTATATCCATCAACAAAAGAACAGGTTGAGCTACATGCAGGATGAATTTGAAACGTGCTCACTGTTTCATCTGTGTATCTTACAGATTTCCTAAACCTAGTGTAACTGTAGTTTCATTTTTAATTAAAATAATGTAATTTAAATGAGCATTTTAAAAACACATATAATTTCAGACATTTTATAACAAATTATAAATTGTAAAAGAATAACTTTTCACTGAACTATTGCAACATTGGTTCCCCAATATGTATATCGGTGTGTCTTTATTAGGTTTATGCATAAACATGATTTTTATTGTGTCACATTTGGATAAAGACAGACACAATTAAAAAGCTGGAATTTTGGCTAGGTGAGTATGAGAACCACTATTTTGTGCCTCACACAATAGAACGAGGAAACAGAAAGAAAAAAAAAATGAACTGGTTCTGCAAGTGTGTAACAGTGTGTATCATTACTCATTGATTACTAGGCTTCTCTGTGAGTCAGCTGTCAGGACAACACAAAAGCTAACAGGCTTTCAACAAATCTGTTAAAGATTAGCGAGTTACACGCCAGGTGTTTGGAGGTAAGACTTTCTAATTACTTTAACAAAAAGCCAGATATTTAATACAGACATCATTTTTTTAAAAATAATCATTAGATTGAAGTTTTATTTTGAGTATTTGCTCTGTCTTCTTTATTCTTCAGTTAGAGCTATTGTAGTAGCCTATACTACTTGCATCTCTTGAACTGTATGAATGAAATAAATTAGTAATTTGTCCTGAATTTTAAATTAAAGAAATTTTATAGTAGCCTAAAAATGTCAAATTGTCTAAGCAGTGGTTGATGTGGCGAAATACACAGATAAATTTGCAATTAATAATGTCATGCAAATTTGACACATCTACAAAGGGTTACAATAAATAACAATAAAAATATTCTGAAACAATCACATGACAAATATCTGTTTTATATTTTGACTCTTATTAATTAATGTTATTAATGTTACTTTTATTTAAAACCTGCTTTTATTTGCTTATATACACCATATATACTGCTTATATGTACCAATCAGTCAATCAACCAGTGACAGGTGAAGTGAATAACTTTGATTATTTCATTACAACGGCACCTGTCAAGAAGTGGGATATATTAGGCAGCAAGGGAACAGTCAGTTGATGTGTTGGAAGTAAGAAAAATTGGCAAGTGTAAGGATCTGAATGACTTTGACAAGGGCCAAATCGTGATGGCTAGACATCTGGGTCAGAGCATCTCTAAAATAGCAGGTCTTGTGGGGTGTTCCTGGTATGCAGTGATTAGTACCTACCAAAAGTGGTCCAAGGAAGGAAAACCGGTGAACCAGCAACAAGGTCATGGGCGCCCAAGGCTCGTTGATGCATGTGGGGAGCAAAGGCTAGCCTGTCTGGTCTGATCCCACAGAAGAGCTACTGCAGCACAGATTGCTGAAAAAGTTAATGTTGGCTGTGATTGAAAGGTCTTAGAGCACACAGTGCATTGCAGCTTGGTGTGTATGGGGCTGTGTAGCCACAGATCGGTCAGAGTGCCATGCTGACCCATCCACCACCGAAAGCGCCTACAATGGGCATCAAAACTGGACAATGGAGCAATAGAAGAAGGTGGCCTGGTCTGATAAATCACATTTTCTTTTACATCATATGGATGGCCGGGTGTGTGCATGTCACTTATCTGGGGAAGAGATGGAACCAGGATGCACTACGGGAAGAAGGCAAGCCAGCAGAGGCAGTGTGATGCTCTGGGCAATGTTCTGCTGGGAAACTTTGGGTCCTGGCATTCATGTGGATGTTACTTTGACACGTACCACCTACCTAAACATTGTTCCAGACCAAGTACATCCCTTCATGGCAATAGTATTCTCTAATGTCAGTGGCCTCTTTCAGCAGAATAATGCGCCCTGCCACAAAACAAAACAAAAAATGTTCGGGAATTGTTTTTGGAACATTACAAAGAGTTCACGGTGTTGACTTGGCCTCAAGATTCCCCAGATCTGAATCTGATCAAGCATCTGTGGGATGTGCTGGACAAACAAGTCCGATCCATGGAGGCCCCACCTCGGAACTTACAGGACTTAAAGGCTCTGTAGATAACGTCTTGATACCACAGCACACCTTCTTGTGGAGTCCATGCCTCGACGAGTCAGAGTGAGTTTTGTGGCACAAGGGGGACCTAGACAATATTAGGCCAGTGGTTTTAATGTTATGGTTAATCGGTGTGTGTGTGTGTATATATATGTATGTATATATATATATATATATGTATGTATGTATGTATATATATATATATATATATATATATATATATATATATATATATATATATATATATATATATATATATATATATATATATATATATATATATATATATATATATATATATATATATCTCAAAATCTTTGTCTGCTTGTGACAGTACAAACACAGAGCGAAGGAGGTAGGGCGTGAAATGAGAGAGAGCAGAATGGAGATGGCACAAATACAGGAAGAAAGAAAGCAAAAAAAACAGCGAAACCAAACACCAAGTGAAAAGTAATCAAGACAAAATACCAAATACCTGAAACACTGTAAAATAGCTTGTAAGTACTCTATTAAGTATCCCTTCAACCCTAGTTTTTTCCATTGGGTATCAGTGTTTGCCGGTTTGAGAAGAAAAAAAAAATATCTTTGTGGTGTCTTTATTTTGTTAATTGATGTTATTTGCTTATATTTTAACCTACCATACTAGCTGTACTTCATGCAACACAAACTTGTACACACATAGTCTTTCACATTCAGCTGAATAGACATTTTTATTTTCTTATTGATTCCACATCATACAGCCCCGCTTGGGGTTATATGTGGTTTGTAACAGTAGTGGGAAAATTCTATTAGATATGACGATTTAAACAAAGATATATATTAAAATACAGAGTGGTTAATTATGTAACCACTAAATGAGACAGATTAAATTAAATTGTGAACATTTTCAAAATGTTCAGGCAACTGGAAGACCAAAGTAATATGTTGTTTACTTGAATTTTCAAAAGGATAACATAATTAACAGAATATATGTTATACATTCAATATGTAAAATAAATGTAAACATCTCAAATGAAAGCCATAATGTAAATCACTGTCGTTAAGGTAGAGTCACTGTTGACAGCTGGGACTCTAAGTTCTTCAGTAGTGTTTAATAAAACCCACACCATTCTGTATTTTTATAAAAGGATAAAGTACAGTAAAAGCTGTGAGGAAAATGGAACTCGTTTTACTGCCTGACTTTTATAATGTTCCCAACTCCGGTAGGTTGTTTAGCTTGACCAGGTGGTTGACCAGCTGCAGTTTAAAATCTGTATGAACATCATGGCTAATGCAGGTAAGACATTTGTTTTAACCTACAATAATAACCTACAATAACCTAATAATAAATATCACATTGAATTCTTGATTCTGATTGGTCAGAAGGGGTTGATTAATTTTCTGTAACAGTCGTCTCTACAGTCGTTCCGGCTGCACAGGTTTATATTAAAGAGCTCGTTCTAATATGTTATCGTTTCCATAGTAACAACTTATAAAGGGACTTGTATGGTGGATGTTTCACATAAACAGATTGTATATAATCATTGAAATGGTGAAAAGTTTATTGAAAATTTTCTGTGAAGTAAGTTTAGCATTTTTTTTAAAATGGAGTCTCTAGTATCAGTTCTTTTTAACAGTCAGTGGTAAACCCGTTCTTTTAATTTTTTCCTTAAGGATTTTTTTTTTTGAGGAATAGGCATCTTAATTAATATATATTCCATTCCTCCTTATTTCTCAAAACAAATATGCTCTTGGCAATTTAAATAAAATACCATTAAACCTTGGCTCTAGTATTATTATCACATCTTGTATGGAGCTTCTGTATTTGCTTTAAATCTCCCTGCATACATTTCTTAATTTGGTAACGCAGTGTCTATTTGTTATCAGACAAACAATTTTTCTGGTGTTTGTCCAGTTACACCTACAGACTGGTGACAAATTCGCAGATGATAAAATATGCAGATCTGTAGATAAAAAAAGCACAAAATAAAACAAGAAGAAGCCATGAGGTAACATACAGAACTTTTGAGACTGTTGAGGATCCATGTGCAAAGGGTTTATTGCCAATACCAAAGCCCAATGCGAAACATTAACAAAGCTCAAAACAAATAAAAGAATCCAAAGTAGTCAAGAATAAAGATAAGTGTCGAAACATGAGAGCATCACTAACAATATACAAGACTCCAAACAAAACTCAGACACTAAGGCATGGAAAAATTTTGCAATGACATTATACCTGTGTAGTCCTTACATACTCTGGGGAACAGGAAGTAATCAGGAATTGTCTGTTCAGAACTCAGGGGAGGGGGACTTCTGCTGATGGGGAGGTTCTGGGCTAATGTGACCTATGATTGACTCATTTTCATCTAATATAACCAAGTTTAAGATAAACTACAGAAGAAAACACAAAAGTTACTCATTAGCTACTAGCTACCCGATATTAGCTCACTGCCTTGATCTTGATTGACTGTTTGAAGTACAAGAAAACATCCAGTATACCCAGTTAGCCAGGGCATTGTATGTTCTCTAGCTAAAACAATGGAACAACTGGGTAACAAGACAAATTCCACAACATGGATAAACCAGCTGAATATCATTGACTAACTTCCCAGCAAATTAGAGAATGTATAAAAGTCTTACCTTTTTAGCAAGAACAAAGGTAAACAGGTGTTGTTATACAGCACGACTTACAGAAGTAATTTGTAGTTTCTGTTAATCCCACCAATGTATTTAATCCCACTCCTGCTCACTCCCGAAGGAATTCTAACCAATCTTGTCCACTCCTGCAGACATCTTGACCAATAGCACCTGCTTTTGCAGTTATTTTTGTTAGTACCTATCCACAGTATGTTCCTATAAATCACTTGGTTCTATTTCTCCAAAGATAAACAAATTATTAATTAAAACCAGAGTGACCTTGACCAGAATAAAGCATGTACTGAAGATGAATGAATGAACAGTGTAAAAATGTGGCACAGCACCATCTCAGAATCCCCCCACATCCAATACTCTCTCACGTAAATGAAGGTGGACTTTCTTTGTCCCGCAAGCTTTATATCTGACCACCCACTCCCACAACATTTTTTGTTGAGTCCCACAGGATTCCAGTCTTGAAGCACACCTTTAGTCTCTTTTTGGTTCATTATTTTATTTTGGACTCCTTTACAACCCAATCATCTCTCCTGATTGGCTCTTCGTTTGCACCATGTAATTGGATTAAGTTTGCCAATTCTAATTTCTTTTAATTGTCATATTTAATGAAAAAAAAATTATGACCATCCTGCCACATAACACATAATTCATGCATAATTGCAATATTTTCTTTGTCAAAAACAGTCCACCATGTGCACTGAGACTCAGTGACTGAATTCAAGTATTGACGAACAGTGAATTTTAACTTGAGCAGTAAAGATATATTTTCATCAATCAAAGGAGATAAGTAGATATGATAACTCTAATATGGAGTGCTATGACAGGCCAAAATGACAAATAAATGTTATTTTATTGTTTCACTTGTTGGTACACTAATTTGCATACTCACCCTTTTTCTCCGTGTGTCAATTTAAATTGAAATGAATTTCCTTTGTTCCTTTTTTTCTTTGTTAATAACATTTGGTTATCATGCTTGTAAATCATAATTTTTATTTCTTACCTTTATTGTACAGTGAAAGCATCAGAATACCTCATGAGGTTTGTGGCCATTTTCCTCATTCTAATGTGTGTGGTAAGCTCACAGGGACTTCCTGAAATTTCAGACATGGTTCTAGAGGTAAACTTTGCTTTACTTTACTTAAACTTCTGCAAAAACAGCCAGAAAAGCTAATTAGTGTCCACACTTACATTGTAAGCTTAAAATCTGAAATAATTTAATTTGTATTGGGACTAGAATAACAAAACTTTCTGCACACGTCTATACATGGGTCTAATAAATTTGCTTTTTTAATTCCAGTTTAGCTATACAGATGGACAGCTGAATCACTTAAGAGAAAAACGAGATGGTAAATAGGAATTCTGTCTATTTTAAAAGCATATTACAAAATTTCAATTTAAGTATTTATATACAGTGACCTCCAAAATTATTGACACCCCTAGTGAATATTTTATATAAATGCAAACAAATTGGCATTCCTGAAAAGATTTATTATTGATATATTTTTTTCATTTTCATCAGTCCCATGAACTCTGTTGTTGCCTTTAACCACGTACTGTTTCCCTGGGGAATAAATATGAGCCTGCAGATATGAAAAACCCCTTTGTCAACCGTTACCATGGGGAAAAAACCAAAGTACTTTCAACAGAAAAGAAACAGATAGTTCTTGACCTGGACAGATCAGATAAAAATATATTTACATTAAGCACCGTAAAATACGGTATTATTAAGCCAAACGTATTTTGAATTCAACATAGACATGGTTAAAGAAATACAAATTATTTAGCAATAAGCATCTCAATCTTTGATATTTGATATTTGAACTCTACTGAAAATCTGTGGTCTGAATTGAAGAGGATGTCCACATGCACAAACCTAAGCATTTAAAGGAGCCTGTTCTGCGTGAAGTAATGGACCAAGATCTCCAATTTTGTTAGACTCAGTGCTACTATTCTCTCCAGGGCAGGCATCACAAAATATTAATTGTAAGGCTGTTGATTATTTTGTTTAGAAAAATTACACTACTTAAAAAAAAATTTAAAAAAAAAAAAAAAAAAAAAAAAAGTAAATAAAACTATATAATGTAAATCTATGATGTAAAAAAAAAATCATCATTTTCATGAAGACTGACAATAATTTTGGAGGACACATTAGTCTATATTTTTGTACTTGCCACCTGATTTTGTTTATTATTTCCAGCCAACACAGATACAGTAGAATACATCATAGTGGTAGAGGTGAATGTATCACAACTGATTTTGATTGAACAAATCAAATCATCACTGAAGTCCATCAATTTTCCATTACAACTAGACAACACAACAAAAATCGATAGTTTCAACATTACAACAGGTAAACTCTATCTATTATTAAGATCATACTTTGATATTTAGGATTTTTTAAATCATGTTTTTAATAACTATGGGGATTGCATCAATTGTTACTGGCTATGGAAAGACCAAATATAGCACAAATGTCTCTAGTCACTAACACCACCACATCATCTGAACCACTGATACCAGAGCCTGGCATTTTCCCTATTATTCACAATGGGCCATATTCAGAGTTAAGTAACACATATAAAGTGAGGATTTAATATCAAAATTGTGCAATTAAATTTTTTTATAAGCAAATGAGTCTTTTTCATTTTAAAATTGTCTCTTGATTTTATGCATTACATTGTATCCATGTACAACTGACAAAAGAAAACAAAAAGTGACCTGCTTCTTCAATCCCCATTTTATATCCCTAATTTTTTTCGGGTTTAAAGGCACGTGCTTGTCTAATCTAAATGGCACATCAAAAAAAAAAAAAATATATATATATATATATATATATATATATATATATATATAAGCAGCTGTGTAAATTATCTCTGAATATGATTAACTTTAACTTAAATTATGAGTCATTGACTATGGCCCTTATAATGTTTAGTCATAATAAAATCCATGATTTATTTTAGTTATTTTAATTATTTTTATGTTCCCCAGTGTGCACGCCAGTTGATAGT
>CM040991.1:18748997-18766527 GCA_022985145.1 Pangasius djambal
CTACAGCCACAGGTGCAACAAACACAGATGCCACACACACAACTTTTCCAACAGTTCCAACAATCACAGCTGCTATAATTACTGATGCCACAACCCCAGCAATTGCAGCCACAGCCTCTGAAACCATAGACACCACAGCTGAAAATACTATACCCACTGCTGCCCCAACTACAGCCACAAAAAGCACAACTGATACAAACACAGAGGTCACAGCCACAGCTCTCCAGACCACAATCATTGCAGTCCCAGTCACCAACACCACAGATGCCACAACTACAGCCACCACACCAACCATAGAGACCACTACTGCAAACACAGCCAAAACAAACAAAGCCACCATAATCACAACCACTACAGCCACAGGTGCAACAAACACAGATGCCACACACACACCTTTTCCAACAGTTCCAACAATCACAGCTGCTATAATTACTGATGCCACAACCCCAGCAATTGCAGCCACAGCCTCTGAAACCATAGACACCACAGCTGAAAATACTATACCCACTGCTGCCCCAACTACAGCCACAAAAAGCACAACTGATACAAACACAGAGGTCACAGCCACAGCTCTCCAGACCACAATCATTGCAATCCCAGTCACCAACACCACAGACACAACTACAGACACCACACCAACCATAGAGACAACTACTGCAACCACAGCCAAAACAAACAAAGCCACCATAATCACAACCACTACAACCACAGATGCAACAAACACAGATACCACACACACATCTGTTCCAACAATCCCCACAATCACAGCTGCTATGATCACTGATGCCACAATCCCAGGAATTGCAGCCACAGCCTCTGAAACCATAGACACCACAGCTGCAAATACTATACCCACTGCTGCCCCAACTACAGCCACAAAAAGCACCACTGATACAAACACAGAGGTCATTGCCACAGCTCTCCAGACCACAATCACTGCAATCCCAGTCACCAACACCACAGACACCACAACTACAGACACCACACCAACCAATGAGACAACTACTGCAACCACAGCCAAAATAAACAAAGTCACCACAATCACAACCACTACAACCACAGATGCAACAAACACAGATACCACACACACAACTTTTCCAACAGTCCCCACAATCACAGCTGCTATGATCACTGATGCCACAACCCCAACCATTGGAACCACAGCCACCCCAACCACACCAGTCATAACTACAACAACAATGGCTGCGAACACAACCACACTCACAGCTGCCCCAACTACAGCCACTATAATCATAAGTGCTACAACCACAGACAAAACAAACACAAGTCTTCAAACCACAGCAATTGCAACCACAGCCTCTGCAAAAACAGACACTGCAGCTTTAAAAACTACTTATATAACCACAGACAACACAGCTGACCACATCACGACTGCTGCAACCACAACAGCCACAATCATAACTGCTACAACCATAGACACTACACCCACAGCTGCCCCAACTTCAGCTGCCATAATCATAAATGTTACAAACACAGACACCACAAACACAAGTCTTCAAACCACAGCAACTGTAACCACAGACTCTGCAACCACAAACACCACCGCTACAAACACTGCTGATATAAACACAGACACAACAGCAGACCACACCACAACTACAACCACTGCTACTATAGCAGCCACAACCTCAGACACTACAGTCATAACTGCTACAACTGCAGACACTATAACCATGCCTGCCCAAACTACAGCCACAACAATCCCAGCCGCTAACACTACAGTCGACACTATAGACACCACACAAACCATCACTACCACAACTATAGATACCACTACACATAAAGCCACCACAATCACTACAACCACAGATACAACACACACAACTTTCCTAACTGCAGTTCCCACAGTCACAGCTGCTAAATTCACAGATGCCGCAACTCCGGCTATTGGAACCACAGCCACCCCAGCCACAGCAGTCATCAAAAATACTATAACCACAGACACCACAAATGCAAGTCTTCAAACCACAGTGACTGCAACCACAGCCTCTGCAACCCCTAATATAACTGCTGCCATGACAGCCAATATCACCACAAACACACCATTTGCAACAATCTCAGCCGCAACAACCATAGACATAAAAAACATTCTCAATCCAACAATAACCACAGCAACCACAAGCCCAGCCAACACAACTGCCAAAACTACAGCCACTACAACCACAAATACAGCCCACACAACCACAACGCCTACTTCCACAACCAAAACCAACAAAATCATCACAACCATGGGTGCCACAACCCAAGGTAAGATTTTACAAACCTTTCAAATTTTGTTGAAGGTAAATTGTCATTTTTTCTTTGAAAAGTGGCCACAATTTTTTATCTACTGTATATTATTACTCATGCATTTAGAGCTCACTTAAGTGGTGGAACCTAAATTTTGCCAAAACGTTTGGCAAATCTGCCCACCTTTGTTGTATACTAATTAAAGTATACTAAACATACTTGCTTGTACTCTTTTGGTCATAATTATCAAAAATTTAATCATATTACTCACAGAACAACTGAGTTCTAAAACATTAAAACATGATCCTATCTATGTGCTGTTCACTCATACAATTAATATATCCTTAATTATTATATTTACAAATACAGTGGATTTTTTTTTTTTGACAAATCCTAAACGTGCTTTGTAATATATGTCAACTTCCCTGTACTTCATAATTACAAAGCACTCAAAATATTGTTGTGTATATATGCTAGGGCTACCAATTTCTTTAAAAATAGCATATACAATGTTATATATTACTACTGCAAACGGAGCAAAAAATTAGCAATAGCATATCTCTAAAAATTAGTATCAGACAAACCACTGAAAATGAAAATTGTGTCATGAAAATAATGGCATTTACCCGTAAATTTGATAAGTAGATATATATTTAAAGAAATATGTGAAAAAAGCATGATAAATGTGACATGCCTTTCCGTACATCACACAACACAAAATAAATTTAGCTAAAAAATTTAGGAATCGTATTTCAATAGACTCACTTTAAGAAACTGAAAGTAGAACATGGAAAATGAATGGACATTCAAAGTGTATTCAATGAAATTTGTTCTGACAAGCCTAATATGTACAACAATAAATAATTCAACAATATAGTTCAATTTTATAATCACCCAGGTACACTGAAAATATATGTACCAAAATATAACAAGAACTAATGCTGAACACAGGTGTGTAAATGCATTTAAAATGTCTTTAAACGATAAAACAGCTACAGCTTTGTCCCCTCTCCCTTTGCCCCTCTGTTTTTCCCAATTAATGGTATGATCTGTTTCAACTGCTTAAATTTACTCCTGTTACATTTCACATCTCTTGTCATTTTTTTCACCCACAGACAACCATGTCATAGGTTTCTCAGTGAAAATAAACAGAGAATTTGACACTGCACTCACTGATAAAACAAGTGAAAACTTCAAAGTAGCTAAAGCAACAATTGAGAATTCAGTAAGTTACACACAGCAATATGATGTACTTAGAATGAATCTTCCTGATATAACACATTAGTAGTAGTAGCAGTAGTCATAGTAGTAACAGCAGCAGCAACAGTAGTAGTAGTAGTAGTAATTTTGTATTTTTTTTTTAATAGTAATAGTAAAGGTAAAAGTTGTAATGTTGTTGCACATACTTCTGCATTTACTTAGAAATATGCAAGTAGGGAATAAAACACTTGGGGTGTGATGCAATCAGATATTAATCCATGCCAGGGTGGTGTCATACAGCGCAACACAAATTGCAGTTACTGTTACCACTGATTGTTGATTGTTTTCCTATAACAGTTCAAAGTGATAAATTCCTCTTACCACAGCAATTTGCCAATTATTATGTCTTTAGTTATTAAAGAATGACACATCATGCTTTTTATCCATTTACAATTACGTTTAATGTTGTGGAATGTCTGTGAAAATAGTTCCTGTTATCACTTACTGTAAGGTACAGCAGCTATAAACAGTCATTCCCTCACTAGCCTCTCTCTATCCTGAAGACTTTCTCATGGTGGAAAATGTACAGTTGCAAAGAGCTGACACTGGAGACTCCTTACATAATATTAAATAGACTTCTCCTAATAGATCAATTGACGATTATATAAAGTTTTTTAACTTTTTATTTTTAGTATTAGATTATGTGGAACATCCACAATACAAGTCCCTGTGAATGAGCTGTTACTGTAGAAACAATACTGGAATGAGTGCATTAATATAAACTTGTCATTGAAATTACAGATGGAGATACTGTCAGAGTTGCTGTTATAGAAAAATAAATCAACAACTTTTGATTAGAGAATTCAACAGCACTGTGGTATAAACCTAATTTTTACATACTGAGCAGTGAGCATATGTCTTTTTTTTCTTCTTCAGATTGATCAAAGTTACAGAAGCGTTCCTGCCTACCAAGCCAAATCTGCAAATGTGAATGATTTCAGGTGATGTTATATTTTGCATTATCACTAGTTCAGTATTTTAGAGTTGGCCATATTTAAGATAATATATAATCAGAGAAATGTGATATTCACTGTGGTACTCATTACATCTACATGAACTACTGGACGCAATAACCTTTTCAGACTTTCACGAAACCTAATGAAATTACACACATAAACCATTCATACAGCGTGTAATCTCTAGCTTTGTTGTACAATTTTGTCAACAGTTCTTTTTAAAGGTCATGTCTTAAATAATGTTCTATGTTTTGTCAGGCCTGGCAGTGTAATTGCAGACTTCAGTATTAATGCAACTAGCAATAACCTTAATTTGCTATCAGCAAACCAGCAACTTGCCAGCAATCTCCGTTCACTGGGATTCAACGTAAATGATGATGCATTCAGTCACAGTGGTAGGGACTTTATTCGCATTATTGATCGTCCTTCTTCTTCTTCTACATATTATTATTATTATTATTATTATTATTATTATTATTATTATTATTATTTCATTTTTGCAGTCCAACACATTATCCCACCACCCTTTACCTGACATAAGTGGATTTCTTATCATAGTTAACTACATGCAACTTCTATATCATTGATGTTAAATATTAGATGAAAAGAAGCAATAAAACCTCAGACATGTGCATGGCTCTGTGTTTCAGTGGTAGATGGGCTGTATAAAAGCAAAGACCAAATATATCCTGGTCAAAAACTGACACTGACCTGTAACACAACAGTAAATAACACCATTAAATGGATGAGGAATGGAATTGAACTAAATTCATCAGATAGGTATATAATTGAACGAACTGTACTCACTGTGAAAAGTACCACTCCTGACGATAGCGGTAAGTTAAAACTGACTTCTATGTAGCACACAACCTTACGTTAATGTTACTGTGTTCTCAAATAATTTAAATGATGGGTGCAATTATAAATGTGTAAATATTACATTATGAAATAATTGTATTAGTCATCCAAACCTCTCTTAAATTCATAACAGTTGGAGCATTTTTTTTTAACCCTTTTTAATGACCCTTTTTTGGCCTGGTAATACGCCCAAAGATTATAGCACCAAGAAAGTTTATACATTTAAAGTGTCTCAGGGTGGAGCTTTCCTTCAACTTATCTTGGACCACCCACAAAATCTTTAATTGTGAACAGTCTTCAAAATTTCCCATAAATGATAAATGATCATGTAGATTGCCATCATTTAAATATTGAAATACGCTTCAGGGTCTTCACAACATTTTAATCAAATTATATTTTTTATGATTGATATATTATTTCTTATTTTCTTTCACCCTATCAGGTCAGTATGAATGTCACACAACAGAGAACTCAATACCCTCTGTCATCTGGCAAAGGATTATGATTCCAGATCCCAATATCCAAGTGAGCAATGACAAATTTGTAAAATGTGAGAATTCAACAGTTATGCTGCAGTGTTGTGCGCATGAGAGCTATGAGGTGAAATGGAGCGTTGACCCTGCAGCTTGCATCCAACCTTCAACAGGTCACACATAAACTTTTAACATTATATTTGATGTATGTGCTAATGAATAAAAGTCCAGCTGCATAATCCAGTCCAAAAATAAATATAAATAAAAGCAAAAGATTATTACAATCAAATATATAGCCTAGCACCATTTAAATAGTTTTGATTTGTACTTTAATTTTAACCATTTATTATTTTGTATAGATCCACCAACAGGCTGCATATCATGTAACTATAAAATTAACACACAGGACTGTCAGACTAATGAGCTACACATGTCGGTCACATGTCAACTTACTAAAAGCAATTACAAGGCACAGAGTGTCACAATAAATGCAGTCAACGGACGTGAGTAGCCCTTCATTATTTTTTATTATGTTTTTCTTTCAAATGCAAATAAAGAACATCAGAGAATAAATGTAATTAATTTGCATAATTATTATAAGCTTGGGTGAGTATTTTAAGTACTAATCAATTAAAAAAGATATGAGATATAAATTATACAACATTTATATTTGTATGTAATTGTGGTTAGTGATTTTCTGAGTAACATTTTATGTATACTTTGGTTTTTAAATTTTTTTTTAAATTTTAATACAAATATTTATTTACCCTGAAATAGTGTTGTTCTATTGGCAGATCATTTCTTATTTTATGCATTTACTTTTAGAAAGAAGCAAACTCATGTGCCAATAGACTAAGAACACTTGAAGTTTGAAATGAGGGGGGAAAAAAACCATCTAAACAGGCTGAATATGCTTATATTTGATTTTATAATAATCTCATCATAAGAAATATTAGATAAATTTGCTCATATTTAAGATATTTTCACTTGATATATATATATATATATATATTTTTTTTTTTTTGGAATATAGCTACATTAGTTACTTTGGATTGAGTAGGGCTGCAGTGGAGGATTCTCAGTGCTCGCTGTACTGAAGTGCTCTCACATCCGACAGTTTTCTGCATGCTCGCTTTACTGTCCCATGCCCGCCAATACAATTGTGCGTGTGCAATTCATAGAACCTTGAACTATGGCTGTAGTCAAGACCACAATTGTCAAGTCCAAGACCAGGAGTAGGTGAGATCGATTCAAGACAGAGTCTTAAGTGGGTCAAAGTCAAGATTAAGTCCAAAGGAAAGTGAGACTGAAAACTGACAAATCCTTTACTTCAACTAGTTGCACCAATGATTAGGCTGTTTTTGTGCATTCAAAAAGAAAAGACAGCACAAACAGTAATTTTACAAACTCTTGGTTGAGACCAATACCAAATTAATCAAGATCAATGTGCAAGACAGAGACAAGTCAGAGTATAATTGCCAGTAAGTGAGAATTAGTCCAAGTCAGTACAGACAACGCTTCAAGACCGGACTCGAGTCCTACAGCATTCCCTTGAACACATTTTTATTGACCACGCTCGCTGTTACTGCTCTGCTCTGTCCCCCATTCTCTTTATTAAAGATTAAATGCCATATAATGTTTTATCGGGATACTTGTATCACAGTTTGACATCTGCTTTGCTTTACTTGCCATCATTAATCATGAAATATGTCCACGTCACTGTCATTTCATGCCACCTGTTCATTAGTAAATGAGTAAGGTAATAGATTGAGACTGATTCCAGTATTGATACCAAGTTCCATAGTGTCATAATTCACATGTTCAAAAAACAGATGTGCTTTCATTTAATAGTAATGGCAATGGGAAAATGATTGAATTTTTTTATTAACTGCCAGGGTTCCTTGTACTCAAGTTTTCTTATTCATTTGTCTATAAGGAATGAAATGTTCTAATTTTTAACACCATTCCTTTAGAATTTACCTGCTATAACAATGTATTTGGACCTGGACATGTGGAAGACGTACATGTTGGTGACTGTAATGGGGACATGGTTGGCTATCAAAAAGCTAAGTGTAATTCAGCAGGACAGTGGCAAATTACAGAGAACAACTGTGTCCTGCGAGTCATTCAAAATCTAAAAGATAGAGCTGGGGTAATCGGATTTTATTTTGAGTTTTTTTTTTCCAACAAAGGATAAAGAAAATTATCTGAATTAAGTGATTTTCTGCATTTCTTTTTTCCGTAGCTCTTGAACATCATGCCCACTGAACTCCCACAATTTGTGGCTAATCTCAGCACTGCTACTGAAATAAATGCTCAAAATATAACATCATCTTCATCGACCATATTAACAATTGCTGCCATACTGCAAACCATTGCCAATATCTCCCAAACAATCTTAATTAGTAAACCCATTATGACTGTAAGTATAGTCATATTTTTCCCTTTTTGTTCAATTATTTGTTTTTCAAATATCATGGTAGTCTATAAATTGTTGTGAACGCTTCCCTGCTCCTTACTCATAAAGAAAGAGAATCAAAACCTTTCTATTTTCTGATGCCATATTTTATTTAATTAGATGTGCTCTTTCTAATAAACATTTACATTTTAAGGGTTTCCTGCAAACACTGGATGTCATAGGGTCAATAGCTGCACGGGGGGCATGGATGGATTTAAACCAAAACAATACAACCAGGAATGCCAGTTCTGAACTTCTGAAGTCTATTGAAAGCATTGCACGCAGACTCCCAGATGAAAACATTGAGATAACAACTAATTCTGCTCATCTCAAAAGAACTATCATCACTGTCCCATTTTTAGAAGTATTTGGCAATAAATCAACAACCTTTATAAAAATTCCAATGAGTAACGAAAATTCTTTCATAACCATCATAGTTTTTTCAGCACTTGACAATGTCTTACCCGTTCGAATTGTCTACAATGACAGTCTAACTAACCCCAGCATCAATGGCGATGTAGCTGTGATTGAACCAAAGTCAACAATTAACAACATCTCCCTTTCTTTTGCCATCAAAAATAAGACACTGGGAAACCCTCAGTGTGTCTTTTGGAACTTTAATCTTCTGAATGGCGTTGGTGGATGGGACTCGACTGGATGTCAACTAAAGACATTAGGAAATGAATCTGAAAGATTTACATGTGAGTGCAATCACACAACCTCTTTTTCAATCCTGATGTCACCATTTTCGACTCAGAGCCCAGCCTTAAACTATATAACTTACATCGGTGTTGGTATTTCAATGGCCAGCTTGGTTTTGTGCCTCATCATTGAAATCATTATATGGAAGTCAGTGACAAGAAACGACACATCCTACATGCGCCATGTCGCCGTAGTCAACATTGCTGTCTCCCTTCTGATTGCGGACATATGCTTCATCATTGGAGCAGTGATTGTAAAAGAAGGAGAGAAAACACCAGAGGGTCCCTGCAGTACAGCAACATTCTTCATGCACTTCTTTTATCTTGCCCTTTTCTTCTGGATGTTGCTGTCAGCACTGTTGCTCCTCTACCGCACCCTCATGGTCTTTTCCAGAATGACCAGAGGAGCAATGATGGCCATAGCCTTCACTGTTGGCTACGGAGCCCCGTTAATCATAGCCGTCATTACTGTGGCATCTACAGCTGGAAGAAAAGGATACATTAAAGAAAAACATAGCTGTTGGCTGAACTGGAGTGAAACGAAGGCCCTCCTGGGATTTGTGATTCCTGCTCTGGCTACTGTAGCTATAAACCTTCTGGTGCTTTTTGTGGTTCTGTGTAAGATGTTGAGGAGAGGAGTTAATGCAACCACTCAGCCAGACGAGAAACATCTCCTACTGGTCATTGCTAGATGCGTGGCGATTTTAACACCTCTCTTTGGTCTGACATGGGGATTCGGCATTGGGACCATAATGTCATCGGAATTTGGGATTCACGTGGTGTTCACATTCCTTAACTCACTGCAGGTACTAATGTTATTCTCTTTGTAATTACAATGACACATCCTAAAGATCTTCTAAATAATATCAGAACTGAGCTGATAAAAATCAATCCATACAATTGTCTAATTTGTCTTTTCAAAAGGGTTTCTTTATTTTGCTGTTTGGAACATTACTGGATAGTAAGGTATGTGTCCTTCAGGATTCAGGTCTTTAAAATAATAATAATAATAATAATAATAATAATAATAATAATAATTTGATATTTCTTGTTTTGTGGTTGCAGGTCCGAGATGCACTGGCAGGAAGGTTAGCTCTGAGGAACTTAAGCTCTAATCGCACCAGGGTAAGTACTCTTTATTTAGTCTTGCTACTTAGACATTTAACTTGGACTTTAAAATTAGGCATTTAAAGTGAAGTTTATAATTTACAGAGCACAAGTGCAGGACCATCGTCCTCAAGCAGACTTACTTTCTTTCAGAGGTTATGGCGGAGAGGTATGTAACTGAACTGAAAGTTGATTAATATGCACCTGAAATTTGCTTCTTTCTTAATATGTCGGTTTTATTACATTGTGTATGACCACACCTATCATGTATAATGTATCTTCACAACTTTAAATTCATGTTTAGTAAATTATTATTACTTTAAATTATAATTGCATTGTTAACATTATACCATATTTGGATTAACCTTAGCCTTAGTAACTTATAGTTAATACTGGTAGATTAACTTTACAATTACTGAAGTCATATGCCATTTTTTAAAACCAGCTGGTTTAACATCAGGTATATTACACACAGTAATAATAATGCAAATGATCTGATTACTTTGGTCACTGCGTCGAGTGGCTCCTTTGAAGACTTTGTTCTTCTTTATGCTAGTACATACTCATGAACTTATGATGACTTAATTCTACATATGTAACCGTGGTTGTGACTGAGAAGAAGACTGCTACTACTTCAAAACTAGTGGAGTATTCCCATCTGCTTCATGTTCATTTTCTTGCTGACTACCAACAGGCATCAGCTTTTAAACATGATCAAATATACATATAGGTAGCCTTTAAATGCTCCCTCGTATGTCACACTCATCCTCTACCTATTCTCGTCAACACCACCTTGGTGTTGTCGCTCTACACTAGCATGTTGGTTCCTAAAAAAATGTTGGAGCACTAGTCACACAGCTTGCATTTTTGACATTATTTTTTCCCCACCACATGTTCCTCCCAGCAAGGCTGTAATCTGTTATTACAGTTTCCTTCTTTGCAGGGAAGAAATGTGGCTGGACTGACTTGTCCTGGGAATTCAGTCAGCATCAAAATGGTATGCAGTGCAACATACTCAGTTTCACTACTTGATTTGCAAAATAATTGCATCCTCTGCAACCATAACTGAGATGACTCTGTCCTCAGTCAAGAAGGCTTGCATGGCATGCAAGTTTAGCCTCATGCAATTAAACAGTCTACGGAGGAGTCAGGTGACTCTTTTCATGATTGACTTTTAGTCCATGTGAGATCAGAAGTGTCTAGCTCAGTGTCCGCTGTTGGGACTGTCCATCAGTAGCACATTGACCAAGAGCAGCACACAGACCCTGTCATTGCATGTACCTTTCAAAGCTGTGGTCACAACCAAGCCCGAGCTGGAGATTTTCCCATTTATGCATGTGCAATAGTAGTGTTGGGCTGCATGATCAGGCTGGACATTTGGGCAACTGAAAGAATCATTTAACTCAGCAGTCTCCAGTAACTTGATTGAACAAGAACTTGATTGAACAAGTGACGGTAGACAAGGGTGTCTAAAGGTAGCCTGCTGCCACAGAATGTCCAGTTCAAGTTTTGGACAGAAGACACTGATCTAGTCCTTACCAGGCCTGTGCAGTATAGACCTGCCAGGTACCAGCAGCAGGTGGCACAGTGTGTTTAGCAGCCAGATAACTTGCCTTCTAACCTGCATTAACAATTCCAGTGATCTACCGCACTTCACTGCTATGGCTCGCACGGCTGGATTAGCGTTGCCTGTAGAATTTTTGTACCCATGATGGGCATTATCGCATTAAGTGCCAGGAACCACTGTGCCCCACGTTAGGGATGCACATTTAGCATATTTGCAAACTATTTTCAGCTCCTTTATATTCAGCCGCATGATACATGGATTTACGTGCAGTGCTTCATCAGCCTGTACCACTAGTGAGACTATCATTGTCTCTACTGCAGGCATTAATCTTAACTTTAGTGCTTCTGTATCTACCATTACAGCTAGTATGCATGCACTTTTCTCAGGTCACAGAGAATGTTGATACATTGTGGGATAGCCCAGGCACTTGGGTGACTATACCACAAACTGATTCGGTCAGTTGTGCCAAGTGGAAGATCCAGCTGCAGATTCACTGAAACAACAACATTAATATCAGTCTGCAATATAATCACTGTTGATGCTGAGCTGCACTCCTGCATTGCACTCTAATCATCAGATTCTCTGGGCTCGAGCTTATATACTAAGGGCACATCCGGGTCTCTCTCTATGCAAGGTAGCTGTACTAAGCTTTCCAAGCTGTGTACTTCACTGAGCTGCATTGTAGTCAACAGCTCTTGCATTTAGGCAATGCCTGACCCAAGGTAAAGGCACTCGCTCTTCCTAGTCCATGGGACTGACCAGGTAAGTCTTCTGCCCATCTCAGCAAAGGAGCTTACTTTTTTCTTCCCAGTTGGTTCTGAACCCATACCTGCCCCTCACTTCACTCCTTGCTGTGTATGCACAGCATCAGAAAAATGTAATGAATGGCCAGCAGTAATTCCATAGCCTGCAGGTCACTATTAGCATCATGATGCATTTAGGACTGTAATTATTTGTCACAGATGTTCAAAAACAACAACCTGGGCTCCAACAAAATGGATATTGATCATGTCTATCATCCTGCTCCATCAGGGCTTGGCAGAACAAACAGGTCACTGCTATGCCCTGAAAGAACAAGAGATCTAGGAAAGTTTGTAAAGTTCAATAATTCACACAAGTTATGAATTTTTGGATTTATTAAAGCTATAAGATAAGCAACACACCAACTCAACAATAGGCCACATCTGTTCCAGTGACAGTCAGCTATCACCAAGAATAGTAGAGTGAAATACTAGAATTATTGTCACCCATGCCTGTGCAGATTTAACAATAAGATTAGGGTTATTAGAAAAGGATTAGATCACTGTACTCGCAGTCTTTGAATTTATGAGAATGGAAAAAAGGACAAGCATGACATAGCAGGAATCTTTTAAAGGCTACCCACGTGGGGACACGGTCACAAGATGATGACTTTGGTATGTGGCAAGGAAACAGGTCTGAAGGAAACTGCCCTGGTGGTGTGGAACAAAAAGTAGAGCGCAACAAATTACCTGTTGATTCTGTTAAAAATATTCGTTTTACTTTTAGAAAAAATATGACTGACAAACCTAATTTGATACATCAAACACAGCTATTGTATGTACTATGAACTTTCACTGCAGTATTTTTTTTAATGGATGAGAAGTAATTTGAATCATCTTTCTTAGGAGTCACTTAATTCTTTTTAAAATATTTTTTTTTAAATAAAGTTTTCATTTTGCATTGCCACTAACATTCTGGTCTCTTGCAGATGTGTACCATGTATCAGAAGGCGGCATTTTGCAGTCATCTTCAAGCAACTCATACAGAGTTATTTAGCTTAATCAAGCTAATGTGGCCCAAAATTTCATCCATATATTCAAGAACCTGTTTAACAGTAATGATATATTTCACAAATCTAACTTTTTAGGTTTTTGCTGGTGACCTCAGAAATAGAATGAAATCAGAATAGTTAATGAAATGAATTTAACTAGACTGTCAATTGTTCAAAACAATACTATTAATAAACACTTTTTTCAAGAAGCATTAAAAAACTATCCTTATTTTTCATCATTTTATATTGTACATTTACTATAAATAATTCTTATCATCAAGTAATGCATTTCTGAGCCATGGTTTTCCATATGTGAGCAAACCTGGGTTGTGTATCTTTTGTGTCTTGGATATATTTTGGATCTGTTTACTTTTCAGGTTAGGTAGTTACTCTGCATTGTTGCACCTTCAACTGTTTGTAAATTGTTCCACGTAAGATTGTCTGCTAAAGAACGTAATTGAAATGTAAATCTCTGTAAATGTAAATTACAGAGATGGCACATTACCACATTTTCTTTTCCAATAATGATATTGATACTAAAACCAGCTGATATTGATACCCATCCAATATTTTTTCTTCAAAAACTACCAAGCTTTAAAATTAACTTTTTGATACTGAAGCTAAAATACATCGCTAAGAACACGAGTAACACAACCACAGTAAAATTCAGCTAAACCCTTTCACCTAAATATTACTTGCATTAAAATATAAATGGAACAAAAATCGATCCTAACAAAAAATACAGTCAAGTCTCTTTATATTTAAACAATTTCCAGCTACAAAAAAATTATAATAATAATAATAATAATAAAAATAAAACATCGTTTCCACAAAAGGGTTCTTTAGTGTAAAGTATTTCCACACAACTGACATGACATGTAACTCCCACACATTTGCTTTGACTAGCTTACTGGTTAACATTAGGGCACGTGGCTATGGTTATCACATGACCTACTTTAACCTGCTGTACGTATTTGCGTTCTCATGTTTCAGATTAGATTTCTGAAAATCTCTAGTTCCTGTAAGAAACTCTCAGGAAAATCTCTAGTACATGTTTGCCTGTCTTTGTGCACTTCTCATGCTTTGACCATTTAATGATTCCTCAGGTTTGACTTGTGGAATGCTACCATTGCTGTGTATCTCTGCAATGCGTGTATCCTTGAGTATCTCTTAACTGTGTCTACAGATTTTATGGATTTTCTTTTGATCCTGGAAACAAGTTATAAAAATGAATAAATTAAGCTCAAAACCACAATGACTGTCCTGTTTGAGCTTTGACACCCAACATACTGTAGACTTGAACTGATTCAGTGGAATTAAATTATTGTCTTAATAAATATGGCAGCATATTTAAGTAAAATGTGCATCACTCTGTCAGCAGATGTTAGCAAGACTGCAATATAACACATCAACATGGAGGAACTGACAAATAAGCTACATTTTACAGCTACTTTCTTATAAATTTCTGAAGCGGCAGTTGATATAGTTGTCAATGTCCTGTACAGGAAATCATCACTTCTTTAGTTCGCCAAGTTTTGGTTGTCATTGATTGTAGCTTCCATCTTTCATTTAGTGAAAATATTTAAAGGTTTTCAACAATTACACGTTTATGCTCTGGCAGCTGAATGAGCTCAAATCCCATAACCACGCTCCAAAACCTAGTGGAAAACCTCCCCAAAAGAGTGGAGGTTATCACAGCAAAGGGGGAACAAATCCGGCATGAAATGTTCAATAAGCACATATGGGAATGATGACTTTTGGCCATATAGTGCATCTAATACCGTGATGTACTGTAAAACCAACTGGCCCAATAGTTGACGAAGTGTCATGTGATAAAAGGTTAAACCATTTTTTTTGCCGATTTAATATCGACATGTGTCTAGTTGTGGGGATCCTTTCTGATCGGACTGTTACAATGCAAATTCTGCATAATTACACACAAAGATCTGCACGCTAGTACAAACCAATGACGTTTATTTTGCAGTCACAATGCTTACACTATATGTAGCAGACATCCAAACAATTCAACCAGCTACCTTATCACTCAGAAAGGACTCCACGCGCACACACATACACGCACACACAGTTGCCAAACAGAGACACATTCACATCAGGGAACCAAAAAAGGGAAAAATAAGAAAACTTGAATGAGTGTTGGACATGGTTAAAGAGATGAGCTAGTTCTTCACAAACAGTTAGCAGCAGCATGTTGAGAAGTAGCACAAGTCGCTAAAATATTCCATTCTGGATCTGTTTCGGTAAATCTACCATATTCCTGATGCACTATTTCTTTGTTGCTTTAAAAAAAATGGAATTCTTCAGAGGAAAAAAAAACAAAAAACCCTTTTAAAAAGGGGTGAGGGAGTGAGGGGCAAGCTAGAGGCAAACTGGCAAGTGTGATCAGCTCTTGCTTAAACAATATTTAGTACCAAGGTGTGTGTTTTTTTTTTGTTTTGTTGTTTTTTTTTCTTAAAGTACACAGTTGCAACCTGTAAGGGGGCACCAGTCTGTGTTTTATTTCATTTAATTATAAAAAAAAAAAAAAAAAAGAAGAATGATTTAGTGAGAAAACAAGTGTAGGCTGATCTAATTCCTCCACAATCATGAGTCATTTTGTACTTTATAGTCCTCAAAAGACCCTAGACAAAGAATCGGCTGGCCAAACTCTCACCTTACGTCTCATTCTTGTCTTTAACACACCCTTGTTGACTTCCCCTTGGTTTATTCCTGCTCCAACTGAAACATCAGCTCCTCAGATGAGGGATCATATCAACTGGAGAGTTCAGAAGGAATTTCAATCTGACTGGTACCCTTTTCAAATAACTGACTGATGAAATTGTTTATAAGCCTAAATAGGAGCAATAAATATTTCAGAAATAATGCTAACATTTGATTGTCCGTGCTCAAATTCATTTTTATTCCTCACACAATATCTGAAGCCTACCCTGCTAGCTAATGAGGACACTGATGACAGAGTGGGAACGAAACTGAGATTTCTCGAACGAAACTTGGCTGCTCAAGTCAAGCATTGAAAAATATCAACACCACACTTCTGAGTCAGCAGGGGAACTCAACACGGGTGGCTAAAAGTACTACGCAGACTCTAAATGAGGATGCCACAAATTCAATAGATTGCTTTAAGACCTGTTATTGAAACACGTTGCCTTAACAAACTGATTCGCCACACAAGTGCCCCCTTGTGGCCATGACCAGGCATTGCTGCACGTCAAAAAATATTTATTTACAGTTTCCGGCGCTTTTTGCTCCTTCTTCAGGTTCATTTTGAGGAAAATGTACATCATTTAAAACCTGTAAATCCTCTAATTCCCTAATTCTCAACACAAACACAGATCAAATCCTTCAGTCACTCCGTCCCTCCACACAGACAAGCCACACTTTCAGCACAACTGCACTAACTACACTGTAAAAAGATCTGGTTTTTACCCAATCACACATTTTTGTATTTTTTTTTTTTTTGTCCTTAATTTTGTAATCATTATAAACATCATCAAAAATTGTTATGACAAAAAATGTACACTTTTTCTCCTCTTGCGTGTTTCTGTACAAGGCAGGCAGAAGCAGAGCAGCTCGCCCCCTTCCCCCTCACACACACACACACACACACTCACTCACTCACTCTCTCACACACACACACACAAAGGTTCCCACCTCCCTTATTAGCCCACAGAGCTGAAAAAACACACTGCACACTCTAAACACATGAGTTGATGCCAATCTACAACTCCATATCATAGCATTTAATACACTACTTTCTCTCTCTCTCTCAAACACACACACGGCCCAACCCTGTTCCGATCCTCACACACACACACACACACACACACACACACACACACACACACACACACACACACAGCTCCACACCCCCAATTCACACCGTTCCTCACTCTCATGGGTTCTGGAAACTGGCTTTAAAATATGTATATATTTATATGTGTATATATAAAAAGGGAGGAAGGAAGAGTGGAGTGTGTGGGGGAAGGAGAGGGAGGGGCCTGTGGGCTCCAGAGGCAGGGTCTAGTTGAGTGGGCGGGGCCTGCAGCCGAGTGGAATGTCAGCTCATCATGTCGTTGCTGTTGACACCGTA
>CM040991.1:18769607-18802792 GCA_022985145.1 Pangasius djambal
TTCTTGTTTCCATCTGAATGCAAAAGTTGGCTGCCACATGAAAGAAAAATGCATATTATTTTACTTAACTCAGAGACACCTGTAAGTAAGAAGTCAACATGCAATATATTGAGAGGGGTTTTGGTCGTCAAGTGTATATTTGACGTGACGGATGTATTCGCACTTGTATGATCACTTGTCAATGTATTAAAATTGTATAAAATCAGGTTATTCTCACCTTCTCATTTAGTAAGATGAGGCCGAGCAGAGGCCGAGACATGGACCACTGATTCCTGCAGTCTTCAAAAATGATGATATTCAGTACAGTGGAGAGCATCTGCAGGAGACAGAGAGGGGAAGAAACATTCAGAAACAGGTATTTTAGGCATTTTAGTTAACTCAAGGCAATTTATAAAAAAAAAAAAAAAGTCAAGAATGCCCTTAAAATATACTTTAAACATGAAGGAAGCTACTGAAGAAACGTTGAACTTGCTGTGACCTTGAACCTGTTTGGATCAAATCCAAAATCTAATCAACTCATCTCCCGGTTACAGTGATAATTCCATATAAATCCTACAAACATTCAACCACTCGTTCTTTACATATCACACTAACAAGCATCTTGGATAGACATACGGACCGACCGATGGCAAAAACCACAACTAAACCAAAAATGGGCCTTGAGCTCCTGAGCAGGAACGTGTAAGTAACATCTGTGTATGATGAACAGGAAGGAAGTTGAGCAGAAGAAAAACAATTTCAGACATTTAACCTTGCCGTGACCTTGACCCTGTTTTCAAAGGCGAATTCTCACACTAACAAAGAATCTCAGACAAGATGGACAGACAACCCAAAAACATAACGCTTCCAAAATTTAGTAGCAGAGGCATAAAAACGGTATTTTTTTTAATGATGAAAATTGTCTGATCCTTATTAAAAAGGACTTTTAATAAGTCTTTTCTGAGAAAACCATTTTTACAGCTGCAGCTTAGCCAGCATACCTCCTCAGTATTGAAGCACAGGGGGGCGGGACACTATTTTGAAGGGTCTTTGTGTGCTGAATATTGCACTATGCTGCATTACTGATAACTGGCACATGTCTAGGACAAGTGAGTGAGTCAAGCTGTTTTGAGTCAACAAATAATACACAGAATAACCAATATTAATAAACAGGATAAAAGGCAGTGCACTGACCTGCTGGATCATCTCTGGGTGCTGCTGCATGATGTGGAAGAAGCGGTCGCTCTCCTGAGCCATGGGAGCCGCTCTCTTCTTGGTGCTGCGTGACAGCTGCTTGAACAAATACGTCACTATGTGATCGAGGCTCGAACAGCAGCCTGTACACACCATTGTGTCTGCCAGAGAGGAGGAAAGGGAAAGTCTGATTTAAAAAAAAAGGTTCATACAGAGCAGATTAATCTATTTACATTAAACCTGAGACAATTTTAAACGGTTCTACCACAATCTTAATCATAGTTTTATCAATTTTACTACAGCAGCGTCTCATGAATAAGTAGACAAAGAAATGAAAATGTTTAAAATAGTTCAGCAGGATCAGTATGACGTCTTAGGACTAGGTCAATCCAGATTAAACATGCTTCCTTCATACTATAATAAATGCATAATCTTTTCTTATTGGTTATGCCATTATCATGATGTTACATTTTACAAACAGCACTCACAAAGCAGGGGTACAGGCAATTTTTGGAAAGGTCTGTGATTACAGCATTTTGCAAACTTAAATATTGCAATTTATACTAATTTTGACTAGATTACTTTTCTATAACAGCAGCATTTCCGTTATATTAATGCGCACGTTATCATTTTTATAGTAACACAAAGAATTAAAAAAAAAATAAACGGCTTTAAAAATATTTTTTCCACAAACGTTATAAAGACATTTAGCATTTTTGGAAGGAGTCTCCAGTGTCAGCACTTTGTAACTTTGCAGCAGATCAAGTTGTAACTTCAGGACAGAGGGCTAAGCTGTTTTTCTGTAACAGGACAAGCTGCATTTTTGTCTTTTCTTCTCTGTCTTGGAGTTAAAAAGTGAAGCTGGTGAGGAGATGACTGTTTGTAGTTGCTATAACGTAAGCGAGAACAGCAACTAACTTTCACAGACATTCCATGAAACTCAATGATGTGTTGTTCATTGATGAATAGAAATTGCTGGTGTTGGCAAACTGCAGTGGTATAAGAGGAATAAAACACTTTGGGACCTGCTGTTATAGGGAAACAATGAACTTTGGGGTGGTTTCAGTAGCTTCATGTCGGGTATCCCGACGTTTATTACTTTCCTACAACAGCATGTCCCCATTATGTTATGTTTTATTCCTTACATATCACATAATCAGGCCAGGTTAAACCTGCTACCTAAATCTAAGTGTGCAATTTTTGATAAAAAGTAAAGTACACATTAGCTAAGAAACAGGGAGTTCTGTCTATTTTTTCCAAACAATAAACACAACAATGGGACTATATCGGAAAGTCAAAATCTGAAATCTATACAGTATGTTTGTCCTCTCACCGAGAGCTGTGAGTCCTTCTGAAATGGATGACAGAATGTACAGGACAACGTGAGGTTCAAGGCTGGCGATAAAGTTCATATGATCCTGCGTCAGCACCTCCAGCAGAGAGTAATATGACTGACTGAGCTTTGGATAGTCCTGCAAAAATAAACAAATACATAACGCTAGCTAGAAAAGCAGCGCAAACAGGATCGGGTAAAAACAGCAGACAAATCCAACAGTCTAACTGGATCACCACAGATCAGCTTTAATCTCACCATTACCATTACTCCAGCAGATCGTAAAAATCACAAAACCAAGTTCTCAAAATGGCAGCAATCTTGCGAAAATTCATTCTGCCAATTTTACTTTACAAGGAAGCAAGTTTGTAAAACACACTCCTCGTAATTATTTCAGCCGATTCTCTTTTTCCGTGTTGACCTAAACACAGTCATGACTGCCATCAGTAGCGCTCACCAGTAGGTCGCTGTGTGGGATGGACAGCAGCAGTTTAATGAAGGTTTGGAGTGCGTTATCGAGTGCATCGTCGCCGTAGAGACGGAAAACCCCAAAGTTGACGTAGTTTCCACTGAGCACGGCTTTCAGCATGGAGAAGCAGATGGAAATTCCTTTCAGCTTCAGCGCATAGACCTGTTCCTTCGGCACTTCACCCAGAGTCAGGATACGGTTCCCTACACACAAGAAACGAGAAGAACCATTTATATTTCATTAGTCATCAATTTTTTATTCGGTGAATATTTATTAGTCAATCGTTTTATTCAGACATAACACATGTACACTCCTAACAGCGTGATAATTATGGCCATTTCTTAACGACCAACATCTGATACTGTCCTGATACAAGCTCTTCTGTGCGTTATCATCTGTAGTGTTTTAATCAGTTTAATCATCAGTTAGTACTACATTAGGTAAATTAGATGTGTGTGTATGTGTATATATTTTAGATAGATAGATAGATAGATAGATAGATAGAGAGAGAGAGAGAGAGAGACTTGTTTGAGAACCCTTTGATTTTAATAAATTAGCATTTTAAATTGCTCCATTTAAATGAATTAAAATGAATGCAGACAGTGTAATTCAGTCACTTGGTCCAAAATGAACCTTATTTCCATCATGTGCAAAACACAAATGGTTTTTAATGAGATTTTTAATATAAAATGCCTTCCATCTCTCAACTTTCAATATTCTCTACCTTCTTTCTGCCTTGTGCTGTGATCCATCCATCCATCTGTCTGTCTCCCTAACCATCCATCAACTCCCCTTCATCCATCCCACTCTTCTCCCTATCCATCCATCTATTCAGCCCACTCATCTCCTTATCCAACCATCTATTCATCCCACTCATCTCCACATCCATTCATCTCCCATTCTATTCACCTATCTTTTCCACTCATTTCCCCATCCATCCATCCCACTCATGTCCGCACCCATCCTTCCAGTTCATCCCATTCATCTCCCCATTCTTCCATCATTTCCATGCATCTACCCATCCATCCCTCCCACCTTTCCATCCATCCCACTCATTTCCCCATCCATCCAATCATTACCATACACCTCCATATCCATCTATCCATCCATCCAACTCATCATCCCATCCATCACCATCATTCATTCATCACCTTATCATCCATCCGTGCATCTACCAATTCATCCATCATGGTAAGGGTGTCATTAATTTGTCACCCTTACCATCCACCTTCCACCCAAATGCCCATCATCCACTCATCCTTCCATCCATTTTATATTAGCCCTATCTTCTGAGTATTGAAAAGTGCTCCCATTGGAAAGCTTCTGAGAGGCTGAGCTTCTACAGACTCTCATTATGCTCCGCTCATGCTCATCCAAACTTACCGTACGTCGTTATCATCTTGCTCGTTTCTCGAAACAGCAGTATCCCATTTGGCGAGGACACGTCGAACTGTAACCTCTGAGACCTGGCAAGAAAATAAGCTCAGAAGAATGATTCCTTACACTAAAAACACATTACAGACATACAGGATTGGTAAATCAAAGAGAGGAATGCAAGTGACGGAAATCGAATGATAGAATTTCAGCTGTAATTCAGAAACACAACGTTACCTGTTATGTACGAGCTCAGCCATGAGTTTGAGCACAGGTGTTGTGCAGGCTGGAACGTGATACCACAGCTCTATAGCTCGCTGTAGGATTGGGATGTACGATGGGTAGCTGTTCCATTTCCGTTAAGAACACAAAAACTTCAACAACAGAGTAGGTAGTGCAATTTGATTAATCCCGGTGGTTGGGGGGGGGACAGCTCAGGGGTTAAAGAATCAGCCTGAAAGGATACATCCAGTCAAAGAGCATCATAAAGCTGGTTTTGGCATTAAAGGCAAAAGCGATGCCTCTCAGATCCCTCACCAAACCCACCAACGTCCTCTGGAAAGAAAAAAAAAACAAATCATCTTTCCTTTTATAAAACATTCTTCCTCCGCTGCTTCACAAAACGATTCTTAGGACCAACCATGTTTAGTAGATTTGCAAACATTCTAAGTACAGAAAGGTCATTCCTAAGTGCAGGTTCAATACTTTCATTTTTGCTTTTATTTATATGTACCAAGGGTATAATGCAAAGACATTATCCGTATCTGTTTAGTGCTCAAAATATTCCTCTCTGTATCAGTAATCGGAGTTAATCCTAAAGTGGGCGTGGCCTAAACCTAAAATGACTTTTCTTTTAACACCCAATGCTTGTGTGACTATTTTGTTGTGCCCTGAAGCACACCTCTAGTCTCATCCAGATGCACTAGCACTGGTGTGATAGCCACTACATGATATATCATGTGATGCCTTCACAAGACTCATGTGACCTGACTCAAGCTCACCTTGGCTTCCTGCTCGTTGAAGGTGTTAGTGCTGAACATCTGAGCGACGGCTTCAAACGCGCCAGTCAGAGGAAGCATAAACTGCTCGAACTGGTCCTCATCCTCACCTGTACACACACCAACAGAGATATGATTAGGCAATTTAAAAAAAATAATAAACTGGCTCTGAAAGTCAATCATTATTATTTAAGTTTTTAGGTTATTTTTTTATTATTTAATCTAATACAGAGACAGAGAGAAACATACCCAGATCTACCATGAGCAGGCGTCCCAATGCTGTGTAAAATGTGGTTCTGCATCTCATATCACTCAGATTGGACTGATTGTTCACACCCAGGAAGGAGAAGTGTTCACTCTGTCCAAAAAAAAAAAAAAACACATAAGAGTCTCCACTACATCAACATGCATCAGACGCACACTACGTAACAGCATGGACACTTGCTTTCCTGGGTGTAGCTTAATAGTCTATAGTGAAAAGGACGTACTGTGTGGTTGTTGAGCATGAACTGGACGGCGCTGAGCTTCACCAGTTTCCTCACACTGCTGTAGGTGCACCACAGAGGTTAAGAAAACTCACAAAACACAAAAAAATTGAGGGGGGTTTATACAGTTGGCTGCAGAGTGAGAACGCTTATCTGACATTTCATTTAGATAATCCTCATAGTTAAAGAATTAACTAAACACAAAGACAGTCCATAATTTAGCTCTGTGATGGATCCTGATGTGAAGCAGCAGACAAACAGCAACACACTCGCATTCCTGCCGCATTCACAGGGACTTGTATGTTGGACGCTCAACATAAACTAAGCCTAATAATAAACAGACTAAATAATGAGGTTATTTAATGAAAAGATGTAGAATCGTTTATGTTGAAGTTTCCTGTAAGGAGACGTTTAGCAGGTTTGGAAGGAGTCTCCAGTGTCAGTACTTTCTAGCTCTAAACACAGAAAAGGCATGTTTTTTGGCTCATTACCTTCAAGCGAAAGTAATAGAATGACTGTATGTAGTTGCTATAACATAAGTGATAACTTATTTCTCAGGTGTTCCACAATATTAAATGCAACTATAAACTGATAAATTATGTTTCATTCTTTAATTAATAAATCATTATAAGACCTGGCAAATGTGGCATGGTATAAGATGAATAAAATTCCGGACATGCTGATATAAGAAAATAATCAACTTTTTGTCAGCATTAAGAAAACGGCATTAATGGACTTGAAACTGTAAAGTTTGCAAATTTTACTCTGTTAAATTGTAATTAGACAAAATCCATTTCTAGCAAAAGTAATGATTAGCCGTGACTTTTTTTGTTGTTGCTTGACCAGGCAATCAGCCCTTTAATCGCCTGCGAAGGTGTGTTTAGAGATGGACTGTAAAGATTTGGCAGCTATGAAATGTGTACAGGAAGGATATCCGATGGAGAGATCGTTGAGAAGCTGTAGTGTTTTGGATGTGATGGGTTCGCACTGTCCCCAGTACTTCAGGTTAGTGATTCTAAAAAACACAAACACACACAAGCAAAACACACTTCAGCAAAAATATCCAAATATAACTTTATACTAGCTGTAGATTCAGTGTTTAATGTCATGTACGAGGCTCCCAGTTAATCATTAATAACAGTGTCTGATCTTAAACACAGGTCAGACTTTTTTTTTTTAATCACCATCCCATATAAAAGAATCAAAATCAATTTTCTGACGGTCGTTACTGAGAAATAGCTGCGTGACTGATGTTTAGATTCACTGTGCTGTGATCGTCGCGTAACTCACATTTTGCCGATAAACACACTGAGCACCATCGTCTCATCGTTGAGTCCCAGCACCTCTGAAAGCCGCCGGTACAGCTAAGGAAAACACACACACGAACACACAACCACACACAAGTTAGGTCATGGAGCTAAATGGTATTATTATACAGAAAATATTCATTCTTTAACCTCTGGATGAGTTTTAGATGCTATCCAAACCTACTGAAAGTAGGTAGTGCCTCCTGCCTAATTTTAATATTTGAATATTCATAGGAGTTAATGAGCCACTAAGAGATGGAAAAAATCATATTTAATGTGGTGTAACCCTGTTAATTTCCACTGCAATTAAGCGTGTCTCCTGTCAGACGCAACATGAAAGCATCATTATTGTTACCACCCCAAGAAGAGCATGTCCTGAATGGTTTTATTCCTCATATATTAAAGCAATTTGGTGTATTAGTAACAGTTATACTTTTTTATTTATTAAAAACAGCAGCATATTGTGCTTGTATCCAATTATAGAGATGTTAAATATTGTGTAACAGCTGCAAATCACTGATACTGGAGACTTCTCTAAATGTTAAACAAATTAAAGTCGAGCGTCTGCCATACGAGTCCCTATGAAGGAGCTGTTACTTCAGAAATCATAAAATATTAAAACAAGTGCATTAATATAAACTTGTGATTTGTCTTGCAGCCAAGACTAATGTCAGAGTGGCTGTAAAATTCATCAACACCTCCTGACAAGAATATTCTCAGAATAGAGAATTAACGCCACAGTGGTGTAAAACCGATCATCAGCGTGCACACACACAGACACACACACAGACACACACACACACAGACACACACACACACAGACACACACACACACAGACACACACACACACAGACACACACACACAGACACACACACACAGACACACACACACAGACACACACACACAGACACACACACACAGACACACACAGACACGAACTGGGTAAAGGCAAGTGGAATAAACACCATTAAGGATTTTGTTGTAATTACCTTTGAGGATTTCTGCACCTGGTCTCCAATGTAGATTTTGCGGAATTGTTCGAAAAAGCTGAGCATGGCGAGCTCCAGTTTCTCGTTCCCGGCCTGTGCGAGTCGAGAATCTGTCAGGTTCATCAGTTGCAAAACACTAAAATACAATACAAAACCAGAGTGTGTAAGTCATTTGAACGTCAATTTTTATTTATTTATTTTTTAAATCATCACCGCCACTGGGCATGCATACGTAACAATAAAGACCTATGAAAAAACATGTAATAAATAAATTCTCACCGGCACACAAGTTCTCCATCCATGGCGTCCTGCTCGTCTGTGCTGGCGAAGGATACCCTGCCCCCAATAACGGCCCCGATAATGTACACCAACCACGTTAAACGACCTGAACACACAACAGTAATGTTTCCTACAATTACTACCAACAATAATAAACTTCTCTTTTTAGACTGCAGGAAGCAGGTGTACGAAGGTGTAACACGGGCGCGTCCAGGGCTCACCCTCCTGCACGGCAGCGTCCATGGTGCTCGAGTTTGATTGGAGGAGCTCTTGGTAGGACTGAGCTGACTGGTCGAACAACTGGACGAGCAGGGCACAGGTTTTCTCGTACTCGCAGCGGCCGATGGTGGAAAGCTGATCCAGCTGCTGCTGCACCAAACCAGCGTCATCCAGAGGGTCCTCCATCCCGTCCCTCAACACACACACACACACACACACACAGTTAACTAACACAGCTGAAGGGATCTTCAACATCATTGCTCAATTAACACTTGCCACCTCTCACTGGCTCCAGTTACATTATGCTTTCTCGAAATCAGTGCGCAGACAGAATGGCAAAACAACCCCAACCCTACTTTTTCTGATTTCACAATTTACACATCAACATTTTGTGTGTTTACATGAAAGATTTGCTTAGTGACAATACATCTGACAGGTTTGATCATTTGCATAGAGAATATGGTCTTCCATATAACTATTTCTTTAGACATCTTCAAATCTTCAAGACTGTCACTTTGTTAAAACACATTTTCCTACCTTTCCCACTCTCGCCCTCATATTTGTTAATAAAGGTCTGATCTCAGTGCTATATTCTCAATTTATGTCTGCAAGTGATCGTGATTGAATGGAAAAAATGTCGTATGAAAAATTGAGTATTAAATTTACAGAGGCTTATTGGACAAGAGTACTAGAAAGACTTATTCAGTTTAAAGATGTACATTGTGTTCATTTAAGCAAAGCCAGGCTTGCGGACACGTATCCAAGTGCAGACGCTAGCTGCACATGCTTTTTGGTCTTGTCCCCATCCTGAAAATTACTGAACAACAGTTTTTAAAAAGTTTTTAACTGTTTTGTTTCAAAGGTACCTGGTATTTCCTTAAGGCCATGACCTTAAGGCCTGCGGTATTTGGTACACAAACGAATCTTTAATTTGAAATGCTAATCAGACTGACATTATTGCCTTCATGTCACATAAAGCCTGTAGAAGAATTTTTGTTGTGCCAATCCACTGTCTGTGGGACATTGCAGCCTGGCTGGAAGATGGAATTTTTATTTATTTTTTTAAATTAGGGGAAAATTCCCTGAGGAATTTCAAGCAAATTTTTTTCCTATAAATGGCAACCCTTCCTACCATACAATTATGTTGCACATTTCACCTGACTTATTTCAGTTTTATCCTGTTCCCCTTTTCCTTTTTTTCCACCACATATCACTGATTGCCTCGCAAGAATGCCCTCCATGAACATCTGAGGGCTCCACAAATGACTGACGGTTTTAAAAGGGGTCTAAAAACGTACCTTTTTAAAAAGTGTTTTAATATTTAGAGTTTAAATTTCTGTGCTAATCTCAGTTGGCAGCTGGTTTTAATTGTTGTATCTTATTACGACTCCTTTCTGTAGCACTTTGAGATTTTCTTTATAATGTAAAGGGCTTTATAAATAAAATGTATTATTATTATTATTATTATTAAGATTGAGATTGTTAGTGTTAATATTATAGGTATCGTGCACTTTTAGAGGTGTACATGTTCGTGTGGGCCTGTGTATTCAGGGATCATGGTAATATGGCCACTTTTATTGCAAGTGTATTTATGGTTGTATAAGATTATAGTATATAGTATGAAAATAACTGATCAAGCTGTGTTAGTGACGGGGGTTTTTGTTTTCTAAGGGACTTGGGGTGGTTGAGTAAGGGATTAAGTTTATACAAAAATTGGAGCGAAACCTGTTTTATGGTGTAATGCGAGTTTCTGTTGTTTCTGTATAATTTCACTCCTTCGAAACAAAAATTAAAAAACAAAAACACTAATTTAGTGTATGTTTTTACCTCAGGATGATGTGCACGGACTCCAGACGGGACGTGATGTAAGCTTTGGTCACTTCGGGTGTGAACGTCTCCAGCATGTGTGGCTCTGTGGCTTTAACATAGGGCACAGATGCAGCTAAGCGCTGCCACAGACTCAGCAGGTAGTGAACACTGTTGGGCGCAAACTCCCAGTGCTACAAACAGATACACACACAAATCAAAAATCAGCCCACACACACACAATGCATCGTCAGTCTCGAACATACGTCTGTGACGATACCATGATGAGGAAATCTGAAAGAGTCATGATTTCTAAACAGATATAATAATTATGTACTGTAATTTAAGTTTATCTGAGTTTAAGAATGATCACATCAGTAAGATCACTAAAATCAGTGCTGTAAATTCTAAAGGTGGGCGATATGACAAAAATATCATATGATGATATTCGAAGACATTTCTACTGTTACCTGTTTATTGTGATCAGAATCGCAATAAACAGGTAATAAACAGTCAGCAAAACAAGTGCAGCATTTTATAAAATCGGAAAATTCTGAGTTATTCATTTTTTTACTTACAAAAGACTTTTTTTAATCTACAAAAAATAATTAACATTGAAAAAGATATAATACAGTTTCAACTGGATTTGCATATTTGATTTATTACTTATTTTATTATTTTATGAAAATGTACAAATAACTGAGTAAATATCTACGCTGAGGGGTGTGTGTGTGTGTGTGTGTGTGTGAGAAACTATATTCAAATGATACTGGTTACGTTTTTAGTAACTTAAACATAGTGGCAATTTTGTTATAGTTTAATATGATCCATGTGTTAAAACTATCATCAAGTGACTTGTTTTACGTTTGGCTTGCACTGCTGCATTGTATGTGTGTGTGTGTGTGTGTGTGTGTGTGTGTGTGTGTGTGTACACCTCCCTGTGTGTATCTCACCTGTAAGCTGGTGACAGTGAAGTTTGCGATGAGTCTGATAACTTCCGGATAATTCTCCACTTTCACCAACTCGCCGAGCTGATAGTTACTCTTCAGTCGGGCCAGCAAGCGGCAAAACTCATGGTAATTATTTGGGTCTGATAAACTCTATTATAACACACAAATATATAAACGTTATAATGAGAAAGAAAGCAAAAACAGGAAGAAAGAGAAGTCATAGAGAATTATCTGTAATGGATCGCTAAATATTGTAAATAGTATTTTTTGACTATAAAGAAAAACAAAAACGGACGTGTCTCCTTAAAATTCAGCAAATTCAGAACCAAGCAAAAGCTACTGGGGAAAGACAAATGAAAATTCCAAAAAGCAATTTCAGTACATGACTGGAGGACTTTCTGTAACTACAAATGCAAGAAAATACTGCCATGTGCTCAACATTCAAATATTTTGCACAAGTTAATCAAATTTAATTAAATAAAAAGGTGGGAACAGAACAATTTGAACATTCTGAACATTCTGAAAAGAGGCATTAACATGACGTCTTCAACAAACACACCAATAAAACATTCATGGAAAGACAGGAACACACACACACACACACACACACACAGATTGTGTCATCTGTTATTCCAATTATAATGTTTCACACACAGACCTGTGGGTTCTCCAATATTCTCTTAACGCCATCGACTAGATGGGAAAGGAATTTTGCTCGCTCAGCGTTGTTGAACAGCGAACGTCGGACCGATGCAATCTGAACTAAGCATGATAAAACCTGAGAAAGACAAAGATAGAGTTAGCACAGGATAGTGTAGTCAATATTATTGATGTGTTTACACTTTAATCAGGTCCAGCTACAATAAAAGTCATGTTTCATGCAGTGAGTGCACGGACTGTGCCTGGTTTGGTGTTGGGAAGTCAAACTGAAATAAAGACAACCTTCATATTTAAGTATTTAAATTTACACAGAATGGTGCGAGGAAAAAAAAAAAAACATCCAGTGAGGGGCAGTTCTGCGGGCAGAAGAGCCTTGCTGATGTGAGAGAGGTCAGAGGTGAATGGCCAGACTGGTTTGAGTGGACAAGAAGTCTATGTAACTAAAAATAACCACTCTTTACAACCGTGGTGAGCAGAAAAGCATCTCAGAACTCAAAACACACCAAACCTTGAGAAGGTTTGGCTATAACACTCGAAGACCACATCGGTTTGGATGAGCACAGATTCACCCAAACTGGACAATTGAAGATTGGACAAACAGACGCCACAGATTTCTCCACTTGATATGAAGGTACTGCCTCCTAGTGGTTCAGTTCAGCAGTGAAACGGACGTCTCTGGTATGAGTGCAGTCTCTAATGTACACCTACAAGGGCCACTAACAATGTAGCCGAGCTTATAGAGTGCACAGAATTTAAAAAACACTGCTGCGCCTGATATGCTCATATCAGAATCACGCACACCATCATGTCAGTGCCACTGCTATACTGAGAATGCTCCACCACCCAAATGATATCTAGTGAGAGATATGACTGTCCCTTTCCACTGATAGCATGGTACAAAAAGAAATAGTGATAAACTCTGAAAGTGACCTATATAGATTGTGGACCTGAAACGGTGAGGTGTGTGTGCTGTCATTCACTTACCAGGGGAGAGAGGGATGGAGGGATGGAATGGTACAGATCGAAAAACAGCTGCAGTGTCGACGAGTCCAGGAAGGCTGGGGGGTGGGGGGTGGGGGGTGGATAAAAAGAAATACATGTTATTTTCTTTTGTTTATATGCTATAAGACTGCACAATATGGACATTTGTTCTATTCTGAATCAGAATTTTGGTCTTTGGAAATTGCTTTATTAATGTATTATTATATTGTACGTATATCGGTTACTGTTGAAATAGGATACTGGTTAAAGCTGATTTTCATATGACAGTAAGTTCCTCTTATACCAAATAAATTTGAAACTATCACAATTTTTAATTAAAGAATGATGTACTGTTTTTTTATCCGTTTATAGTTCATTTAACTGTCATTGTGGAACATCCGTGAAACAAGTTAGTTCATGTTAACATTCATGTCATAGCGTTACAAATTGTATTATTTCTTTCTCTCTTTAAGTTAAGAAGACAAACACAGCTTGTCATGTTACAGAGAAACCTCTCTGTCCTGCAGACTCTCCTGTGGTAAAACAGCTTTACCTGACTGTGACAAAGCACTGACACTGGAGACTGCTAGCATAAATGCTAAACAAACGTTTCATTACACATAAAAAATAATAATAATAATAATAATAATTCAGCATATCAACAATTACATGTTTTGTTTTTTTCCCATTTGTTTCTCTCTCTGTGTAAGTTGTCACTACAGGAACGATAAGGTATTAGAGCAAGCGCATTAATAAAACCTGATTTGTCCTGGAGCCGGATCTACCTTCGGAGTTGCCGTTATAGAAAATGAATCAACACCTTCTAACCAATCAGAACTGAGAATTCAGTTAAATAGTTAATTTTTTTTAACTATTAAATCAGACCTTTAACAGGATGTTATTGATTCCTGTATTCTGAAATACAAAAAGGTCTCGAGGATGGATAAAGATGGAGGGGTGGAGGTCACCTGATCTCCAGCTGGTGGGGATCTGGACGGTGCACAGGTCGTCTGAGGACTCGTCCGTGGACGTGCCGATGAAATCGAAGTTGAGGCAGTTGTGAGCGAGTTTCAGGAGCTGCATCAGCAAACCGTGCTGGCCTTCATCGTTCAGGTTCAGGTTCTTTCCTGACGCCTGCAATCACACACATGCGGGTTTACAACCTTACTGAAAAAAATGTCCCTTATCCAAGAAAAAAAATAAAAAGGGCAAAAAAAAAATTATTATTCTGATTTGGAAGCACCCTAAAACAACAACAACAACAACAACAACAACAATAAATAAAACATAATAACAGGAACCCTTAATTATAATTATTCAATTAGCTTTAATTAAACTTTAACTATTAAATTGACTTTTAACACAGTGTTGAATCATCCGGTATTTTTCTCTCGTGTGTAAAATGGCCTTGTATGTAAGAAAGAAGGACTACATTTTAAAAATATAATTTTTAATTATTATAATTCAGTAACGCTGCCATACTTTATAACCTACATGTATAAACTACAACAACAACAACCACCCGATTCGACACAAATACAACGAGTTATACAGTGAAGACATGTTCCCGCTTTTATGGTAATCCTGCTACTCCAGGTGTTACAGATGTTGGCCCATTTATTAAATACTTTTTTTTCGTGTTCTAGCTTTTTTCCCCCCCTCTAAGCAGATAAAATTTTGGGGGATGTACTTATAGTCTGGAAAATATAGTACCTCAACAGCTTCAGCAAATCTATAGCCACAAAACCTTCAGGTCACTAACTGACTGACACGCAATTTTTCTATTGGGATGCATTTCGGATGCAGTGGAACCCACATATTTTGACATTTTCTCTGTACATGACTTAAAGTAACCGCTTGTTTCAATGACTAGCAAAAAAATGTGAAACGTTACACAGCATATGAAAATAAAAACATGACTTACACGAATTACAGCACAGCAGTTTGCTTTTGTAGATATGTTCGAGACTTAAGAGGCCACTTTTCTCCTGTGGTTTTGCACCAGAACACAAAGTTTGTGATTTTCTGTGAAGTTTTTTTTTCCCTCTGCTTTTGTTTATTTACTACTCATAGCCATTGAGCCAGTTTGTTTTAGCAGTGTTAGAGCACAAGTGTTAAGAGTTACAACAACAAAATGGGCTAATTTCCATTTCGCCGTCGAAAAGGCAAGCGCAGATAACACAGCTTCTCAAACTCGGTCCTGAACTCAAGCCCGACTGTTTGCTTTGCAAATCCAGATTTTTCAAATCGCTCTCCCTGTAGAACCCCACTGGCTCTATTACACAACGATCAGGTGATCTTTACAAATAAGATGCTAATGATATGACTAATGTTCACACATGCTCTAAGATGACATTTGATGCAGGCAGGGAGCGTGGCCAGACACAGATAACGCACTTCGTGTACACGTTATCTCATAAAAATACCGGAAGCTGCTTACGAGTCAGTAGCTTAAGTGTTTAGTCAGGTTTTTTCCCCCTTAATTACCATAATGCCACAAAACTGAAGTCAGGAGTGTAAATAAAGGTAATGATTTAATAACTAAAGTAAGACTTAAATAAAATTATAGAAACTGTTGTGGTGAACAGCAGCAGAGATATTTCTTAAATTCTTGTACAGCGAAGTCGCCCTGAAAACATTTTTTTTTTCCTTCCAAAATTATATCTCTGTTTATGTTTTGAGAGTGAAGACATTCATGGCTTTATCTGTTCGGCAGCATACTGCTTTGTTGCCGTGCTCCGAAGTCAGACAGCAGGTTATTAAGTTTCATATAGGATACAAAACAGGCGACGAGGAAACGCATATTACAAGCGACAACACAGTTTATTTTTGTCTGTCTTAAAGTTGCAGTCGCCATTCTTTCCGACAGACTTAAATCATCCGACTTGATAACCATCGCGATAGTTGGAATCTACCTGCAAGTCCCGATATTAGCATCAATCGTCCCAAGCCTACGCTAGCCAAAACGAAACACTGGTAAACAACTTTTTGCCGAGGGCATAAACGTGACATACTACATTAGAAACCCACGTTAGAAGAGAATAAGAAGTCATACTTAGACTTCCCTGTTTCCTTTAATCTGTATTAATTCACTTAACTAGCTAACTAGTTCGCCATACGTTATTATATTAGCTAACACTTTTTAGCCTCTACTTGTCCGATGATGTATCTCTGAATGAATATATGATTCACAACACACAATACATTTATCTTCTTCACTTCCAAGTATAATAAACTAGCCTCATGTCCCATTTGGGAGACAGAACACGCCCATGTTTTTGGATCATTTTTGCAGGGGCATTGTACCAGTCGACTTTAGAGCAGTGTAAATCCCTATTTCTGAGACTGTGGACCTTCACCTGCTTGAGGAGGTTACAGGAAAGTGTGAAGATGTCGAACAGTGAAGAATCTCTGAATGACGACGCAATCTTCCTGTGTTTTGTAAGCGGATGTGTTGTATCAGCCTAGACAAAGGAAAAGATGAACCGTGAGAATGACAGCAGCGACTTTCACACAAATGAAATATTCTCATTACACAATTAAGGACATTTTTAAAAATATAGAAGTGTAACTGGGGTTGTGAGTCTGCAAAGCTGCCATATTAAAGGCAAAGCTCAAATATTTGACTTTGGAAGTTGTAAAACATTTGAAATTATTATTTGCTCTTTAGTTCTTAAAATATTAATTGTTAATTTTAGTAATTATTGTTTTGTATTGATTTTCCCAATGTTTGAAAATATTTATTTTATATTTGTATAACTACTTATTTTATAAATATAAGAAATTGCTAATGAATTTATTATATTATTTCATTGTTTTATTCTTATTTTATTTACTTAAAATGTTTGTGTTTATTCTCAACCTTGTACTTGAAATGTTAGGGATTTTTTTTTTTAAATTCATTCATTTCTTCTTCTTTTTTTTTTTTAAACTTAATTTTTCCTTTTCAAAATATAACCAAGTCGTTTTCCTCCAATTTGAGACTTCCTGCTCTACATTTCTGGTATTTTATACACCGATCAGCCATAACATTAAAAACACTGATAGGTGAAGCGAATAACATCGATTATCTCATTAGTCACCTGTAAAGGGGTGGGATGTATTAGGCAGCAAGTGAACAGTCAGTTCTCGAAGTTCTGGGTCAGGGAATCTAAAAAAAAAACAGCAGGTCTTGTGGGGTGTTCCCGGTATGCAGTGGTTAGTACCTACCAAAAGTGGTCCAAGGAAGGACAATTGGTGAACCAGCAACAGGGTCATTGGGTGCCCAAGGCTCAATGGTGCGATCTCTCAGAGACACTGTAGCACAAACTGCTGAAAAAGTTAATGCTGGCTGTGATAGAAAGGTGTCAGAACACACAGTGCATCGCAGTTTGCTGCGTATGGGGCTGCGTAGCCACAGACCGGTCAGAGAGCCCATGCTGACCCCTGTCCACCGCCAAAAGCACCTACAATGGGCACGTGAGCATCAGAACTGGAACATGGAGCAATGGAAGAAGGTGGCCTGGTCTGATGAATGACTTTTTCTTTTCGTTCTTCTCATTATGTGGACAGTCGGGTGCGAGTGCTTTGTTTATGCGGAGAAGAGATGGCACCAGGATGTACTATGGGGAAAAAAGCAATCTGGTGGAGGCAGTGTGATCCTCTGGGCAATGTTCTGCTGGGAAATCTTGGGTCCTGGCATTCATGTGGATGTTACTTTGACACGTAACACCTACCTAAACACTGATGCAGACCAAATACACCCCTTCATGACAACAGTATTCCCTACTGGCAGTGGCCTCTTTCGGCAGGATAATTCGCTCTGCCACACTGCAAAAATTGTTCAGGAATTATTTGAGGAACATGACAAAGTGTTCAAGGTGTTGACTTGGCCTCCAATTTCCCCAGATGTCAGTCCAATCGAGCATCTGTGGGATGTGCTGGACAAACAAGTCCGATCCATGGAAGTCCCCCCTTGCAACGTACAGGACTTAAAGGTTCTGCTGCTAACGTCTTGGTGCCAGATACCATAGCACACCTTCAGAGGTCTTGTGGAGTCCATGCCTCGACGGGTCAATGTGCAATGTGCAATTTTACATTTTCCTTTAAGCACTCACATAGTGTCTTTTTACATTATTATTTAATGTATTTTATTATTAAATTCCCAAATTTAAATCTGTTTTCAAATTTTCTTAGTCCTTGTTATTTATTTTAAAAACTACAATGTATAGTTGATGTGCAACGGCATATGGAAGCAAAATGTGATTATCTGCAAACATGTATGTAAGAATTTAATAAAACATTTTGCTAATATTGTAAACTGTGACTGAACATGTGGCTGATGTAAACATCTCATATGAGCACACACCTAGCAGCTACTATAGCAGTAGTTGAATAGTTGAAGATAACAGTCAGGTAAGAGTGATTTGCTCTGATGGGTACAAAACTTTCTTCACTCTTTAAACTCTTTTTTTTTTTCTTGAGTGAAAAGGAATTTGAGAAGGTATGCGAGTCTTCCCAGCAAAGCGAAGCAGTGTTTGTAGCAGTGCTCGCACGCAAAAAGAGAGATAAAAATAAACACTTACATCGTGGAAGACGACGGAGGAACTTACTTGGTTAATCTCATTGGTTAACTGGGAAAGAATCGTGACTCCAATAATGCAGTGCTCGACACTGTCCTGAAACCACAAGGGGGAAGAGGGGGGTTATACACCAACCGAATTATATACACAGATATAAAGATGGAAACGGTAATTACGAACATGTGGAGGGAACAAAAAGTACATATTTAAACTAAAACCACAGACTTTGTACTGTGTGTATATTATGTTTTAATTAAAATACCAAAGAGCCCATTCTGGAAGAGAAGATGACATGCACCAGATTTACTATTCACTCACTACTGTGGTTCTTCATGAGCACCTGAGAACTGGATTAGTATGGACAAATCCTCGGTCATGTCACATTATCAACATTCCAATCTGGCTAACCCGGGATCGGGTTTATACCTGCAGGAATCTTGTGACGTCCACGATGACATTCCTGAAGACGTAATCCTCCTTCTGACAGTCGAACCAGCCGAGTTTAGTGATTCGGGCGTAGAGCTGAATCAGAGCCTGAGTGACGAACACAGCGAGCTTCGGCCGCGTCGCCAGGTAGTTCAGCACGTAATTACCTGACGAAAAACACAGCGAACCTCGGTCAGAGCGAGAGCTTGTTATATACGATGTGCATATAGATGTACTACATGTGTGCACAACTGTGTGTAGACTTAGTTCAGAAAATCTTCAGTTTGCCTGTAGTGTAGCGTTTCCAGACTGGAGAGAGAGACACATACATACAGACAGACAGACAGGAAGAGAGAATGTGAGAGAAACAGACAGACAGACAGACAGACAGAGTAAGAGCAAAACAGAGAGAGAGAGAGAGAGAGAGAGAGAGAGAGAGAGAGGGGCCTTATCCCTGTGTTACCATTGATATATATGATGTTGCACCTAGTTCCTAATTTTGCTACATATTTAATTTATCATCTGTTTATTTATTTAATTTTATTTTTTCAATACTATTTTTCACTTTACATTTTGTTCAATTCCTACTTGTCATGCTCTGCTGTTGTATGGTGGTTTGGCAATACAAAAATATTTTGTCATGTCAATAAAGCACACATTGAATTCAAGAGAGAGAGAGAGATGGAGACAGAGACAGACAAATGGAGAGAGAGAAACAGAGACAAAGGCAAGACAGAGAGAGAGAAAGAGAGTGTGAGAGAGACAGGAGCAGAGAAAGAGAGAGAGAAAAGATAGATACAGGTAGAGAGAGTGCGAGAGAGACAGGAGCAGAGAATGAGAGAGAGAATAGATAGATACAGGTAGAGAGAGTGCGAGAGAGAAAAACAGAGAGAGAAACAAAGATAGAGAGTGAAACAGACAGAGGCAGTGATCTCAGTCAGAGAGACTGAGAGTGCGAGACAGACAAAAAAAAAAAAAAAGGTAGACAGAGGCAGATACAAAGAGAGACAAAGGAGAGAGGGGGCAAACACAGAGAGAGAGAGAGAGAGAGAGAGAAAGTGTTTGTGTGTGTGTGTGTGTGTGTGTGTGTGTGTGTGTGTGTGTGTGTGTGTGTGTCTTACGGATGTCGATGCGCTGTTCCAGTGGCAGAGGGTTGCTTGTGCGAGACACCAGCTTGGAGAGGCACGTGGCTGCAAGCAGCTGAGAATAAGACGACTGCAGACGCCCAATCACACACACACACACACACACAATGAAAGGAGTGTTAAACACACAGCATCAGAAAAATTCAGCACACACTCCTCGTTTAACAGATCAGGAACAAAACCCCTCAGTCTCTTAATGTGTAAGAAGTATAACATGTTCCTACAGGAAATGAATATGCAGCAGTTTAGATATAAACAACAAACAACTAGGAGACAAACAAATCAACTTTCGTAACACCCTACATAAAGCAATCAGTGACTCACAGACAGTGCAAGAATTTTACTCATGTTTTAACCTAAAAATAGATCAGTGCGGGTGAGAAAAATAACACAATCACACCCATGCAAAGTTTTCTTTTTTTCCAACTAAGACAGTGATCCAGGTCGCTGCCAAACAACAGCACAACTACACACAAACTCTCAGTGCACACTTGCTTAAAGGGGCATTCCAAATCAAACCCCAAACATGATGCGCTTAAAAAAAAACTGTCAGAAAAGGACAATAATCATAAACGTGTTCACTTCCTTTACTCTGCATTAACGCACTGAACAAGCTAACTAGCTGGTCATACGTTATTACGGTGCATCAGCTGCCACTTTCTAGCCAAGTCAGGCTTCCAGGCAGAAAAAGGGGCACTGGGAAGCACACTGAACCTTTTACATGCCCACTGGCCTCGATAATGAATTTCTCATTTGTCCATCCCTGAAAACAGTGCACCGATTTGAGACGGAGCCTGTCTGAGGTGTGTGTTGCGAAGAGACAATTAACACAGTGTTAGGAGTGTTCGCTTAATGACGTCTGCATTAAAAATAAAATATTATGGAAGCAGTAATCAGAAAGGAATGTGTGTGTGATGGTGAACACTCACGCTGCCTCTCTCCAGCAGCAGCTGGCATTTACTCAGACACTCTGGACTGTTGGTGAACTCGACGAGCGCTTTCTCGGCCTGTAGTCGCGTGCTCGTGTCCGTCGTCTCATACAACTGCTTACACAGGATCTCTAGCTGGGCTAGGCTCTGAAACACACCCAAACACACACGATGAATCTCCGTAGATGGACACTCTTCAAGATTATCTAGTTACACACACTCACTAGTGCTAGGAACACACACACTCACACACTATTATACACAATCAGCATCAGTAAACTCTGTCTACTATAAGTATTTATTTGTTTTTTTTTTAATATACCACAACACTGCTGAATTCTCAAATCTGATTGGTCAGAAGGTGCTGATTAATATTCTACAACTGCAACCCTGACAGTAGTGTAAAAAACCGCAGGTTTGTATTAATAATGCGTTCGTTCTAATACTTCATCGTTTCTATAGTAACAGCTCATTCACAATGACCTGTATGACAGACACGCACATAACCTAAAACTGATGATAAGTGAATTATAAAAATGCGTTATTTAACAAAGTAAAATGCTGACATTATGAAGTTTTGTGTAAGGAGAAGTTTATTTTATATCTATTCCTGGAAGGAGTCTCCAGTGTCAGTGTAACAGGCAGTACACAGCAAGTGAACAGTAAATAAGTGGTAGCAGGAACTTGTGGTCGTTCCACAACAATAAACTGTTAAAAAGTATGACGCGCTGTTCATTAATAAATAAAATATTGTGATTACGGAAAATTGCTGTAGTATAAGAGGAATAAATCGAGGAAATTAGAGGAAAATAATCCACTTCTGGGTAGTCACAGTAGCTTGAGCTGTATCACACCTCCCGTCATTGATTCTTTTCCCATATTTGCACTCCAAAGAATCCCAAACACTTTTGATTAAACTGGTAGCTACAAGCGTGCTTTTCTGGAGTTACATTAACCTCCGAGCTCCAATACAAAACTAAGAAACACTTAGTTTCTTAGCTTGAGCTGTATCACACTTTAGACACCAAACAGCTCTTCGCTTATCGGCTACATTTAAGGCACAGGGGACAATGTGCAGTTCTGAGGAGAGCAATAAGCCACTCAAGGCGGTGCATTAAGGTGCTTTTATCACAGGTAACGGCGTTCTTAGGCGTACTGTAACGCCCTCGGGTGGCTTATAGCTTTTAGAAACAGTGACAAAAACAATATGATCAAATGAAGTGTTCGATAAATAATTGAATGTATTATTAATCATATTTGCAACCAATGGTGTAGTCCGTCAACAGTAAGTTTTGGTTGCTAAGCAACATAACGGACAATTATTATACGGACAGCACAATGGCTGAAGTTTTATTGGTTATTGGTTTATTGGTTTAAAACCTGGTGTGCTAATGCAGAATTAAATTATTGTAATGCGGTCGTAAGCGCGTGCACTTCAAGGATTTTACAATGGCTTTGAACATGGTTAAGCCAAAACTATGCGTTTCATGAAGTATGTTTTGGCCATACTATTTCATTAACTATGTGAATTGTAAATAAACTGAATGTGAAACTAAAAAGTCATTATTACTACTATGTTACTACGACTACTAAATATATTACTATTATAAACTTTATAAATAAAATTTACTACAACTTTAAATATGTAACTTTCTTGCCAAATGAAAAGAGCCAATAAACCTGGTTGGTTGGTTGCTTAAAAACAGTTTAAATTAAAAAAAAAAAAAAGCTGCAAGATGAGCTAAAATTAAACAAATCCACGTTTCATTCATTAAGTTGCTTTTCCACCACATCTGCTTGTTAACTCTTTTTCCAATATAACCGGTTCCACTCTTTATATGCGCTGTTATTTGACTATAAAATCGCTCACTGGGCATTGTTATAGATGACTCGGCATATTCACTTGCCATTAGCCTACTGCGCATTTCTTTGAAAGAGTTTGCGGTTGGTATCGATTGATTTCAAGTCAGCGTTAGCGTAAGCCTTAAAAACGCAGACCTAGCGCAAATCCAAATATTGAAATAAGCATGATACTGTGATCTTTTTCTCAGCTCTAGTTTCAGGATGAAATATTCAGAAATGTTTCTGCTGTTACTGAAGTATGTACTGCTAGTGTCATGGGATGTTCTGTAATACTCACAAATACTCTTAAATTCTCGTATTTCTAAAACTATGCGGACATAATAGTCTACACAAAGGGCTAAAAGCTTAGCCACACACACACACACACACACACACACACACACAGAGGTTGTTATAGCATAATAGTTAGTCATGAATATTATCGGACTGTTACCTTGACGTTCATTCCTTTTTCAAAATACGGATTAAAACATAAATAGCTCAGTTACGGACTGCGCATGTATGTGTCTGGAAACTTTTTTTTTTTTTTTACCCTTTATAAAAAGACCAATAGAAAACAATTTGCAACTCTACACTGGTATCCAGAAGTCTGAGACCACATTGAAAATCTGTGTTTTTTTTTTCTTCCCCCTTCACAATTTCTTTTTTTTTTTTTTTTTTTTTTTTTTTTTTTTTTTTTAAATAAACTACAAGTTTTTGGAATTTTGAAATATTTAAAACAAAGAAAGTAAATGTTCACTATCTTGCATATTTAATAGTCAAGATTCTGTTTCTCTACTTAAATGTGAGCAAATGTGTGATACTGATCATGTTAACTGCTTTGTAAAAAAGTCCGATTTTCCTCATATGTCTAATCTCTTCTGTTGAAGCGTGTGTTCAGACGTTACTCTGATGGATTTGATCTAAACAGGATCATAAAGTTTTGCACAAACGTGTGGAGTCCATGCCAGCTCGAGTGCACATGGAGCAAAAAGGGGACGTACCAAATACTACGAAACTCTGAAATTCATGTAAATATTTCCAAGATTCTACTTTTTACTCCAAGTATTGAGCAAGTTTAAACACAGAGCAATAAAGTACTTGTTACAAGCACAGGTACAGGCACTTGTATGGGTGTTTTTGAGATGTTCACGCTTACTCTCTATGCATTTTCTCGGCTGCTGTATCATGTCATGTATCAAATAGACTTAAGCCTTTTTGCTCAACATATTCTCATTGGTTCCTGAATTTACAGACACCCTGTATACACACACTCTATAGGATCTATAACAAAAAAATTGCAATAAAAATACTTCCTTTAAATTAAATGGTCGTTTAAAGGTGCATTGGGTAAGATTAATGGTTACATAAGTGGGTTTCTTCATTTGAATGATTTTTTTTTTCCTTCGAGCCCCATTACCACCCATGTTCACGAAGCCCCACCCCAGGATCTACAAGAACCCACAGAGTAGATATAGATTTATGTCTATAAAATGATTGACAGGAAGCCCATCCAAACACGAGCAAGCATTCCTGAGTGAAAGTCAGTTTTCCAAACGGGTTTTTCAGCCACTTAATACACTGAGGCCACTGCTTAAACTGTTATATGAATAACTGTTTTATTCAACTTCAAAATCATGTTTTAGATCATGTTCTACATATTTTCCAAGTTATTTGTACAAGTAAGAAATAAAAAAAAAAAAAAGGCGATTGCTGCTTTAATACCCTGATACGGTGAAATTTTTAGACTAGGCTATGACACAGTGATCACCGCTTACACACTCGCTCACAGGGTATGGGCTTAAATACGTTTATAGTTCACTCAAGCTGCTTAATATTAGCCATTCATTTTATACAGTCGATTTATGAGAACTTGCACACTTTCTAACACACTTACCCCATACAGTAACTTCATATGTGGCTGATGCAAGGGTATGATTTCAAGAATTTAAGGAGGACCCTCGAATACAGATGTGATGTGTAAAGTAAAAGATAAACACACACGCGCAGTTGCACGCACAAGATAAGAGACGTCTGCATGAAGTTAGCACACTTTCAGTCCCGCCAAAACAGACACACATAAACCCGACTTTAATAAACTTGAAATATGCAGCAAAGTGTGTTAGAGCTATCCTGCACCTGTGTTTGGATACTAACCTACTGCAGTGCATTGTGGGATTTCATGACTGCCATGCTTTTGGACTCCAAAGTCACTATGTAGTGAATAGGGTGTGGTTTCTGATATCGAGTCTAAAACTTGACATTAAAATGCCACAGCGCTGTGGAATTCTCCAACCTGATTGGTCAGAAGGTGTGGATTAATTTTCTACAACAGCAACTCTGACAGTAGTTACTGCTGCAAGGTGAATCGCAGGTTTATATTAATGCACTCATTCTTATTAATGCACTTATTCATACAGACTTGTACCACGGACACTCCACATAATCTAAGAGTAATAATAAAAGTAATTAAGCATGTCATTACTTAACAGTAACAGCATTATTTATTATTAAGCACTGAAAATTTTACGATTAGGACACTAAGGGAAAAGAGAAGGAGAAGAATACACAAGACACGCTGAGATGCCAGAACAAAAACTTTTAAAAGTAAGGAATAATATAACAATTTCTCAAAGACTATGAAAAAAAAAGGAAATGAAATAACTATAAAAGACTTCACTTTTTTCCCCATTAGCGTATTTTATTTTAAGTTGGTTTCAGTCTTACACTCCATACCTTGTACCTAATATTTCCTTCAGAGAATCTTAAAGCATGTATTCATTTTTAGCACGCTATCATACTGTAAACTATAGAAAAGATTAAAAAGGCACTGATATTATAAAAATGTGTCTGGGAGACCAGAAATAAATCTGTTGAATTACACGACTGCTACCTGAGTACAGAAATGTTGTGTTTCATATGGTTAAAGGTTATAACAGTGCTGAGTCATGAACCTTGATATACTGTAATAGATCCATCCTAACTCAGCGTGAATAAGTACGTGGCGTTGAGATGCTCAGGTGTGCGAGGTGGACTTAAACACGGCCGAGTGTGTTGCGGAGACGGTAATGAATAATCCATTACTGCAAATGGAACACGTCCTCATCTCTCTCTCTCTCACACACACACAGTGAGTAACAAGAAACACCACTGTAGCATTAGTTTACTGGACACAACCCGACTTTACTCATACTAGCTCTTTGTTTTGGAAGATACAACAACATCAATGTTGTGATAACTTGCATCCCAATAACTTTTCACTGACAGTATTCACATGGCCGGATTGATTCACAAACAATTCAATGAGTCAGTAAGGTGAATGGATCAGGATGGGGCACTGCCATGCACCGTGTCACTTCTTTCATTCAGCTGTTAATATGCGGCTTCTTGATTATCAAACACATTTTGCGTTATAGGTTTATCTGGCAGCATTACGTGTTCACGAATACACTGACGCAAAAAGTGTATTTTCAAATGTGTCCCTGAGTCGGTGAGTCATTTCTGTCATGACCGAGATTCGGTCATCCCTCATTCAACTGGTCAGTGTGTGAATTAGTGAATTTTCTGGCCAGTTTATAATAAAAATAAAAGTCTGTCAGCATTTTTGAAACATTTGTCAGTTGTGTAAATCATATTCGCAGCTTTGTGAATGCCAAGCCTGATCCGTGCCTCGAATCAGTGAATCATTCCGGTCATGGCCGAGGTTCGTTCGCCTCTCATTCAGCAGATCAGGTAAATCAGCGAGTTGAGTGATTCAGTCACTCAGAGCTGAAGATTTTACAGTGCAGTCTGTGAAAAATGATTATTTTTACACTACTCCAGTTGCATGATCAAACTGCACATTTGGGAAAAGCGTGCAACTGAATGAATTGGTGAACGAGTCTGAACGAATCATCTAACCGAATAAAGTGAAATGACTCAAAAAATAAAATTCATCTGATTTGAGGACATCGATCAGCAAATCCTTGCCATGCAGATCTCTTCGAATTATTAATTTTGTAATTTTTTAGGCTCTGATAAAAGCCTTTCTGTGTCCATATTTAACTCAATATTGTGCGATTATGACTTTTCTTGGAACACAGAAATGTTAGAAAGATTACAGAGGAAAAACAGACTTAAAGAGACACACTAACTGGTGATTCCCAATGACACATCTGGCACATTACAATTCCTGTTAGTTTTTTTTTTAGTTTTTTTTTTTTTTTTATTATGGGCATAATTAAAATTTTTAACCAAAATCAGTTAACAATCATACCTATCCAAATAATCCAAGAGATACATAAGAGGATAAAAGGATAACAGATAAGAGATATATAACAGGATTACAGATGATAAAGTTTAAATGGCAGCACTATCTACCTAAAAAGAATTAGAAAGCACACTGAGGAGAAAAACTCTGTAATTTCAGAGTTTAACTTTATAAATCAGGTCTAATAAAGAAAAAATAATAAGCTTTGGTATTTGGCGTGAAACACTTTCAGGAGTCTCTAATCACCCACTTGTTAATGTTGGCAGAAGTACTGCTAATCATGCTAATATCCAATTTGACAATACAGTCCATGGCAGCAAGCCGCTAGTGAGCTAGCTAGCAAACTAAAAATGAAGTAAATTAAGTAATATATAAGGAGAAAAAATACGGCTGAACTTAAAATACTTTACGGTTTTTATCTTAATAAAACCAGCGCACTGTGTGTGCACATGAATAAAGTCAGGTTAGCTAGCTGCTAAGCTATTAAATAAGTATCATGTTAGCAAGCTAGCTAGCCGGTTTCGTTTTGTTTTTCCAAGAGGATAATATTGTTTCATTGAACGTAATGAATAGCTGCGACGAATACACGCGTGATAAATGATATATTGACACAATTTTACGTTAAAATATCAGTTTTATTTTTTTATTAGGAGGTGTGTTATTTTGTAGGTTCACAAAGTCGCGCGGGAGAATTTAGCTACACGGCTAATGCTAACTACACTAGAATGGGAGCCATAGAGCTCAATGCTAACCATAAAGCTAAAAGCTGCCTAGCATTAAGGTGAAGTTTGCTAGCAATACATTAGCACTTGCATGCGAGATGTACACAGACTGAAGCAGCTGATATTAGAGAAATAAAATATATATTTTTTTATCATTTTTTGCTAAAAACAGGAAAATAAAAGGGAACATTAGACGTTTATGCAAATACAGGGCGTTCCCTTAAACGCATTATATTAAATAACGTTGCTCGAATTCAAAATATATATATTTATTTGGAGATAATAAACTTAAAAATGCACATTTTTTTCTTATCTGAAATATTTATCCGTAAAAACATATGCAATGTGTTTCACATTATTACATGTCACTATTGCACTGTATTGCATATCGCCTTGTTTACAGTGAGTCAGATAGCAAAAAGATCCCATTTAATAAATAAACAACAAATCAATTTCAACTTTAAGATGGCCATTGTGTTATACAATAATAAGGTTATCCCTACATGCAAGAGGTTTCATTCTACGAGTGCTAAATGGCCAATAATTGTGCATCTGAAGTGAATATTGTGATAAAAGTCGTATACAGAGGTTAATGATGTGCTAAAATAATTTCACTGCATGCAGGATGCCAATAACAAACGCTGTTAGAGTAGTGTATGCAGGTTAATTGGAAATAAAAACTGTTTTCATTGTTTAAAAAATAAATAAAGAAAGAAAACATTGCATTTCTTAACATCTAGGAACACACACACACACGCAAATCAACATGATGACAGGCCACAAGTCAACAACACACTGATAATCGCATCCAATAAACCACGCCGCTCTGTCCGCCATCGTTTTACGTAACCTTCTTAAATCGCTCATTTAAAAACAAATCATAAACGCAAGGCTGAAAAAAGCCGTACATAACCCCTGATCACGCTAAGCGAACATTAAATTCCCTGCTTCCACAATAACAAAATATAAAGCTTTGCTTACCTGCACATGATCCGCCATTTTGCTCCATTCATGCTCCTCTCACTCCCCCTGCGTGCATATGGCTACGTACAACACGGCACGTACGTTACTAGCGTAGACCATGGAGAATCTGGAGCAGCGTCCCAACCTGCGTAATTATAGCGCGTAACTCGTGCGCAGAATCCTTTGATTCTACCAGACTCGTCAAAAGCGCCGCCATCTTGGAGAGGGTAACAATCCGAGTTAATTCATTTGCCCATGTTCAGTAAGTGCTGCATTCCGGGCAAGGTCATGGTGGATGGTGGGAACGGTGGACATGAGGTTGGAATAGAGTTGCTCTGGGTTACTGATCAGAAGGTTGGGGGTTCAAGGCTGAGCACCACCATACTGTTACAAGCTGTTGGGCCCTTGAGCAAGGCCCTTAACCCTGTATCATGGCTGTGCTCTGACCCCAACTTCCTAACAATGTGAAGAAAGAATATGCAAAGAAAGGATTTCACTGTACTATAATGAACAGCATATGTGACCAACAAAGATACAAAAAAAAAATTACCCTGGATGGAATTGCACAACACCATTCACACCTGTGAACACACACTGGGAGCAGTGGGCAGCCATTTTAACTGCGGCGCCCGGGGAGCAGTTGGGGGATCGGTGCCTTGCTCAAGGGTCTCCCCTCAGTCGTGTTATTGAGGGTGGAAGAGAGCGCTGGTCATTCACTCCCCCCACCTACAATACCTGCCAGACCTGAGACTCAAACCCACAACCGTCGGGTTACAAGTCTGACTCTCGGCCCATTAGGCCACAACTGCCCCCTGAAGCTTAAGATCGAATCCTGGACCCTGGATCTGTAAGGAACGGACACACTACCTGCCGCTCTATCCCTAACCCATCTGGTACCAACAAACAGGTCACCCTCATAACAAGAAAAGGCTTCTTCCTGGTGTAGTAAAAATAGTTTTTTAATGGTTTAGAAAATTTATAGTTTCTCTAATCAGAAGTATTCATTCATTCATCTTCAGTAAGCGCCTCATCCCGATTAGGGATAAACTTGATTGTTCTCATTGACCAATCTTATGCAAAATGAACAGTCTGTTCCAGGAAAAAGATGTTATGTACAGTAATTAATAAGAAAGTGTTCATGTCAGCTTTTTAGCTGTCAACAAGATGCAATTTCTTTCCCGAAACACCTGGTGTTTACTGTAAAACTCTGTGTGTATGCGTGCACTCTAGTTTTTACCGCAGTCCTAATATCTTATTAGAGCTAAACATAATGGTCAAATAAGTCTGTGGGGAAACCTAATGAATCCTCCTCAGCCGCTCTGAGGTCAGTTGAGAGCCAATCAACACCGCTGTCTTGGAAAGCAATTTTTTCTGCATAATACACTTCAATCCACTACGTTATCAGCTTGTCACTGTTTCAGCTGGAACCGTGAGAGGTGAAAAAACATTCTTCAGAAACTAGTGAGGTCTGGACCTCAGTGCCTTATAGCTAGTTACGGACATGACTGCAAGTCTTCTGGGATATGTCTCTATCAACTTTGCACATCTGGATCTTGATATTTTTGCCCATTCATTTTAGCAACATTGCTCAAGCTCAGATTGGATGGACACAGTTGATGAACACAGTTGACTGGGCCATTCTAACATCTTCAGTTTCTTGGACCACTCTAGTGTAGCTTTGGCAGTACACTTAGAGTCATTGTTCTTGTTGGACGGTGAACCTCTGGCCCAGTCTCAAGTCTCTTGAATCCCTTCTCCTAGAATTTCCCATCCATCTTGCCCTCAACCCTGACCAGTATCCTAGTCCCTGCTCATGAAAAGCATTCCCACAACATGATGCTACCACCACCATGCTTCACTGTGGGAATGGCTTTTTCATGATGAGCAGTGTTGGGCTTTTGGCCAACCATAGCACTGCATGTCAAGGCCAGAAAGTTTACTTTTGGTCCTATCAAACCAGAGAACCTTTTTCCATATGTCTGCTGAGTCTACAGCATGCCTCTTGGCAAACTCATGGGGCTTTTTCTCTTCTCACCACTTTCTGGGCTGTGGTTGGTTTGTGAAGAGCGTCTCCCTCCTGAGGTGTGGATCTCTCTGGCTCCCACAGAATTACACTTGGCTGCTTGATTTCGTATTTGACTAATGTCCTCCTTACCCGCTCACTGACTTCTTGTAGAATTACAATTGCATCATATTCCTTCCATTAAAAAAAGTATTTATTGCTGCTCTGTATAAATACCCTGATTAATACTTTTGCAGAACCTTGTCTTGGACTTTTTTGACAGCTCCTTGGTCTTCATGATGCTGTTTGTTTAAGTAGGTTATCTAACAAACTCTGGGTTCTTCCAGGAACAGGTGTATTAATACTGAGATCGCAAACACGTTAACTGCACACAGGTCTACTCCTTTCATCTAATCATGTGACTGGATGGTAACTGGTTGCACCAGAACTAATTTAGGGGTTCATAGCAATAGGGCTGAATACTTATGCAATCACAACTTTTATGTTTCTCATTTGTAAATAATGTCACAAACTATATAGATTTTGTCCCCCTACTTCAGTATAATGGGCTAATTTGTGCAGACATATAATGACATATAATCCTAATTAAGTCGATTTCTTTTCCAGGTTAGAGCACTACAAAATGGGGAAAAGTTCAAGGGGGGTGAGATACCTACCCATTCATTCATTCATTCATTCATTCATTCGTTCGTTCATCCGTTCATCTTTCTTTCTTTCTTTCTTTCTTTCTGTCTCAGCTCTGTAATGCCTCCATCAGACACAGGAGAGCAGTGTTCCTCCACGGCTGAAGGGTGACTTCAGCGCCGTATGATTTATTTAATCACCCACACAGAGCACCGTTTCCTCAGAGATCATTTCTCAGAGCTCTCTGACCAATTTGCATGCAATTTTCACTGAGCGAGTTCCCTTAAGCACTGGTAATCTAACAGCACTGTTTCCAATTAGAGTCCCCAAACTGTTTTATTTTGCTGTATTTTATTTCATTTTCCTGCTATATATATTTCATTCCTCTTTGTGCTTCTCTCGCTTGCATTTTAATATCCGTCTTCCTTTTTTGAGACTATGGCTCATTATAATGAAAACCTAATTTCCATGTTTTTTCTGAGATTGAACTAAATGAAATGAAATATGCAGCTAATTTTCAAAAACAGACGGCTGGTGTCGTTAATTTTTCTTGTTGCCTCAACAAACGGAATGTTCCCTTTCAACCATAAAGTGACTATCTTTTTATGGTATTCTGTGGCAGAACAATAATTAAAAGTTATCAGTCCATCAATTAAAATTTTTTTTTATGGCATCAATCTAAAGAAACTTTTCTGTTACCCTTATTTTTAAGAGCATAACTCAATTTCTTTTCCCCAACACACCAAATACCTAACTCAGGTGTATAAGCAGCCTAGAAAAGACAAATAAATTAGAGAATATTTTGAGAATATTTATCCATCATGAGTTTGGTTATTCTCAATCCTTCTTTCAGCAAGTCATAGTCAGGAAAATGAGCAATCTAACTTGCAGGATAGTTGATAAAGTATACAGAATATCCTTAAAATTATTTAAAATAATTTGAATTATTTAAAGTTATTTATGATTTGAGGTTCTGTTTGAACACTATCGGCATTAATAATGCCTAACAGAGACTTTATTACCTCAGAAATCTAAGTGTGAAAAGCACCTACAGGATATTGGCTAAAGCTAATTCAGGCATGCAGTTTGCTCAGTGCTAAACTGGAGGCTATATGCTTCCTTTCCTTGTGCAAAATTAAAGAATGTCTTGGTTTAGTGACTGCATTTGAGGTACAGGGGAAATTGTGTGCATTTTCTTTTAGTTCCTTTAAATGTGCTAAAGAACTTAGGTCTGATTTGTCATGGGCTCTTGCGAAAAAAAAGCGGAAGATTCTCAGCGAATAAACATGAAGCTGTGGTTTTATTTCTGTCTATAAACCATAGGGAAGGAAGCTGTGCACTGCAAATAAGCCCTATTATAGCAAGCAAATCAGCTGCTCATATAAACCACGGCTCATCTGCATGCATGTGAAAGATAACTATCAGATCATTAAAAAATAGTTCAGCAAGCTAAAAAAAAAAAAAGAAAAGCAGCTACTTCAGCTATGCCACATGTACAGATATAAATATGAAATTTCCACTTCAAGCATAAATAACGTTTTTTATTTAAATATTGCAATATTTTGAAGTGTCTTTGAAGGTTTGCTTTAAACCTTTTTATAAAAGACCACAAAATGAAACAAGGTCGCCTTCTCACTGCCATTCGACAGCACGTAGAAACGCTTTAAGTTTCAGGT
>CM040991.1:18802892-18907839 GCA_022985145.1 Pangasius djambal
ACTGTGTGCTATAACAACATGCAAGACAAGGACTGTACTGGGATTATCTTTATATGGGGCAAAGGCATTACAGCATGGGCCAGCTGAAGATATAGTGTACATGTGTGCTGGGCTCAAAAATCAGAAGTAATAAATAATAGTAATAAATAATAAATATTGCAAAGCAATGTCAAGGCAATATGAAGTTAAAAGAAGTCAGTTTGATATATGACTTTAGATTAATAATAAATAAAAATGCAGGCCGGGATCCTGAAAGAGCTCTTTGCTGTAAGGCCTTCGCTAGTACAAAGTGTACAGTCATTAAAACAGACTGTACACTTTCACTAGAATTACTAGTTTATTATTGCAAACATAAAAGCATCATGCATTATTTAATAGTGTATTAATGTGTATTGCATTTTAAAGTTTTTTTTTCTTCACTTCATCTGAACAGATTTGAAAGCTACCAACTAGGGTTGAAGGTTAACATGTGCTTCCTCCAAGACTTGTGACACCAACCACCACATGTTTTTGAACTGCATCTAATGCTCCGTCACGGCGCAGCTTCTCACACACGATGGAAAACGCTATCTAACTTCTTCCGCATACATGAGCTCACAGGTGCCCATAACTGGTTAGTGTCAGTCTGACTGACAGTGGAGAGAATAATGGCATTCCTCCCATCCAGACAGCATGGCCAATTCTGTTCCCTTGGACTCCCTGTCACCTACTGGATGTGCGGATTCTAACTCGCATTCTCCTGACGATATGCTTAATGCTTTTCCGTTGTGCCATTCAGGGCCAGATGTTGAGTTTGCTTACCAACTGCATGATTTGCTTAAAACATTTGCTCTGTTACCCTTGAATTTAGGTTCTTATTTCCTGTTGTGGCTTTGCTGTGCTATTTTAACTTTTGTGTATGCTGCTCTTGTGTGTAAACTCAGAAAGGTCAGATTAATTTGAAGATAACAAGTTATTAATCCCAAGGGTAAATTAGTCAAGTTTTTGTCATTTAAAAAAAAAAAAATAATTGTCTTCATGAAATTTTAGATTTCTGGTTTTCCAACATACTCATGTGTAAATAACACGAGTACTTTAAAAATGGGTTAATGAGACAACAATGCAGTTCATGTTTCATTAAGCAACCTGTCAGTGAAGATTCCTCTACAGCTTCAGCCACCTCAAAAGGTGTCACATGTCTTTTTCTGTAAAGTATCGCATGAGCTTCCCCAAAAATTCACCAAATCAGCTGACCTGAGTTTTCAAACCTGGCTTGTGTAAACTTAAGTGAAAAAAATCTGTCCTGAATGACTTGAAATTATTCATGATTATGATATTAATCATTCAAATTAAAATGTGATGTTTATCTATTTTCACATTGTTTTCCTCCATTACCCACATTACCTTTTGACAACCTACCGATAGTGGTGCCAATAGGAATTCATCTCTACTTAAGAGAGTGATGCAGCAGAGCTTTAGTCCTTTAGTCTGTCCAGCCCTCTCACCGTCTCATCTGTACACTCTGCTTAAACATACAGTTGCTAATGTTTCACAGAAATAACCAACAAATTATTGCCAGAATCATTAAACACTTCACAAATATTTGAATATAAACATTCAGTTTTTTAATTGCTGTTAATGTTAATGTGAATGTGTGAAAGGGGTTTTTATTGAAAATGGTATATGGGAGTAGGGGCCACTGGGGTGGCCTACCTTCCTCCCTCTAGAACCACCTGTGATGCACGGACTCTAGCGTCTATTTACATATTTCTGTCCTCTAAATGTGCTCCACTCCCAGGGCTACTCATCTCCACTCGCAAGGCATGCTCCGTCTCAGGAGGGGAGGTGGGGTTGGTTGTGGGGGCAGAAAAACGCTTGTCAGTGTTTTTATTCATTACTGCTATTCATCTTGCAGGCAGCAGAGAGCGCTGAACATGATAAGTCTCCTATATGGGCCACATCTGCACAAACACCTGCACATGAAGACGTTCATCAAGTAAAGGATGGGGTGTCAGGGCTTTCATACTGTACCACCATTTTCATATTGATCGTCACTGAGATAAAGCGAAAAAGACAGAAGACGGAAGACAGACGACAAAACACAGAAGTTTAGATGAGGTATTTGCATATCAACCCAGTTTTGGTTCTGTTTCGCAAGCATGAAGAGCAACAGTTCATATTTATGTCTACACACACACACACACACACACACGCACACCCACTCATCTAACTACAGACACTTATTTTAGATCCTCAACCCACAGGAAGTGAATTTAACAAGGACACACACACACATATGCAAACACACACAAACACACACACACACACACATGAAGTATAATATGTGCTTTTCACACACCATAGCCACAAACTTCTGCAAACCAGTTCATCAGAAAAAAAGAGGAACACGACAAAAGGAATGAAGACACAGAAGCCAAAAGAAGACACTGCGGGAGAGAAGAAGACAAAGAAAGACAGGAAAGGAAAGACAGACACGATAGAGAGATAAAAGCAGAGAGTGAAGAGAGAGAGAGAGAGAGAGAAACAGAAAAAGACAGGAAGACACAGAGACTGTTGGGCTGATGAATGATGGAGGGAGAAGTCAGAAAGAAAGGGATGCTCTATCACCAGCAGCAGCGCTTTGGCAAGGTAAGACTCAACTCCTAATAAAGCTTACGATAGTAAAAGCTATTTTAGGTTAGTGTGTGTTGAAGAGTGTTACAGTGTGTTTGTGATAGTGTGTGTTTTATAGTCTTTGTGTGTGTTAAAATGTTAAAACATGTTAGAGTGTTATTGTTAATGATGGACTTTAGAGAGCGCTACTTTGTGTTTGCACTAATAAGTGACGGGTGACCAGTAACTTCCTGTGTGTGCAAGACAGAGCCACTATTTCAGGGACAACGAAAAGCGCCACTGGATGTGTAATTCTCAGTGTTATGCAAATATGTTATGATCATTTTGGTGAGTTTTGTTTAGATCCTGTAAATTTGTGGGACCAATTCCAAGATCAGATCACATAAATCCTCTTCCACTTATTTCTGAATCCCTCCAGTTTCCAAATATTTCTACTTTTTTTTTTTTAACTTTAAGCCTGATTACATTTGCATTTAATTACGCATACATGTACGCAAAATTCATTTGGAATGTCTCTTTTGCACCTCCTCAGAAATTAACGATACGTTTATGCATGGTGCCCTACCAACGTAAAAATAATGCGGGCAGGACAAAACAAACTAGGGTTGTGTTTCAAATCGCATACTTACGTACTATTCTAGATAGTTATTGAGGAACACTGACCAGTTTTCCTATTTCGGGTAGTGTTTGAATTTTAAAAAACCTCTCATGGAGCCTTGAAACCTACCTAAAGGTCTGTCATGCATGCTGGATCTTCTAAATTAGTAAATACTTTTAAATGCAAGGTCAGGGTTTTCGATTTGACACGTTGCTCATGACAACAGTCATGACGACAACGGAAAGTGTTATGAGAGACAGAGCTAGTTAGTGTGTTTAAAACCTCTGTGCATGAAATCGCTAACATTTTACAGTTCGACTAGAAAACCTGATCTACCATCTAGTAGATGTCGCTTTTAATCCCCCAGATATACATAAAGCAATTCCGCAACATTAAATGTAACTATTAAAGGATAAAAAAAATGACATGTCATTCTTTAATTAATAAATAATTGTAATCATTGGCAAACTGCTGAGGTGTAAGAGGGAAAAGACAGTTCTGGGTGTGAGGCTATAAGATCATGCCCTGTCGTATGTTATTCCTTCCTTAATAAGATGAGTAAAAAGTTATTTAAAAAGTAATAAGTAAAGTAATAAAGTGTGCAGAAAAAATTGATTAACTCAGTGTAAAAGCTGCATTCATCTCCTCTACTATAAAAGAAAAGCAGCCCCAAAATCTTTTATAACAGTCTTTCCTGCACTATTTAATGATTTCCCTGGATTTATTGATCTGATTTTCATCTAATCATCTTTCCAGAGTTTAACAGGACAAATTTTGACTTAGTAGAGTCATCTGTGCTTTAATCTGCTGATACGTTGTTCCCTCATTTTTGTTCTTTCAAATCCCTTATTGGTTCAGTATTCTATCATTTCTATAATGTCTATGATTGCTATAATTCTGAATGGGTAATTATATTAAATGATAAATTTTTGAAGAATCTTAATCTTCCTTCTGCTAAAAATAAAAAAAAAAGCAGAAGAAGAAGTACAGTCGTGGAAAACATGACTCATAAGTGTCTGTCACTGTGCATAAACAGTCTGAGGACATGAGCGGTGTAAAACGTGTGAACGTTCACCCGCCCTGCACAGTTTCTCAATCTCAAGAGACGCTCTGAAGAGACGGTCTGAGTCAGCTGGGATAAACACTGCTACACAGTAACATAGCAGATAGTACTGAGTGCGAATTCTGACAGTTTTGACCTTTTGGCTGGTCTCCATAAGAAGCACTGCTTTTATAGAAAAACTACAGCTTTTATTAAAAGAAAAAAAAAATAAACAATTCAAAAAATTTCCTTCTGATTACTGAGGTTAAGGTTAGGGTCAGGTTTAGGTGTAGTGATAGCATTAATTTACTGAATTATTAATGTCCAAAGAAGATCCTCACAAAGATAGTAAGACAAACATATGTGTGTGTGTGTGTGTGTGTGTATTAGAAATGGAAGAAGGTATGGGCTGAAGCTGTAGCCGAGAGCACGCACAGCCTCTCCTGTCTGGAGCTCTTCGAGTTCAGCAAGTCCTCGTTGAAGGAGAGTAAAAAACGTGCCGAGGGTAAGAAGGTGATCGTGATGAGAGACTGTGTCAAGATAACAGAGAGAGAAGCTGACGGATGTCCAAAAGAATGCAGCACCTTCCTGCTTGAAACCGCAGACAAGACACATACATTCGCCTCTCCGACCTCGGAGCTACAGAGCTGGATCAAGGAGCTGTGCAATCTGGCATTTCCTGTATGTACACTCTTTCTCTCCCACACACACACACGATGAGGTGAATATTTTCATTAGAAGACTTTTTTTTTTTTTTTTTTTTTTTTTACATTTTCTGTTCAACACCAGAATGATGGTGCTACATGCTTCAAGCCCTGATACACATATTAGTGAAGAAATCTGATCTAGAACTATAATCTGACTAACCGTGATTCATATGCATTAATATAAAGTACTGTATATTATTATTATTATTATTATTATTATTATTATTATTGCCTTTTTGGCTTTTTCAGTTGAATCAGGCTGAGTGTAGACCACAGAAGCAGGATCATCATCAACCTGTAGAGATGCAGGAGAACACTCTGTATGGGACCACTGAGAGTGGTAAGACACCCACACCCACACACACACACACACACACACACACATTCACGTTTTTTTTCCTGTCCTTGTGAGGAGCTTCCACTGACATAATTCTTTAATGCAGCTAATTAATGCTATGCTAAATCAAAATCTGTACCCAAAAGGAAACATTTTGGCTTATGAATGTTTTCCTCATGGGGACGAGCCAAATGTCCCCACAAGGTCAAAACAGAACCAGAGACAAAAGTCTGCGCAACACAGTTCTTGCTAGGTCTTCAAAACCAGCATGGGTTTACTTAAATGCCATCTTTATAAACTTTTTTTAATGCAAAATATTGAATTTGTTTATAATGAAAAAACTCGAACACACCTAAGCACTAGGTAAAGTATTACCTCTTGGCAGGGGTGTGAAAGCTGTTTAGATGAAGAGATGTGATAAAAGATGTGGTAGACTCAGAGTCGAATTTATTTCAGACTGCCTCATTTTTGTACAGAGGATTTTTGTACTGCCTCATTTTTGTGCTTCAGTTATTATGATCAAAAAGGTTTTATCTTTGAGTGGAAAAAAACAATAAAAAGATAAAATCTAATAAAATAAATACAGTAAAATACAATAAAAAGAAAGTGTTAGTCGTAATTTTAGAACAGGAGTGAAATGCTAATAAAGTAATGGCACAGTGAGCTAAGAAGTAAAGGAAACATATTATTGTTAAAAGTGCCACTTTATTAGTAACTGACATAACCAATAAAGGATAATGAATAAAAACTAGGACATAAACAAGTTGTTAGGCTGTTGCTAATAGTTGTTGGTTAGCATTAGTTTGTTCATACTGGCAAAAAACCACTTTTGCAATTAAGTGACTTAGAAATACTGGCCCAAGAAGTACGTCATCTGGGTATTTAATATGTAATCAAATCCTCTTTTAAAGAGGAACACCAAGACTTTATTGTCATCATACCTTACAGCAGGACAAAAAAAATTTTCCCAGTTCTCTTTCTGGTGCAAAATGATGTCCATAAAAGTACACCAGACACACAGTCACGGCGAGTCCAGGACTGTGCGGCAATAAATTTATATTATGCATGCTACTCGTACTAAATTAACCCATTTCCTGTGGGCGACTTTTCCCTCTTTAAATAAGGAGCTGATTACATATTAAAAGCAAGGCTGATGGCAAGTATTCATACTTTTGTACTGACTTTTACTGGAAGTTGCAGTACGAATGAAAAAAGGCCCCGTGACCCAATATTCTTATGCTTTTCAAATGTACATGAAGAAAAAGCGAACACAAAACAAAGTAATTAATTATTATTTGTTATAGCAGCTATAAACAGACCTTCCCTCACCGGCTTCTAATTGTATCTCCTGAAGTTAATTAGACAAAGTATACACAGCTTCTCATGTTAGCAAGAAAAAACAAATCTCTCTGCCCTGAATCCTTCAAGTTACAGCTTTATCTCAGACTGTTATGATATGCTAACACTGGAGACTCCTTCCAAAAATGCAAAATAAACATCTCTTTGCATTAAGCTTTACCATATTAACAATTACAATTTATTACAACAATTTATTCCAACAATTACAACCATTCATGTGGGGCATCCACCATACAAGTTCCTGTGTAGGTTACATATGATTCTCCTTGCAGACAGAACTATTGTCAGAGCTATTGTTATAGAACATTTATCAACATCTTCGGGCCAATCAGATTTGAGAATTCAACTGTGCTGCAGTTAGTAACTGATGAAATATTAAGAGCTCTTAGTGGTGCACTTCTCTTTCATAGAGTCCTAAGGCCAATACTCGGATTAGTGAACTTGTGTGTGTGTGTGTGTGTGTGTGTGTGTGTGTGTGCGTCATCATTTTCACTTTCAGATCCTCAGGTCTGAGAAATTGGGCCACAGGTGTCTGAACTTTATTCCATTAAAACTAGATGGTGTGGTTTCCCTGTTCTCAGCTGTGTGTGTCTGCCACGAATCTCAAGTCGAATAGAAAAATAGATCTGACTTTCCCTTCCTTATGGGGTCAACACACTCTATGGCATGAGGACATGCTTTGGATGCTCTGAGGTGTTCACGTGTCATGAGTGAATTAAAAATGAAACAGCTCAATATCAGTCCTGCAAGAACGGAAAGACAAAGACGTGTTTTTTTTTTGTTTGTTTTTTTAAACGGGCTCGAATGTGCAGCAGCATGAGAATACGTGAAGAGGAAGTGAAGCCAATTTGTGGGTGAGACAGCTACAAGTTCTGGAGACAGACAGAGAGAAAAAGAGAAAGATTTATACACCACAAGAAAAAGGAAGAAGGAAAAAGAAGGCAGGAAACTCTGTGAGTTGTAGTGCACTATACTAAGACAATAGACTACAGATGGATGAAGCACTTATTGAATGATGAATGAACAATAACTTTTAAGAAATACAGCATCAACCGCTGGACACTTTTTCTTTTACATAGCAAAGAGGACAAAGCCATCAGAGTTCACCTCAGGTGTAAAAATAGGAGCAAAAATTTGTGGCTGCCATTTAGAGTGGGATGTTATGTTGAATGGAGACTGTTCTGGCGTTCAATGACATGATGTACCTTGCTGAGATCTTTCACCTCCATATACTACAACCTCCTTATACTAAATCAGATGTATTCAACCTGATGTGGCTGCACGTTTTCATTCCAACCAATCAAGAGCCACACCTGATTCCACCTGTTTAATCTGTTCATCTTCGCCCTCAATTGATTATCGTGTGTTGCTGCTGCTTGGTTGGAATAAAAGCCTGCAGTCACAATGGCCCTTTGTGGACAAGATGGATGACCCCTGCACTACGGAGTCAAGTATAAAGTTTATAATGGAATTTGAAACAGAGTCATAATGGAAAGGGATTGAGATTCAATGTAAAACACTTTTAACTTTGCAGCAGGGATGAAAAATAATATTTCTGTCCAGACAGACTTACTAAGGAAAGTGAATTGAGACTGTTTATCGCTGCACTATGATGTGTTAACTGGACTCAAAAGTGGGTGTCTGTTTTCACTTAGAAAAATTATTAAGGAAGCAGCTTTAGACACAAATTAATTTCACACCTTAAAGTACCATCCTTAATTCATATGTTCCTCACAGACTGGTGAGGAGGGTTATTGCGATAATCAGTACAAAGTGTGCAAATGTTACACTTATAGCTTTCACATATGCAGTGTTTAGTCTGTTTGAATTGAAATGATGGAGTATTCCTTTAAGGCTCTAGGCTAAAAAGCTGCCACTGTTGGACCCTTGAGTGAGGCTTTTAACCTTCAGTTGGTGTATCACATCTCACACTGTGTCCTGATCCCATCTTCTGCCCAAACTGGGATATGTGGAGAAAAGAATTTGCTGGTTGTACTTCATGTATGTACTATGTATATTTACAGTGCCTTCTAAGTTTACAATCCCTGTTGAATTCTTGCCTGTCAATCACAGAGACACGAGCCAATCATGAGCGTCCGTATAGTGCTTTCCTCTGAGTGTGCTACTCTGCCCTGTGATGTAGCATGAGCAGCAGTTTGAAAAAAGATGTTTGGCTGATTTCACACTCCACACTGATGTTGTGTGACGAGGCCTGGGGTGCAGTCGGCGTTCCAGTTCATCCCAAAGGTGTTCAGTGGGGTTGAGGTCAGGGCTCTGTGCAGGACACTCGAGTTCTTCCACTCGAACCTTGGCAAACCATGTCTTCATGGAGCTTGCTTTGTGTACAGGGGCATCGTCATGAAGGAGCAGGTTTGGGCCTCTTAGTTCCAGTGAAGGGAAATTGTAAAGCGACAGCAAACAAAGACTTTCTATACAATTCTGTGTTTCCAGCCTTGTGGTAACAGTTTGGGGAAGAATCACATATGGGTGTGATGGTCAGGTGTCCACATACTTTTGGCCATACAGTGTATTTACAGTTATTAAAATTTAAATGAATGGTTCCATCTGTAACCATTTCCATCATGTCTATTTTACAAACACTCACTATCACGGCTTCATTATGCCTGCGTTCTTGATAAAAGAGCGTTTAAAAATGAATAAAATGGTACTTTGTGGTGCCATGACCAAAGATGACTTCCTTCTATAAGAAATAAATCTTCCTTTTTCATATACCCTAATTTCTTATTTGATATGCAAATGATGTTGAAACTGTGAACATGTACATTAGTCTATCACATCATCTGGTGACTTTTAGCAACTTCTTGAGCATGCTTTAACTACTTTTCATTGCGGCTCATTACACAAAAGTTGGGAAATTAAGCACCAGGGCTTCACCTAAGTAAATATAAAGTTGGCTCAATCTAGAGAAGAGAACGTTTTACAGTGAAGAATTATCTGAATGCATTCGAAAGAAAAGACACACAGAAGTGCCACTTCCTTCCTTGTTGGTTTGAATGCGTATGCTGCTCAAGCAGAAAATAGCACGCACAACCACAGAACAGACTTTATTTAGAGTCAGTTCAATCACTCGCTCAAAACCAGATATCCAACACAAGAGTGGTCTTGTTTCAGACGGCTCCTTTGGGTGAGACTGAAATTTCACTGACAAAAAAGCAATTACAGCTCACATCTCACACTGCTGTATTTAATATGCAAAATGACTTTAGTCAAATGTTTACACTCTTTACGTTCCTCAAACGTCTGCTGTAAACAGACCTGTGGTTTCCTCATAGCAGTCTCATAGCAACACTGTTTTGTATTGTACCCTTGGCGACCTGAGATCATTGAGAGGCTTCTTAATCATCGATTTGACAATTGGCACTGATTAACATTTCCAGTGATAATTACAGTCTCAGACAGAACACACTGTTAACACCGTACACATAAAAAATACACAGTCATATCCAAAAGTGTCAAAAAAGATACAAATCTTCACTTAGTTGATCCATACTCTTTTTTTGTATTTGCAACCCTTTCTATAAACGTCATTCATATCACGTTATAATGCATTCCTAATAAGGAATAAATGATACACATTATACACAGTTAGAATTAACTATGAACAGTCATTACACTTTACAGCCATCTTCAGAGGCATTATGAATTGCATTTTAAGTAGGGTACATAACATATTATATCACTAATACAGAAGAAACCGGGTTCCTCCACTCCATCCTTGGCAAACCATGTCTTCATGGAGCTTGCTTTGTGCACAGGGGCATCGTCACGCTGGAAGAGGTTTGGGCTTCTTAGTTCCAGTGAAGAGAGATTGTAAAGCTATAGCATACAAAGACATTCTATACAATAGTGTGCTTCCACCTTTGTTGCAACAGTTTGGGGAAGAACCTCATATGGGTGTGATGTTCAGGTGTCCACATACGTTTGGTAATACAGTGTATTTTTCACCAAAATGAAAGTCAATTTTCTCCCCTTTCATTTTTGGGAGACTAAAATGCTAGAACTTTACTTGTGATTGAGATGCATGCAAAAGAGGAACACACTTCAGTTCAGGAAAGCCTGTTATTTTCGCAAGTATACATATACTGTATATATATATATATATAGAAGGTGTCAAAATTACACACTGTGATGGGTTTCCCAGGTTAGCACACATTTTAGCGTTGTGCATTGTTAGAATACAGATGAAATGTCTAAATATGGAACTGATATACAGATGCACGGCCAGAATCTTCACTTGCTATGTGCATGCAGAATGTATTTTCTGATGGAAAAATAAACACTATGACACAATGACTGTCAATGATTGTGACTGAATGTCAATTTCTGGAGTAAAATATAGTCACCAGATTGACTTTTTTTTATAACATCACTAACACCTCGTGACTTGAGCGTGTTTGCCAGTCAAATGGCCTCTTCCTGTGAAAGTAGTTCGTTTTTGGCCACTCGAGCGATAGCTAAAACCTCTACATGACTACATGAAACATCAGTTATCATCTCAGTGGAAATGTCTGTAAATTTTTCTTTAGAATAAGAAGTCTTTAGGACTTCTTAACACGCAAATTATACCGAAATTGGGAACAATCATCAGCGTTCTCTATCAGTGACTTCTCCTTCCATATCGTCACATCATTTAAGAAATGTCATGTGACAAAACTGTATTAGTGTTAGAGAACAGATAAAACAAACATCCTTTAGGAGTGTGTTCATGCCTCTCTGTTTTATGTCAGTGGAAATAAATAAATATGCATTTTAAAGCCATGGTGCTTCTTAATGTTGACAGCTGCACCATGTGGAAAGCTCAAAGCCATTTGCGTCAAATTGCGCACACATATGTATGTAAAGTGAGTTTGACAACAATTTTGCTGTAATCAAAGACAGCATCAGAGTGAAGCTGTCTTAAAATGGATAGAGAAAAAAAAACAACCCGCTGCTGAACACCAGAGGATCAAATTAAAGAGCCGTGCAAAGAGGAGGAGAAAAATGCTTCCAGTGAAAGAGCAGGCACCTGATTGAAGTGAAATCTTTTACAGAGAAATCGTCTCTCACTATCTCTCTCTCTCTCTCTCTCTCTCTCTCTCTCTCCGGGCGCAAAGGTTTGTGGCCAAAAATCAAGACAGGTGCAGACTCTGCCACAGCCTGATTATCTTTTCAGCCACGTTTGGCACAAGGGCTGCGCATAACCGCGTGTCCGGATCTGCTGTCTGCAGGAACAACAGCACTGAAAAACACCTGGGAAGAGAAGAAAAAATAAAACTTTAATAGGCACATGTGTTCCATTCAGAATGGCACAGGAAAGGAAAAGTACAGGGAAAGGACAGGACAGGACAGATAACAAAAGGAAACAGGAAAGGAAGGAAAGGAAAGGAAACAAAGGACAGAACAGGAAAGGAAATGAAAGGAAAACAGGAAAGATAATGAAAATAAACAGGAAAAGGAAAGGAAAGGAAAGGCTAGGAAAGGAAATTAGAGGGGAAAAAAGGAAGGGGCAGGGTGGAAAAGGAAATTAAAGAAAAGTAACAGAAACAGCAAAAAAAACAGCAAAGGAAATAGGAAAAGGAAAGCAAAAAGTAAAAAAAAAAGGAATGGAAAGGATAGGATAGGATAGGATAGGAAATAACAGAAGCAGGTAACACATTTTTGCTATACTTTGGAGTACAAAGGCCTAGCTCAAACACAGCATATATCCTTAGTTTTAGCAATGTCCTTCTTAACTGTGGAATAAAATTCTGTTACATTTTAGAGAGCTAATCTCCTTAGCACACTCTGCCCCCCCACCCCACTGACGTCTTGTTTTACGAGCTAGCTAAAATGTATCACTCAACAAGCTAGCAACCACTAGCAATTTGTTTTGTTAGCCATCATCATTATATTTTAATCAGTGTATTTTGTTTTTATCTGCATCTATAGTGAAAATTAATGTTCTATTTCCTTGATTTTGTGTAGTTCGGGATTTTCTGGTAATTGCTGTGTCTACGGAGGCAGCATTACGGTGTAAGCTGTACGGAGAATACTTTCTCACACCACAACATGACACTTTACTCCTAAAGGACCACAAAACAAAGCAGGTTCTCCTCACATGGCCGTATCGCTTCGTCAGGAAATTTGGTCAAGACATGGTAAGCTAGTAAAGAATTTCTCTTTCACATTTAGGTTTTGGTTCGGTAAAAATGACAGAGTACTCCTCGTTAAATGTGTGTATCTCTTTCAGTATTTTTTTTTCCATTTTGCTACATTCATGGCTTTTTCTGCAGGAAGAAATTTGATCCCCTAAAAATGCTCTATTTCTGTTCTTGCTCCTCAGCTGTCTTTTAACTTTGAAGCAGGTCGCAGGTGCGAGTCTGGCGAAGGCTACTTTGAATTTGCCACGAGCCATAGTGATCATCTCTTCACAATCATCAGCGATGCTCTCAAGAAACTTCCAAAAATGGAAACATCCGGAACCAGACCCAAAGAGCAGCAGATTCCCCAGAATTCCCAGCAATCCCACACACCTCCGGCACAGACGAAGCATCCGAAGAAAAAACTGACCACAAGCTATTCGCTGAACTCCATCAACTTGAGTGATATTCCCAGCAAAGACAGCAAAGTGAAGAGCATCAACAGCACTCCTCCTCTCTCAAGTAACGTCCAAGATCCAGTTTATGCTATGGTTAGCAGACCAAAATTACACATGAAGAGCACCAAGGATTACAAGAACCAACAACTTGGCCCACTTCCTGATTTTGTCACCCTCTCTGAGGACATTTCTGGTGTCCTTGAAGAGGAAGATCAGATGAACCCAGAGCAATTAGCCATCCATACTAAATTTAAGGACTACGAAGATGAAACAGTTTACTCAGAAGTGAAAAATTATGATGATCATGGGAGCAAGAATGAAGCTTTTGACAACACAGTAGACGCATATTTCTACGAACCTCATTCACACAATCTAACTGTCTGCACAGACCTCAAAGACTCTCAAGCTGTAGGTTTCAACAAAGACTATAAGAACCAACAATTTTTTCCACAGTCTAATTTTCTAAAGCTTTCTAAGGACATATCCTGCATCAAGGGTGAAGAAGAGCAGCTTGACATGTCAATGGAGCGATTAGCCATCCATCGTACACCTAATGTCTATGGAGCAGAAAGCATGTACTCACAAGGAACAGATTTTTATGATGATTATGGGGACAATGAGGAATCTGTGGACAATGGAGATGATCATGAATATTTCTACCCACCTTCTGCATCTGACACACACTTCAAAAAAAGCCCCTCCAACCTCAAGGACTCTCAGGCTGACGGATTTTCCACCTATGATAATTTACCCAAAAGGCAATAATCTACTCTGCGTTTGTTTTGTGTTGGTCCTTTAAAAATTCTATACATTTTTATGCACATTCTATGTCTACAGACAAGCGATAAAACTGCCCCCCACAGCATAACAGATCCACTGAACCCCCCTACTGTAGGACTCAAACATTCAGGCCTGAACTGTTCTGTTGGTCTATGTGACAGATTGACTCATCCACTTGTCAAGAATATGACAAAAGATGACATATGTGACCATATCACTTTCACATCTCTGTAGACCCAGGACTGTGGTTTTAAAGTTCAACTAAAGAACACTGAAAACTAATTTGCTGTAGAGTGCTGTTTTTCACCTCTAGAACTTTGAGATGGTTGGCTCCAGATCCCTGATGATCAAATTAGCAATCAGAGTTTTGGAGAGTGATTCTTCTGATAAGTGCTATTCAGCCTCGATTATTGACTTCACAACCTTCGTCACTGGTTACACTGATGATGACTGAGGATCAGTTCCATCTCTGAAGCCATGACGATCATCACCAGAGGCCTGGTCTATTGATGGTGGCAGAGTGCTAGTGATCTCCTTTTGAGTGCTACTGATCGCATCCAGACCACAGATGACTGACTCTTGATTTGTAACGTTGGATTCCAGAGTCTTGGTTATTGCCCACACAGCCCTGATGATCATCTCTAAGTCTTTGATTGGTTACATGATGGGCTGGAGAGGTAATGGTGGGATTAATGATGATTGCTCCAAAGCTCTGATGATTGGCTCCAGAACACTGACAATCTGTTCCAGACCACTGATGAGTGGCATGGCAGTAGAGGCCTAATGATTGACTCTAGAACCCTGTGCATTGATCACAGAGTTTTCATAATCACTTTGTGAGCCATAATGATGGGCTCCAGAGTGCTGATCATTGGCACTACAGAACCTTGATCATCAATTACAGAGCATTCCAGATAATCAGGTTTCGATAATGAGTTTTGCTGAGAATCAAATCCAGAGTTTTGAAGAGCATCTCCAGATCCATAATCCTGATGATTAGTTTCAGAGTGTTAGTAATTTGCCTGATAGATTAGACTAGCAGTGGAGCGATAATAATTGAGCTGAAAACAGGACACATTACTCATAAAATCTTGAGTACAAATTCAAGTACAAGTACAAATCTGTGCACAAGAATTTCAAAACAGTTTGGAAGTGTACTCATATATATAGTTTATCATCATCATTTCTCTTCTCACTATTAAGTCATATAACAACTTTGGCTCATTGTTTCATCTTTATCACATTCCAACTAATGTACATGTGAGGAGCTTTTTTCAGGTAGTTTCTCTGTTCCATAGCTTAAACAATAAAAAAAAAAAAAAACAGGTATAAGGTTAATGTATGGATTTCGATGTTTATCTCTAAATTGAAAAGATCAACCTTGCCATTTTTAAACGGCCAAAGAGTTTACTTTCAGAATATTAACATGCACTTTATTGTGCAACCTGTAGAGGGCAATATCTCTCTCCTGATGCATTATGGAGCAATAAGTTCTGAAGTAATTCTGAATACTGAATGGTGCATTTAGGGACTAAATTACCAAAGAATGATGCATTAGACACGATTCAGCAGAGACACAGACCACGCAAAATGGCTGTTATTTTTGTGAGCTGCTCATAAATGGCACTTTCCAATAGTAATAAAATATATAAAAGGTATGATTTGGTTACTTATGTATATATGACATACATAAATTCTATTTGAACAAGGTTGAGGTTCTTATTTCAGTATAAGCTGCTGTATATCATAAAAACAAATCAAATTATTATAATGCAGGCTTTTATGGTAGCACCAGCATATTTACTCAAAGTATTTTGCAAGATACAAAAAGCAAAAGCATAGGATAAAGACAGTAAGTAAGTATGGAAGAGATAGAGCAGGTATATATTTATATAGGACTGTTCCAATGACAGATTTGAGTGTTTAAATGCTCTTGACACCGGGTACACTGGGTATGGAGACTGCATCATATATTGAGTTGACTTTATTGTTATGTTAAAGTATAGTATTTCCTAATGCAAAAGTTGTAAAATCCCAAAAACCCAAATATAGAAGTGGGTTTAAAGCATTTTCTCTTTGAATATTAACTCTGTAAAATGATGTACAGTACCAGGAACTGTATTGCAAGTAAAATAAGAGAAGCCCTTGTTATAGACTGGAGTAATCTGAGATTTTCTTCTTGTCAGTTTCAGGATTAACTCATGACCCAGAATAATTGCAGTTCTTTTATTGGGTTAATACAGATACATAAAAAAAAGTTCTTTGGCAAATACTGTGAAATTTGGCCATGGCCTAGATGGCAAATAAGCTAAAGATTCCAAGACCGCTTTGTCACCTGTAAGAAACTGGACTCAGGGTATATTATTTTCTCTAGCTCTCCATCAGCAAGCACACCGAATGGCTGAGGACGGTTGGTGTTGTCCTTGAATGTTTCACTGGGAGCTTTGAAAAGAAGACGTCCCCAGTAAACATCATTCCAACATATTTCAAAAGGGCTCTGCTCAGTGATCTGCCTAATGGGCACTGATTGTTTGTTCTATTACCTCTTTAGATGGCAAGTTGACCTCTAAATGTAGGTCAAGTTCATGTACAAAAAAAATGTAATACAAAACTGTACTGAAAAGAAATAAAATGTAACAAATGTGGGGAGGTGGCTGCAAGTGCAGATAAGCTTTATTAAATAAACAATTAACAAACCAACACAGGCAAGGAAAGAACCAAAAAAACTGGAAAAACTGTAACAAAGGACTAGACCATGACAAGAAAAGTCACGACAAGACACGACAAGTCTAGGCAAAGCAAAGCTAGGAAAACTCAACATAAATGAAGCTACTCACAATACAAACACAACAACGTAACAATAATGCCCAGCAACTGAGAAGAGAGTGGACAAAACTTGGTAAGAGGGCGCCCTCTGGAGGTCTGGGGGAAAGTTGTACATGGTGGATGTGACGAAACAGTTAGGGTACTGCTATAACTTTAAAGGTTTTTATACTACTGTGCTGTTGATTGGTCAGAAGGTAATCAATTTTCTATAACAGCAGCTCTGACAGTAGTTCCAGTGAATCACAGGTTTATATTAATGCATTTATTCTTATATATCATCACTTCTATAGTAACGGCTTATGCAATGACTTGTATTGCAGAAACTCCAATAATATAAGCTCTGTAACAGTCAGTAAGTTTTCTGCCACAGGAGAGTCTTCAATGCTGAGGACCTTGTGCTTGATGGTTTCTCAGCACGAGTTTTTTTTTTATTTTTTTTTTATCTTATTACCTTTAAGAGAAGGAAAAAAAGAAAGGATGGTGAGGGACTGTTTATAGTTGTTGTGGACGCCTCTTAACAGTGAATGTAAACAGATAAAAAGTATGATGTCTTTCTTTAAAATAATCATAAGTTGTTGACAAATTGATGTTACCTTAGGTAACAGTAACTCCTCTTCCCCATCATTGATTATTTTCCTAGAACAGCACACCCCCAAGTGTTTAATTCTTAGATAGGGAACTTTAGCCTGTGTCAGTGTGGCTCAAAATTTGGCGAAATTGTGCAATGAAAGTGACTGAAGTGATAATAAAGATTCAGTTAGATTTATACATTTACCTCTTTTAAATACTGATTTATTCTGACAGTTTATGAAACTGTAGCACAAATAATATTCCTGAAACAAACAATGTTTGTGGTTTGGGGGAAATTGTGGTAATTTCATTTTGTTCCCTTTAACTGTTTTACTTGTTGTCTCCAATGTTGAGTGTATGTGCTATGATTGCGAATAGGAATAAATGTCTCATCCTCTGATAAACCTGAAAGCAAGGATCACTCATCCATACTCATAGCTGGATATTTATTAAGGAAATTTAAAAAAACAGAAATGTGAAAGAAATCAAAATAAACTGATTTCCTCCTGCTCTTTTTTTCTCATTATACAAGTTTCCTTTTTTTTTTTTGTCTCACTGAACTTCAGCCTTTCTGCATTTTTTTGGTTCTTCTAAGTCTTTAGTTGTTCACTGACATTCAGTTCTCTACCCTACTTTTTCCTTTCTTTAATCTCAGTCTTCATCTAATGAAACATTTTCACTAACTGGATTAACGTAAGCATTTTTAGAAGAGCCAGGTGCAAAAAAAACCCCCAAAAAACATAACCAGCACCTCCTGATCTCATAACCGATTCTCTGGTTTTCTCCATCTCTGCATCTTTTCATTCCTTCTGCCATCCAGTCTCTTTCTGCCTCATCAAGCTCTGTAACCATGCCTTCTATAACTATACCTCTAAAGCACTGACATTTATCTTCTTGGCTTTCAGATTCATCATGCTCCCTCATCCAGCTCTCTCCTCTGTTCTCCTTTACACAGTACAGGGAATCCTGGAGCTCGGTGATCTTTATCAGCAGTGTGGGGTTCCTCTGCTCCGCCTCTGTAAACAACCGTAGAGAGTTTGTGTTCATCTCATCGTCCTCTGTTACCTGCTCTTTCAATTCAGCCTTGACTATCTCTCAATGTTATAGGTCTCAGAATGGCTCAGACAATATTTTAACCACAAGCTCTTCTTTCGTCTGAGCTTCTCATACCTTTCTCACTCTTTCTGCTGCAGTTCAAGGCTCTCCTTCTCTTGCTGCTTATTGAGAAATATTCTAGATACTAATTAGTTTTGTTTGACCTCCAGGGAGGTGTCAGAAGTCACTAATTCCATGTCAGTGTGGTATTTACTGCTAACAGATTCAAGATCTGTTTCATACTACAGCACAAACTGGCAGAATTCTGATTCCCACGTTCGACAATCCTCCTGAGGGCAGGTGTGTGTGTGTGTGTGTGTGTGTAAGGAAGTGGAAATAAGAAATGGAGGAAATGGAAATAAAATGCCTGGAATATCAACTTTTATCCTGGTCAGGGTTAGGAAAAAAAAAGCTTATTGTCAATGCACAGAGGAGGAGTCAGTGAAATTCAGTTTAGCAAGTAAAAAATCAACGATGAGGTGGTGTGATGTGGCCTGATGAGAAGCGCAGTTGCTGCTACTATCCAGAAGTTGATTCTTTTCCTGTAACAGCATGTCCTGAAGTGTTTTATTTGTCTTAAACCATGGCAATTTGCCATCAATTACAACTGCAAAACAACTTACTTAACGTTATTGCTTACGTTATAGCAGCTATAAACAGCTGTTCCCTCATCTCTCACTTGAAGTTAATAAGACAAACAAATGCAGCTTGTCATGGTACCAGACAGCAGAAATTCCTCTGTCCTGAAGACCTTCCAGGGTCAGAAAACTGAAAATTACAGCTTTACCTCTGAGTGACTCTGGTGACTCCTTCCAAAAATGCTAATCCTCACCATATCAACGAGTACACTCATTTCTAAACCTGTTTCTGCCATACACGTCCCTGTGTAAGTTGTTACTATAGACAAGAAAACGTATTGGAACGAGTGCATTAATATAAGCCTGTGATTTGCCTTGCAGCCGGGAATTACTGTCAGAGCTGCTGTTATAGAAAATTACCTTCCGACCAATCAGTCTATATATATACAGTACTGTGAAAACGTCTTAGGCACATGCAAAGAAATGCTGTAGAGCAAAGATGCCTTCAAAAATAACGACATTAAATGTTTCTCCATTAAAAAAATATTCCAAAGAGCAGTAAACAGCAATAAATGAAACAAAATCAATATGTGGTGTGATGACCCTTTACTTTAAAGTCTCAGGTACAATCTGTACAGTTTTATAAGGAACTGAGCTGTAAGTGTTACTGAGCATCTTGCAGAAGCAGCCATGGTTCCTCTGGAGACTTTGACTGTCACACTCGCTTCTTATTTTTACAGCAAAACCCAGCAGCCTTCATTATATTTTTGCCTGAAAAGTGTCTCTTACGTAATATGCTGCTTTCTTTACTGACATACAAACATTTTTCTGTAACATTTAATTTTGTGCTGGAAAACTAAAGTTTGGAAATCTAAAATGTTTTTGCACTGAATCAATAATGTAGAAGTCATAAAATAAAATCTATAGAAAAGTATGGTTCTGCAGATACGGGCCAGCAGCTTCGGGTAATGTTCACAACCACCATCAGAATGGGAAAAAATGTGATCTCAGTGACTTTGACTGTGGCATGATTGTTGCTGCCAGATAGGCTGGTTTGAGCATTTCTATAACTGCTGATCTCCTGGGATTTTCACACACAACAGTCTCTAGAGTTTATTCAGAATGGTGCAATAAAGAAAAAACATCCCGGGAGCAGCAGTTCTGCAGACAGAAACGCCTTGTTGATGAGAGAGGTCAATAGAGAATGGCCAGACTGGTTCAAGCCGACAGAAAGGCTACAGTAACTCAGATGACCACTCTGCACAATTGTGGTGAGCAGAAAAGCATCTCAGAAAGCACATGTCAAACCTTGTGGTAGATGGACTACAATAGCAAAAGACCATGTCCGCTACCACTTCTGTCAGCCAACAACAGAAAGCAGAGGCTGCAGTGGGCACAGGCTCATCAAAAGTGAACAGTTGAAGACTGGAAAAATGCAGCCTGGTCAACAGTCCAGGCTAGTGAAGGTGGTGTATTGATGTGGGGAATGTTGGCACACTTTGGGCCAGTTAATACCAATCAATCATCGCTTGAATCCCACAGCCTACTTGAGCATTGTTGTTGACCATGTGCATCCTTTCATGGCCACAATTTACCCTTCTAATAATCAATTCACAGCATGAAAGCGCACCTGAAAAATCAGCAGGAATTTCCTGATGCAATCATGTCAACATGGACCAGAATCTCAAAGGAATGTTTCCAAAATCTTGTGGAATCCATGGCACAAAGAATTGAGGCTATTTTGAAAGCAAATAGAGGCCCTAGTATTAGTATAGTGTTCCTATTAAAGTGCTCAGAGAAGCCAAACGAACTAGATAAAATGCCATACTTTAAAACGGCAGCAAGGTTAAACTGGATCGTGTGTTTTAGCCGCTTCACATAGTGTAGCTGTCTGTGCTCATGTGTGGCTGTCTGCACATGACCTTCAAAGCTGCCAACACACACGTCTGACCCTTCTCACCCTCTGTTTAATCTTAGGCTTGCCTTCCTCTCTTTCCTCTCTATCTTGTCATTTGTGTATATGTGTGTGAGAGAGAAAGAGAGAGAGAGAGAGAGAAAGAGAGAGAGACCCTAATTAACAGATGTAATCTGCAGCGGCTTCTCCTATGACTGAACACAAAGGCTTTCATCGCTGCCAGATCCTAAGAGAGCTTTAATGAGCTCACACACACCCACACACACACACACACACACACACACACACACACACACTACTCACATGCTCTGTCTCTCTATCCCTCATGCTTTAATATTCTCTCTTTCCCTTTCTTTTGTCATAACTGTTTTTTTTTCCAAAATGGAGGATGATATTTCATTTGTGAAAAACTCTTACATTTCGATATTTTCAACAATAAATGAGAACTCTCTCTTTATCTTTATCAGCCTCTATCTCTTCTTCTTTCTTTACATATTTGCATATCATCATTTCCATCATATAATGCAGATCGCGTGTCGTCTCGTCTGTTGTCTCTCACTTCGCTAATGATGAAAATGAAGCGGGACAGAGTAATAATGATTGTTCTCTTCCTTATTTTCCAGCAATTTACTTTCATTTCCACAATAAACAACATTTACGATGACATAAAATAAATCAAACGATCAGATGAAAACTAGAAGAAACTGGATTTTTAGTGGACCATAGTTTCCCATCAGATACAAACGTCACATGATTGTCTAGCTTTCATGTAATTTATGCCAAATGTCAGTATTTTTCCTGCCAAAAACATTTCCATTTCCCAGTTTTTATAACACATCAAGTGAAGACAAACAACTTGTTTGTTACGATCACGCAGAAAAAAGTTTTAATATTTGTGAATGATTATGTAAATATGGAAACTCTCATTATCTTTCTTTACTTGTGTTTACAAGTCTACCTCTCCCTCTCTCTTTCTTCTATCATTCCATCTTTCTGGTTGCATGCTTCATTATGTATGCAAGTTAACAGTGAGTATGCACTTCTAGCTTTCTTTAAGAGCCACAGAGGAGTGTGTAAGTTTGTGTGTGTGTGTGTGTGTGTGTGTGTTCTCTGGGGTGAGTGGTAATGACTCATCCCCTCCCCGCCAACCCGCCCTCCAACCTAATTTAACTCTCAGTGGAGTATTCTTTTTGGTTATCATGCCATTTTCAAAAAAGTATGACTTCACCCCTCCTGCTGCGGTTACTGCATACCAGACATTAATCTTAGGACTGGCTCTTTCATGCTCACACAAAACATAACAATTCTCAGTGCTGGAGAAGACATTGTTCACGTGTCCACTCACGTGAAAGGTTACCTCGTCACTGAATGACACCATCCTGTAAAGTATTATGTTATGAACTCCATCCATCCTTTCTCTGCTGCTCCAAATTCAATCTGGTAAACATTTCACCTAAAATGATAACAGTACTGCAAAGAAAAGAAAATTATAAAGACAAATGTTCCAGTAAGTGTTACCTTTTTTTAATCACCCACCCAATATATGAAAATAAATAAGGTGTGTGTGTGGAAATTAAAAAATTTCAGACCTCCTATTTGAGTGTGTGATCACTCCCTTACTGCTGCACTCAATGACAGCAATATTACATCAGTGACCAAAATATTAACACCTCCCAAGCTATAAATGGTCTAATCTCGAACGATTATGAGTCCAGACGGAAGTGACTCACCCCCTGTCATGGTGGATGGCCAACAAGCTAGAATTAAACATATAAAACCTATGTAAATTCATGATTCTACAGTGTAGAGTTGTATACATTCTTAAAGTGTGATTCAACAGGACCATAAATTCAACATTTATGTATATCATCATTATTTTCAAAATACATGAAGCCAAAACAGGATTAGTCATCACGCCGTCAATTTCCAACTAGCTTGGCTGAAGAAGAAGATGGCTGACTCCTCATAATACCGCCATATGTTCTTCATTTCCTACTTCTGCTCTCAGCCAAGACCAAGAATTAGAGTTTTAAACAGTGAATAACCAGGAATTAAAGCCTGGGACTCACCAAAAGTTGGTTGTATTAGGTATCCGTGTTTGACTACGGATATAACTGAATACAAACAACTTATTCGGATTCAACAGTTCTAAATGGATACAAATACAGGTACAAATAGGATGTGAACTTTTAGTTGGTTTTTTCCCAGTAAGCTCGTCAGAAAGGTTCACAGGGCATCTCGTTGGGACTAAAGGTGTGCACTGGGACTGGTATCCCACAGGACATAACAAAAAGTGGGAAGTTTTTACTTTCAAGCAGGCATGAGTGAGCTCTCAGATATGAAGCTTGCTGTCATTTCTACCTCCCTCTAAGGTTTTTCCCCAGGAGTTTCATGTTTTCCTGTTGAGGCCACGCCTACTTTGAGTTTAAATCCGAATACAGATCCAGATTATTGAATATTTAGAGCACTAAACAAATACAGACAGTGGCTTTGCATTACACCCCTACTAACTACTATAAATGTATTTACTTGTGTTGTACCTTTTTCATTTTCTCTTGTTTTTACACTACCATTGTAAAAGTTTTTCAATATACAGACAAAAAAATACTAGAGCTGTAAAGACAGAGATTTAGAGAGTTTGATGGCTTTAAATACTTTGTACCAATATTAATTTCTGTGGTTTTTATTTCTGTGTTCACACTTTCAGTGAAGCAACGTGACAAGTTTTATTTCAAGCACAAGAGTTAATGATTTCTGGAGAAACAACCATCAGCAGCACAAAGTAGGTGGGGTGAGTAATGCAACAAAGTTGAGCACAGTTTAACTTTAACAGAAATAAGAATTGAAGTGATTTCAGGACCACGAGTGGGAGTGAAGATTGATGACATGTTTTGTGCTCAGCTCTTGACTATGAAACATCAGTATTTCATGGTTCCACATATTCCTCCTTATTCCTGACCCAGTCAGTGATACTTGCTGTGCGGCTTAAAGTGTTTGATTTACCCAAAATAGAACAACCCTAGTGTTTTGTAACTGTAACTTTTTTGGTCTTATTAACATCAAGAGAAAGTTTGGAAGCTTGTGCGGGAACGACTGTTTATTACTGCTATAGTGTAAGTGATAACACGAACTAAGTTTTTGTCACAATAACCAGAGGTGAGATGGATGCAGACACAGTAGAGCATATATCTATTGAAACAGGCAAGCAGACAAGCCCAAATCAAAAGGCAGTATCAGTGTCAATAAACAGGCAAGGGTCAGGCGAGGCACTATCAGCTTAAAGAGGGCAAAGACAAAACTCGAGGAACCAAGAAAATAGCAAAGTCGATAACAAACACAGGAAAAAAAAAAGGCTTGGTAAATGTCAGAGGCGGATGCATAAACTAAGTGTTTACTTCTGAAATTCCTGTGAATGAAAGCCTCTTCTTTAGAGTGTGTGTGATTGGGAACAGGTGAGTCTGTTCAGTAGTCTGGTGATTGTGAACATGGCAATGGTGGTGGGTTCTGGGTAGTGTAGTCTGAGACAGCCATGTCTGTAGGCTGTAGTGTACTCTGGGGAACTGAGTTCACAGACGGAGTTGACCTGACACTTTTATTGTGGATGTTCCACAACATTAAACATAACTATAAATGGATAAAAAGTATGACATGTCCTTCTTTTATAAATTAAAAAAAATAGCGTTGGCAAATTGCTGTGGTATAAGAGGAATAAAACACTTTAGGACATGCAGTTATTGGAAAATAATCAAGGTGCAAACAGTAACTCCATTTCACACCACCCCGTCTTTGATTATTATCCTAAATTTAGGTATTTAGTTCCTTACTTACTGCACTGAATCTTAACATTTTAACATCTGCACATAAAAAGTTATATTTAATACAGTCTAACTATTTACTACATGGCTATGTATGAAGCAAAGAACCTTTATAAAAGTATAATATTAAATCTAACAAATGACATCAAATCTTGTGTAGCAAGTAAATAAAGCTTATTGCTCATGAATAGAATAGTAAGGTAAATCTGAACGAAATGATAAATACTGTACTGTTATTTAGTCAGGCATCCATTATTTTTTTTATATTCCGATGTTAAACAAGTGCATTCGTCTGATAGCTCTGCAGTAAAAGAGGATTGTTCATGTTATATCACCCAGCGGGTGTTAATTAAAATGAAGGTGTGTATGCAAATATTCCACCAATGCTCACTGCTCTGGTGTCGATCTAAGCATGACTTCAATTTTCTCCGAATTGGTTTACAAATTGAGGTGTGAAATTTATGCAGAGGTGTGAAAATGAAAGATAAACGGAATAGCACACCTTCCTGTAAAGCACAAAATGGGACAGAATTAACCCTGGAAAATCTAAAAGTGGAACAATAGTAGAAGAGATTTTTTTTAACATCAAATTTTATCTTCTGTTTCTTTTATAAAAAGTAAACAACATGTAAAAAATTGAAGAGCGCTCCAGGTGCAAAAACACACCAGACACAACTTCAGGCATCTTTGTCCAGTCTTAAACTTTAACAAGACACCAAACTTTCTAGCTTGTTCTGCTGTTTTGCTGTTCATAATTGTTTATGCATGCACACACACACTCACACACAGAAACAGAGAGAGAGAGAGAGAGAGAGAAAGAGAGAGTATCCCCAAGCATGTAAAGGCTTTCGAGGCCCCATTTTTTCACTGGGATAAAGAGAAGATATATATGTGGATTTTAAAATACAGTAAATATTACAATTTTATTGCTAAAAAATCTAGCTTTGGGCCTTGGGCTTCAGTCCCTGGTGCATTTCCATTGTACTGCCTAAGTCACTATCTTGATTAACAGTCACAGCCTCAACCACAGAAACGAGATGTGACATTTCAATACAGAAACCCAAAACACCAAAAAAAGCATTAAAAGTTCAAATAGTTTCTCTGATAATCATCTCTCTGACAATCAAAGTGCTTTATCCTGGTCAGGGTCACGGTGGATCCGGAGAGGCGGGAATGTGACGAGGGTCCATTACAGGCCACCATACACACACATTCACACACCTGTGGGTAATTTGCATAGCCAGTCTACCTACTGGCATGTTTTTGGGAGGTGGGAGGAAACCAGAGACCCCAGAGGAAACCTGCACATATACAGAGAGAACACATGAAACTATACACACACAGTAACCTGAGCTCAGGATTCAACCAGAGACCCTGGGCCTGTGAGGCAGCAATGCTACCCTCTGAACATGGGTTTTCTTCTTTTTTTTTTCTATTTTCTACTATTTTATAATAATAATCAAGACATGAAGACAACACTATGAAATAAGACATATAGAATTACGCACTGGCTACGAAAAGTGTTTAACAAATCAACACTGTTTTATATTTTTAAGTTCGTAACAGCATTCCTGATGAAACTTGGCATCTTCTCAACTTCTCATTAGAGGGATTCGCCCAGGAGGCCCTTCTCAAACAGGCAGAACAAACTGCCGATGGTCTGTTTTATAGTTACATTTAATGTTGTGGAATGTCCATGAAACTAGTTAGTTCCTGTTATCACTTACATTATAGCAGCTATAAACATCGTTCCCTCACCTGTCTTGAACTTAATAAAACAAATAAACAAACAAATTAGAAAATGCAGCTTGTCATGCTATCTAACTGTTACAAAGCACTGATGCCAGAGACTCCTTTTTTTGCACAAAAAGCTCAAAGATTCTCATTATTGATTTTACATAATAACTTTATTATTAAATATAATATATTGAATCAGAAATAAATGTATACATAAGCAATAAGTTCACTAGTTAGTAACAAATGTCAACCATTTTCTATCTTGTGACTGGAGTTTTTGAGAGGCAAAATGACACCTGCTGATTGTTGTCGAATGTCTATATCAGTTTGATATATGTTTGATTTTTTGCTAGTCCTACTCCAAAATTGTCTGCCTGCTAGGTTACGTAAAAGGTTAATTTGCCAAAATAGGAGCAAACATTGATCATTTTTACCTAACAATAATAACCATTCCTCATGATGGATAATCACCATGCATTAGAGTTACAGCCCTGACTGATGGAGACACACTTCTTGTTCTGGGGTTTGAGCTCCTGGTTAAGCTCAGTTTAATCCCAGCTTAGCAAAAAGGAAAGGAGCCAGGATCCCGGGAACCAAGCACCCAGTTTGACCCAAGCTGACTGCTGTGGTCCAACTCTTCATGAGCCAGCAAAATACCTAACATGTTTGTTACTGAAAGCGTTCAGTCATTTATAAATTAACACAACAGTATTTGTACATTGTTGCTTATTTAGCAGGGAACTAATGCAAAATCTATGTGACATTAATTTATGATGTATTAACATCTCAGCTCATCAGTGCTTCATCTTCATCGGTACTCTACTGATGCGAAACATCTTCGGATTTAAATCTTAAGTGACACTTGCACTCTTCCCAATTACTGATTAATGGAGCATGTGTAATGACAAATGACAGATGTATAAAACTCAATCTAACCTCTTCATTTAACTATATATATGTTTTCACCATCTAGTACAGAAATGTGCTAGCGCTCATCCCAATTGCTGATGAAATTATCATCATAATTTAGACTTTGTATCCCATACGACCCACGAATGGCGAGACATTGTAATTTCATTTTAATCAGAGCTACAAATTGGTGCTGCACTTAAGCTGTGAACCTTGATTATATTAGAATATCAAATAAGCAGAAAAAAGGATGAACACACTTCTGCCTTTACGTTTTCTGATTCAATTTAATTTTATTTGTGAACACTTCCAACTCCCTAATGAGCAAGGCAGAAGGAGACAGTAGCAAAGGAAAAGCTCCCTGAGATGACATGGAAGCAGACTCAAAAACGAACCCATCATCTTCTGCGTGACACTGGATAGTGGGATCATAAATATAAATGATGTGGAACATTGAGCCAAATAATTCAGTAGCCAGGCCAAGAGACCATCATAGAGGCAGCCGAGAACAGCAGCAACTGTCTTTGCTGAGGAGGAAGGATCTCAGATGCATCTCTAGGCAGGGACTGCTGTTGAACCTTTGGAGATATAATGGTCCCCATGCTGCCTTGATGTTATAGACATTGTTCCACTGGCTGTAATCACTCATGTCGTCACCTATGTTTCTTATATGAATTCAAATTACTTATACCACAGCAGTGCTGAATTCTCCACTCTGATTAGTCACAGGAAGTTGATTCCTTTTCTATAATAGCAGCTCTGAAAGTAGTTCCGGCTGTAATTCAAATCACAGGTTTATATCAACCTGCTGATTCAAACATGTTATTGTTTCTATTGGAACAACTTACACAGTACGTGTTCCACCATGGGAAAGTGTTCAGGACAGAAGACTTTGCCCTTTCCGCTTTCTCTGTAACATGACAAGCTGCATTTCTTTGCCTTATTAACTTCAAGAGAAAGACAAAGAGAGAGGCTGGTGAAAGAACGGTGAGTTATAGCTGCTAGTCTTTCGTGGCCATTCCAAAACATCAAATGTATGATGTGTCTTTCTTTCATTTAAAAAAAAACGTTGTGTTGACAAATTGCTGTAGAATAAGAGAAATAAAACACTTTATCGCATGCAGTTATTGGAAATTGGAACTTTGTTGATTATTTTCCTATAAAAGACCACCCTGAGTGTTTTATTCTTTACCTGAATATTTTTGAAACTTGGAAAACTAAACTTGGAAAAGCTATTAGGTGACAGAGCGTGCCCTTGCTCCAGAGGCGTATACTCTTCAATAGTAAGTGCTCCCCATAGACCTATAGCATGACCATGGTACACTCATTATGAGGCTTCAGTTCTTATTATTTTCTGTTGTGCCTCTACAACGTGCACACTTAATCCATTTCCCGTCATCTACCTCCTGAACCCCACACCCTTCCCCCATCCCATTTTTTTTTTTTAGCAGCCATTTCTCTTTTTACAAATGGATGAGGTTCTGCTCCAATCCACAAGTCTGTCAGAAACTATTAAGTTGCTCATCATTTAAGACACTGACTGTGTCACTTTGGGTCACCGTGAGGCACTCAAGGCTTTTGGATCTGAGGATCATAGACCACATTAAACACTAGCACAACTAACACAACATTTTACTCGTTCATTGTTATTATTATTATATTATATTTATTCAAATATTTAACCCTGAGCTGTTTTGGAAATCCTCATATAAAATCCTGCTGCTGTTCACTTCACACTTGCATTATACTGTACACTCTTACAGACGTGGAGCTATGATGTAAGCAAAGCAGGGATAATTGCCCGGGGCATTGAGGTGGGCTCTGAGGCCTGCTCACCCCACCCCACAAGTTAGCATAGCATTATGCTATAATATAATATAGGCATTTTTTTTTTTAATGAATGTAAGCATGACTCTATCAAAAGAATGATGGATCAACACAAAAAGTAGGAAGAGAGGAAGCAGCATAGTGGAAAGTTTTGGAAAGAATAACAAGTAAGTGTGAGCCAAAAACATTAGATCAACTTTATTTGTGGCAAACAAGCAAATAGCAGAATTGGCACTCAGTTTGAAGCATAACATTAACAAATTCTTCTTCTTTTTTTTTTTTAGCTAGACATCATTAGTTAGTTCCAAATCTATTCAATTATCACTGAGGTTATAACAGCTATAAATGTTACTTCTCTCACCAGTCTCTCTGTTCTCTCTGTTCTCTCTCTCTCTCTCTCTCTCTCTCTCTCTCGAATTTAATAAGACAAAAAAATTGCAGCTTTTCATGTTACTCTCAAATGGCAAAGTGCAAAGTTCCCTGCCATGAAGACTTTTCTGTGGCAGAAAACATTACCTCACAACTTCTTATAGACATAATTACAAAAAGCTTCATCATAGCATCATCATAACAACAAAAAATTCATCCCTTGTTAGACTTAAATTATGTGAGTATCTTGGTTGTTGCTATAGAAACAATGTATTTGAACATGAGCATTAATATAAACCTATGGTTTGCCTTGCAGCCATAACTACTGCTCACACTAGGGTACATAGCACATTTATATGTATGGCATTTGACAGATGCCCTTGTCCAACTTACATTCATCTCATTTTATACAGCTGAGGGTTAAGGGCCTTGCTTAAGGGCCCAGCAGTGGCAGCTTGGGGGTGCTGGGATTTGAACTCACCACCTATTTAGCTACCACTGCCCTGAGGATGGATAATGATTTTGAAGCACGTTGTACTGGCACTTTTGTGGCTAGTTAGCATAAGTACTTGTAGAATTGCAGATATTAAAAATAAAATCCTTCACATCAGTCACACAAACTTTCAGATCCACAGTCAGGGCTGAAAATGTGAGTCCACCGACAGGACCTACATAACACCACCCCGTCACTGAGTATTTTCTTGTAATATTATTTCAAAGTGTTTTAAACTCAACATATGATTGCTTCCAGTGAGTCTTTTTAAACTGAGACTCTTATTATGTGTTGTGTTATCATCCCTAATGCTTTCAGTCACTAAGGACACACTGTGCTGGACTCAAGAATGATCCTGGTGGGGAAAAAAGACTCTAATGCTGTTCTATAAATGATGAAATAGAGAGGGGTCCTGACAGTGGACTCACATTTTCAGCCCCAACTTTATATCTGAGAGTTTGCATGACTGATGTGAAGGATTTCATTTTTAACATATGCAGCTCTACAACCACAAAAGCGGCAGTTCAATGTGCTTCAAAATCATCATCCATCATTTAAACAAACAGCACTGCATCATGATTATCATGACAAACATATTAAAAGGAACGCTGCCACTATTATTATTGTAATTTAGATAATGCTGCTTGACTGTGTGTCTTAATAAAGCAAATAAATTAACGTTCAGGCGCAATAATCTTCATCCACACAGCCACTTTACTGCTCCAGCCTGGTGCAAATGAATTATTTTTCTAGATATGTATCGATCCCATGGTGTCTCGGCTTTTAAAAACAAAACACTGCGGGTTTTAAAAGGTGAACTAATTTGAAGCAATCACGATCAACCCATACACGGTTTAATGATTTAGTTATCTAGCACACAGTTTTTAAGTCTTTTAAGTCTTTTGATGGTGGAAACAAGACAAAAGGCATCTGGTAAATTAGTAAGAAAAGACTCGGTATGATCACAATTACACTCCAACCAAACCTTCTTGTGTTCTGCCATATTGAGAAACATCAACATGTCATACATATTGAGTGAGTTGAGTAAGACTGTCTATATTTTTTTGTATTATTTTCCAAAATTCTACTTTTCAGAAAAAAAACAACACCACAAAATGACACCAAGCCCATTTTACCTCCCGACCAATCACCTAGCAATTTGGGGGGGCAAGTGAGAGAAACAAACATAAAGGACAGATGCTACACTCGATGCAACAAGCTAACTAGGTAACGAAACAGCAAACTGTGGTGCCTGGGTGGTGCAACAGAAAAGTGGTTGCCCTCTTGTCTGATGATTGTGAGTTCAAATCCTGGCAATGCCACAGCCATCTGTGGACAGAAGTCCAAGAAAGCAAAATTGGCTGTGCTCTCAGGGAGGGAGGGGTGGCACACTCTCTCTCCCCAGTCAATCACAGTGATGAGTGTCTGTGAGCTCATATATGCGGAAGTGGGTGGATAGCATTTTCCTTCGAGTGTGTTATGCATTAGCAGCAGTCACAAAAAGATGTGGTCGGCTGACTTCATGTGTCTGAGGGGCCATTTACATGACAATGTTTACAGCCAAAAACGGGAAACTTTTTATGCGTTTTGCCTGTTCGTTTACACGACAGCGGACCAAAGATAATTATTTCAGTTTTATCACTGTTCAGCTGCAAAACTGATACCATAGACTCCTTTCATAAATGCTAAATAAAAATTCTTTTTTGAAAATTTTCTTTGTTACATAACAACACTTTTTAAACTATGTTTTTTATTATTAGCCTTAGATAATGTGGAAGATCAGCCAAACAAGTCCATGGGAATGGTGTGTTACTGTAGAAACCATAGCCTATTAGAACGAGCGCATGAGTAGCAGCCGTAGTTATTGTCTGAGCTGCTGTTATAGAAAATGAATCAACACCTTATGACCTATCAGAATTGAGAATTCAGTGCTTTGGTGTAATAAGGGAAAAAAAATTGTGGTTACAAGTTTTTTTTTTTTTTCATCTGTATGCAGTAAAACTAAATCAATAGAATGAAAATCTAGAAAGAAAATCAATACATCAATAAATACTACTATACACTTCAAAGCAGATTTCAGTTTCTGAGAAATACACCAATGACCCCATCATACACTCTGTGACATCTGTGTTCTTAACTGATCCATTTTTTAATGTGTGTGTGAGTGTATAGGTGCTGTTTCTACATAGGTGTGTGCGCAGTTGTGAAAAACGCCTGTAAAATGGCTGCTGATGGCTTCATCGATCACTGATCATCCTCTCGGGCATTACAGGAATATCTAGTGAGTCACAATTCTCTCTGACTGAGGCGAATTATAAGGCGAGTCAAATGCTGTCCTTTGTGTCAGTATCACACGAGTTCAATTTAATCCTCTAACTGCCTATCAGAAGTCGCAGACATTTCAATCCTTACTGTTGCCATAGTTACAAACTTAGCTTCATGTATAGCGTTTCAGAGGATATGTGAACTCCACTCATGCTCACACTCAGGTCAGAGGTCCTTTAATTTAAAAAAAAAATCTTTTGTACTGTAGACCTTGGATTGCTCTCAAACTGCCCCTTTGACACTGTTTGCCTTGTAACTTGTTTGCCTCATTGAGTGTATGATTTTGTCTGATAAACCTTTGAAAATGACCTCTGACCACATCCACAGTGTTCCACGTGTCATTGATTCCACATGTCCTTGACTTCAGACCAAAGACAGAGGCTTTAATACAGTAAAAGCTATGATGAGACCTTCAAACACACTCAGCAATGACAAAGCGGACGCGCAAATCATTGAAAAAATATTAAACGACCTACATGTGAGGGAACATCGGCCATAAAACGAATAACACAATAAGCCGGGCATTTAAGCGGAACGAGCTTGTTGAGAGATATTTCAGGAAAATTAACCCGAGCCATGTAGCACACAGCAGTAAATCAAACAGGGCTTCAGGGGAGAAAAGCTCGTGTAATTGTTTTATTGTAGGACAAAAGAGTGCTTTGCTGCCATTTTGAGGCTAATGAGGGGATTTTCCATAAGTAAGTAAGTAAATAAGCAAACAAATAATTGAAATTTGCATTATAGAAAACTTAAACATGTCTCTAAACTCAACAAAATATCGTCTATCTAAGGGTACTTAGATACCCTTAGATGCACCTATTAGTCCAGTTCAGAGTCAAGAGAAATTGAAAGCGAAAGTTCTACAAGTGAAATTGATACTTTTGGTTCGTTTGCTGAAGTCAACAAACAAGTGCACGTAGAAATCATAAAAATCGCCTGAGCGCGTACAAATTTATAACAGTTTGTGTATCTCTTTTTGTTCTGGTTTGCAGCTTGTGGTTCAGTTAAGCAGCTCACATTTACAGAAAAATGTCATCCGCAACCAAAAACAAGCAGGACATTTGCTTCACTTCATGGGCCAGTTCAAGATTGAATCACTCTCTCACTGCAATCAAACCGCAATAGAATTTGATTGGAACCGTACTGGGACCACCTCATGGAGTTGGTCTCGGACCGCTTGCTGTGGTCTGCACCCGAGTACAACTGATGTTCTCACATACACAAACAAACCAAATCGCAAAGCGCACCAAGGTTCGAGGCAACACTGCATATGTTAAAATCACCCTAAAAGTGTTTCTCTTTTAGTACACCTACAGAAAAATCTCACACATTTCACATGAATAATCACGTTTGAAAAATAAAACCCATGCCCTACATGTGAAAATAAAGAGAGAGAATACACCATCCCTCCCACTCTCTTGCTCTCTTGACTCATTGCCACGGATGGCTGTGGTGCTTTTCTATCGTGGTGCTCGGGAGCCGATAGAAAGCTTATTCTGTACACAGCCTCCTTTCATTAAAACCACTTAATAATCAAATGGCATATCAGCCATATTAATGGCCTCCATATAGTTTACTTGTCTTGTCACATGAGTCTTTTTAATAAGCAGACATTTTCATTTTCTCTTAGTCCTGAGCTTTTTGACAGCTCTGTGGTTCCTCCATTTTACAGCAGCTTTTAAATGCAGTTCATGCTTCATGCAGAGAGCATTTAATTAATGGTCACAAGTTCACGTTGTGTGATAAGTTGCAAACTCATTTGAGATGAACACATTGTGCGGACACGGCAAGCTGCAATTTGTGGTGCGCCTACTCAAAAATGTACAACTGGCCCAGAGAGTTAATCAACAGCCTGTGTGAACCATATAACACTATGTGCCTTGTCTTCCATTACCGTGAGGTCAGTTCAACCAGGACTCAGTGTGCTCTGTGTTTTTGACAAAATACATGGTACACTATATGGCCAAAGGTTTGCGGACACCTGACCATCAGTATTTGTTGAACATTCCAGATTTACTCCCCTTGGCTGTTATAATAACCTCCACTCTTCTGGGAAGACTTTCCACTAGATTTTGGAGTGTGGCTGTGTGGACTTGTGATCATTCAACCACATGAGCATTAGTGAGGTCAAGCATTGATGTCGGGTGAGGAGGCCTGGGGTGCAGTCGGCATTCCAGTTCATCTCAAAGGTGTTCAGTGGGGTTGAGGTCAGGGCTCTGTGCAGGACACTTGGGTTCTTCCACTCCACCCTTGGCAAATCATGTCTTCATGGAGCTCGCTTTGTGCACAGGGGCATTGTCATGCTGGAAAAGGTTTGGGCCTGTTGGTTCCAGTGAATGGAAATTGTAACATTTCAGAAATACAAAGACATTCTAGACAATTCTGTGCTTCCAACTTTGTGGCAACACTTTGGGGAAGAACCACATATGGGTGTGATGTCAGGTGTCCACATACTTTTGGCAATATAGTATATTTTACTCTGGATTTTTACTTGTAAGATTTGTACAAACTCATCAACATTGACTTTTTATATTGTATTAAAATCATGGGTCTTCTCTGTAATCAATTAAAATCACTTATAATTACCACTGATATTTATGACATGATTTTAAATTGTCCTCTTAAAAGGCTGAAACTGATTATTGTATGTAATACTATTTTGTATTTGTATTTGTTAACAGCCTCAGAACTAAAGTATGACCTCAGGTTGTGATGTCACAAAATTAAAGATAAAAGCTCTACTGCTTTGGACAAATTACTCTAAATATCAAGGATGATGATAACCGGAGAACCTGCTTGCTAAACTAGCTAGCTAGCTAGCTAGCTAGTTCAGCCTTACTAATGTGCTATGCTAATGTGTTATTTTGACAGGTTATCTAATGTTAATAATATCTCTGAGACCCAGAAACTGAAATCACACAAATGTAAGTTTACTACCATGTAGCCAACTACCTTACGTTAGTAAGGTATATTAGTGATGGCATGAGAACACAGCATTTAGGATATCTAAAGACTGCATTGTATTTTAATTTTGGGATGGAAGTCGAGAGATTTTAAGTTCTGGTACATATCATGTCAAGACATGGTCTCGTCAAGGTGGAGTTGTGGCAGACAGATTCGGATGAGTTTATCACCGTCATTCCACAGCAGTTTGTGTGCCAGATGGAAGTGTATGTGGGCTCTCAAGGTGATATGAAACGCATCATGAGATGTGATCAACATTCTGATGTATGATTGAGCACTGGTTACTTTAAATATGTCTATGTTTTATATGCACAATATGATGCTGTACTTTTGTACTTTTTGACAAAAGTCATTTCTAAGAGAAGGACTAAAAATAGCTCAGTATTACGTATTATCAGGTAATAAAAATAATCTAAAGATAGTGTTTTCTACTCGGCATTTGGCCATGCCTACTCCACTGGGAATGACAGGTACAGAGGCCACACCTCCTTCATTGGCACTAATATGGTCAGAGGCCACATCTCCTTCACAAAGACTAACTGGTTCAGAGGCCACGCCTTCTTTGCTTGGACTGACAGGCAAGTGGCCAAACCTCCTTCACTAGGATTAGCAGGTTCAAATTTTACTCAAATTGACACACACAGAGGCCACGCCTCCTTCATGGGGACTGAGAGGCATAGTGGCCCTGCCTTCTTCTTAATAATTAAACTGCTATTATTATTATTATTATTATTATTATTATTATTATTATTATTATTATTGCTGCACTTCTTGCATATTTGTGTCATATATATTTATAAGTTGTGTTATATTCATTTAGTTAGGTTGTTTATTGCATGTTTTCTGTTTACAAAAAGCTGGAAAATATTAAATTTACACTATATAATGCTTCTTGGTTGATTTTTGATTACTCAATAAAGCTTCTGGGCAACATAATAGCCATAAACGCTGGTCCTAGAAAAAAAAAAATCAGCCAATCAAATCAAATGCTTTTTTGCCTGCAGACCCCACAAGGAGGGGAAAAGGTCATGATCTCAGTGTTGTGTTGAAAATGAGTGCAGACAGCCTTCATTCTTGGAATGGAAAATGAGTCAATTAGACTCCACTCAGCTTTTTCGCCTCGAACTCCTTCTTCCTCTCTGCGTGTCTCTTCTCCAGCCCTCACATCATTTCCTTATGATGAGATAGTGGAAATCAAAACCATTGCTTGGGGCACCGCTTCGCTGCTCAGCACGGAGCTGAGTGCACATCCCTAGTGGCCTCGATACTTTCCTACCTCTCTCTCACTCTCTCTCCCCAAATGTTTATCCTCCAAAAAGGTGAACTCCGGGTTTGTGCTGTGATTCGACGGCATCTGTCTCGTAAAGCTGTTTAAACTTTCATTGGGTTATCGCCTTGAGTTACAACGCACTGAAAAGTAATGAGGTCGTATGGGAAGGGTTTATTGATTCACTCTCGCTCACTGCCAGCCGTCCAGAGTTAGATATGCAGCGAGGAGAGCGCCAGATGGCCGACCTCAACCTGCAGACCCATTAAAGAAACGGTCGGGGTCTTTTTTAAACTGACACATAGGCACCCGAGTGACCCTAAAATGGAATATTTTATCCCTTTTATTCTGGGCCGATACATATTAATGGTGGAGAGAGGCGGGTGTCAGTTGTCATGAGGTGCGTCTCAAACCAGTGGGTTTCCTTCCTACTTTTCCTCGGGACCTAAGGAACCTCGGCAGCAAAACACTCCACATCTCAGAGTGGCAAGGCTCACTACTGCGTTTCGAAGCTTTGATGTGCATCTGCACTTATAATTCTAATCACGTTACTGCTGTGGCACTGATTATTGAGGCAGGAAATCAGAAATGATAATTCATCACTACAAACGTGGATGAGCTCTTTCATAAACTCACACACATTTACTAAAGTTCCCCCAGTTACAGTCTAAAGGTGTTGGATCCCCCACAAGTTAGAGAGATAAGAAAGTTCTTAAAAGGCTAAATGAGCAATTTATCTAACCTCCAAGGCAAGAAAGCTTGGAGAATCATGTGATGTATGAAAGATTCATTTCAAGTGGCAAAACATGATATACTACAGATCTTTTTTTTTCCAGTATTGTGTTAGTATTGAGGAATGGGAGGCCATACCTCCTTACCTGAGAGTGACAGGGACAGAGGCCATACCTCCTTCACTAAGACTGACAAGCACAGAGGCTACGCCGCCTTCATAGGACCTGATAGAGCAGAGGCCACACCTCACCAACAGGCACAGAAGCCATGCCTTCTTCATAGGACCTGATAGCAAAGAGGCCGCATGTCCTTTCCTGAGAGTGACAGGCACAGAGGCCATACCTACTTCATGCCTCCTCCATAGGGACTGATAGAACAGAGGCCACAACTCTTTCTCTGAGACTGACAGGCACAGAAACAACCCCTTCTTCATAGAATCTAATAGCACAGAGGCCATGCCTTTTATAGGAACTGATAGGACAAAGGCCATGCCTTCTTCATAGGAACTGATAGCACAGAGGCCACACCTTCTTCATAGAACCTAATAGCACAGAGGCCATGTCTTCTTTATAGGAACTGATAGCACAGGTGCCATGCCTTCTTCATAGGAACTGATAGCACAGGTGCAATGCCTCCTCCTTTGAGGCCACTCCTCTATTAGTGACATTGACATTTCTTCACAAGCACTGATAACACAGAGGCAAAGCCCCTTTCACTGAGACTGACTGGCACACATACTTCATAGGAATGACTTCTGATAGCACAGAAGCCACGCCTCCTTCCCTGAGACTGACAGCACAGTGACTATGCCTGATCAACAGGCACAGAGGCCACACCTCCTTCATAGCAACTGATAGCACAGAGGCTCCATCTTCTTCCCTGAGACTGATAGCACAATGGTCATGCCCCATCAACATGCACAGAGGCCATGTCTTCTTCATAGGTACTGATAGCACAGAGGACATGACTCTTCCCTGAGGCTGAAAAGAACTGACACAAAACATTTCGACCACCGCTGAGACTGTAAAAATCACATTTTTCTATTCTGAGGATGTTCCACAATATGAAAAAAGAAAAACTAAAGTGACTTCCCGAAACTGAAAATCAAACACTGCTGCCCACCTCAAAATGATTATCCCTGACTGCCGGCATCTAAACAGAAGTTCTAGTAAGTTACATCCTGATAATATCAACACTCAGCCCACAACCGCTAACAGGTCAAAACACAGATTGAATCTAAAATTGTTTAGTTAAAGGAAAAAAAAAAAAACAAAAAAAAAAAACAAAGCAGTAATTCAAGGACATGCCCTCTTGAGTCTCAGCCTCGTTATTCCTCCACAGACTGCATTCTTTTCACAAGCTATTCATCCTGCACATCTATCACCCAAAACCCATCGTGTCATGGTTGTTATTTTCCAATTTTCGGCTGGTGACAGAAATTATTTACTCGTAATCGTGGCCTGCACACTACACAGCGAATTAAGCGGGCACACTGGAGGATGATGTCATTCATGCTGAGCGTTTTGGAATAATTTAGGATAATTTATAGCCAAGCTGCATAATGATGCTGTGTCGACTTGAGCTGAGGGGAATTGAATTAACAGAGTGCTGAATAGCTTTCCTCATATTCCCACATGAATAAACCAACTGGATTACAGCAATACTGGGTATCAGGATAATAAATCCATGGTATAATCACCGTCCAACACAATATGACTTTGAAAACTTGCCATTTTCTAAGATAATGACATTAACTGTCATGTAACACTGCAACAGCAGACCAATGTATAATTATTTATTTGTAGGAAAATGCTAGAATGTTGTTTAAAAGGTAGAATTCACACGTCTACTTCATTCAGAAGTGCAGGACCTATAAGGCAAACCTAGCTAACATATAATGAAAGCAAGGAAAGGAAAGTATTACTTCCAGTTCAGCTAAGTACATCTAAATTATTATCACCTGTTCTAGGCATCGGAAATATGGATGACTAAAAACTCTTCGGTGTTACAGGAAATGAGGCAATTTAGCTAGCTAGCACATAGCCGTTTATACAAACAAAAATGTCATTACTACCAAAACTTCTCTCAGATGTGTTGACAAATGAACACTACAATTACATCTAGCATCAATTGATAAACAAGCGTACATTCATTACGCCATATTAGTAAATATTAACATAGCGTCACAACTCGGAGCGGCCAGAGAATTACTTACAGTCAAGTCATGAATGCTGCAGGATTGAACCATTCCTACTGAGTGCATAACGATATTTCAACATAGCAAAGCTTTCAGTTCAGATAACAGTTCAGCTCTAAACTATAGTTACATTAATGGTATGAATACTAAACCACACTACACTACTAGGGAGTGCTGAAGTGGTGTTTTTTAAGGTAGTACAAAAATAGTGCTGTTGAGCTATGCACACGTAGTGTGGAATTAATACCGAAATTTTGCATATCAGTATTCAGGCTTCAGACATAACTACGGACCGACGCACGACTTTTCAGTCACATGTGGGGTGGAGTTTAGCCAAAACAGAGGCATGTCTCAGTTACACGTTTTAGACCTTTTAGACCGCAAGTCCCGCACCACTGTCTGACAATTTATTGTAACTGCAACATTTCACCCTGAAACACATTTTGGATGAAGTAAACACATTCAGAATATGTGGACTGTATTACAGGGCAGTATTAAATATATGGATATGACTTTATGAATTAATTAATAGTCTGAATTGTCCCTGGGCCACAATTTATATTTTGTTGCACACAGAGGACTGAATTTTATATAGCACATTGATTATTACAATAAAATGAGGAATTACAACTACATTATATGAGCTGTAAGCAGAGTAGATGACTGCTTAGTCATCCGCTATGCTGGGCCACGGTTTATCTATTAACCCATGGGCATGTTTTCTTTAGAAAAGCAAATTAACCAAAACATGGGCACAATTCATTAATTCTAAAACTTAAAATAGCAAAATAAGCGTGAAAAAGTAGCCCACACTGAGCACACATTATGATCTCATGACCTCAATTTTGTGTCTCATTGACACATCAAATTGTGCATCCAATTTAGAAAATTTAAGAAAATAATAATTCCTTTCTTTCACTGAGTAACTTCTACTTCTTTGCCTTTGCCTAAGCTTCCTGTTTTCTGACACTGTTGGTGGATACTGTATATTATTAATATATTATTTAATATACTGTATATACTTATATTAGATATAGGCTAATGTTATATATATATATATATATATATATATATATATTTGAATCCCGGCCTTTTTCTTATTCATATATTACAATATTAGTTAAAACTTTATTATCATTACTTGTCTTCATTTTCTCTCGCTTCATGCTACATTACATATATCATGATTAAAACAAAATCAATCTTGCTCATCAATCCACATTTTCTATGGAAATATTTTTTCAGGGCTAAAGACAAGAGCCTGATTTTAAGGCAGTGGTTTAGAGTCAGTTGAGAAACTCCTGTACTGAGGGCACTACAAAAGAAAAATCTGGCAACCTCGGAGACAAGAACAACATGCAGGTAATATCAGTCACCTGAAAGGGCCGGCCATAAACTCAAGTTAATCGTCTGCATAAGTCGAGTCTGAATACAGACAACTTTCTCTATGTAAATATTGGTGCGAATATCATACATATCAAGCTTATGGACTCTAATTATATCCTGGAGAACAACACTGTTACATGATGCTTATAGAATGAATACAGCGTTGATTTATTTTCCAATAAACATTTCTGACAGAATGTAGAGGTATGGCTTACACTCCAGTTTGATTAGTTTCACAATTTTTCTGTCAAGACATTGCCAGAATTGCCAATGTGGCTTCATATCTTAAAGAAATTCATGAATTTTGATGCCAGTCTTTTTTATTTAACCCTTATATCTTCTGTTTGGGTCAAAATAACCCGGTTTACATTTTATTTCTACAATCCTTCTACATGCTAAAAATTACTTTATGTCCTAGGCTAAATTTGTTTTACTACTTTAAAAATCATTATTAAAAGTCATATTATGTATAAATAAATGTTATATCTGTATTTATATGAATTCTAAAGTGGGATGTAACATTGCTAAGTAATGAACAGAACATGAGGGTTAGATGTCTACAGTCTCACCTCAGGAGAACGTGGAGTGTTTGGAGAGGAGCTTTCAGTGGTCTAACTGACATCAGCAGGAGGAAAGACTTACTGCAGAGTGACGGAATGATGAGACGCTGAGCTTCACACACTCACAAACATATCATCATCAGCTCTGTGAACTCACACACAGACACACACACACACACACACATACAGCAATGACACAACCTCTATAACACGCTGCGCACGGCTGGTGAACTCAAATCCAGCTGTGTATACCTCCTGCAGAATTGTTCTGGATGGCATACACAGACACCACAGAGAGACAACACACACACACACACACACACACTGTGCCTTCTGTGAAACCATGAACCACTCCAGCATGGGGAAAAGAGCAGGAGACTGAATTGCTTCATGAAGACCAGAGACCATTTACTGTGTATCTAACATTTGATGGAAGTTCATTATTGTCATTTTTCTATTTATATTGACTCTTTTTTTTCTAGCATTAATGGGCCTCACTTATCAATCATTTACACAAAGTTGTGTGTAAATGTTTTCAGAGCTCAAACTAACTGAAAAATTCCCGTAACATTTACAAAAGTTTGGTTAATGCTGATTTTCTTGTGTATAGTGAAAAATGGCAATCACCAAGCATGGCACTGTTCATGACACAGCTGATTTCCATTTCCACAAAACTCCATTAAAAAAGCAAAGCTCACACAGAGCTCAAAATGGAAAAATGATGACTAAAGGGTTACAGAGAAGCTCCTAAATGCAGTGTGCACTAAATCTTCCAGTAATGCACCTCAGCCATTGCAGCGAATCAACTACCATAGACACACACTAACTCTTCCTCTGTTTATAGGCCGCCATTATTTTTGTTCTAATTGAATAGCCAGTATAATTTGTCTTCATTTATGGATTTGTTTTCCATAAACAAATAAGTAGAAAAAAAGACTAAGTAGAAATCCTCTTCTAAGGAATATAAGCTTATTATGTAGCGTGTAAATGGAAAGGCTCACTTCTCTTCAAAATGACAAAAGAAACACTGATTATTTTGTATATAAATATGCTGAATAATTATGGGAAATAATTGTGATTTCCATATGAAGCAAAACAATGATCGTTTGAGCCATTATTGTTCAGCCCTGGTTTAAGCTTCTGTCGGATTCAGGTCTGTAGACTCAGTCCACAGAAGAATTAAATTCAGTGCTGGTGCGTAAGGTCGAGGTGATGATGCACTCATAACGCTGGAGGTAATTATTAGTCAGCGAGGCTGCACAGGGTCAAACACACTCACCGAGTGGAGCAATCAAGCCGCCCACCCAGTTACAGGAGAGCATGATGGACTTCATGTCACACAGGGCTTTCCAGCATATTCAGACAAATGCTTTTTTTTTTCTTTCACAGTCATGGCACACCTGCAGCTGAACCATAAAAGCTGCTGTGGAGAAGACCATCTATTTCAAGTCTGAGTCAAAACAGAGATAGAGAACAGATTATAGGGGTCGAAAAACAGTCTGAGTGGGAAAATGCAATGCAGAAAAAGCAAAACTGTCGAAGAAGTACAGCAGTGCTAGTTCAGGCAAGCAAAGTTCAAAACAGTGCTAGTCAAAGAATGAAGAACATAATCCACAAAACAAAGCTTGTTGGGGAACACATTGATCAAAGCAATACTAATTGAAGAATACAATTATCAAATCAAAGCTAATTGGGGGGGCATGGTGGCTTAGTGGTTAGCACATTTGCCTCGCACATCCGGTGATGGAGGTTTGAGGTCTGCTCTGTGTGTGTGGAGTTTGTATGCTTTTTGCATGTTCCCCTGCATCCTTCCCCAGTCCAAAGACACACATTGTAGGCTGATTGGCATTTCCAAATTTTGTGTGTGTGATTGGGGTTTGCACCCCATCCAGTGTGTCCCCTGTCTTGTGCCCCGTGTCCCCTGGCATAGGCTTCAGGTTACCCCATGACCCTGTGTAGGATAAGCAGTATGGATGGATTAGATTGACCTTTATTGTCATTGCACAGAGTACAAATACCTATACAATGAAATGCAGTTTATCATATAATCAGATGGCGCAAGGTCACTGAAACTTCTGGTTCTGCTTCAACTGTCCAGTTTGGGTGAGTCTGTGCCCACTGTAGCCTCAGATTCTAGTTCTTGGCTGACAGGAGTGGAACCTGATGTGGTCTTCTGCTGTTGTAGCTCATCCACCTCAAAGTTCGACATGGTGTGCATTCTGAGATGGTTTTCTGCTCACCACGGCTGTAAAGAGTGGTTATCTGAGTTACCATAGCCAGCTCGAACCAGTCCAGCTGTTCTCCTCTGACCTCTCATTAACCTGCCACTCAGTAAATGTGTTTTGTTGTTTGTATTGTTCCATGTAAACAGCACTTTCTGAAATACTCAAACCAGCCATCTGGCACCAACAACCATGCCATGGTTAAAGTCACATTTTTGAGATCACATTTTGTTTGATGTGAACAATATCTGAAGCTCTTGACCTGTATGTGCATGATTTTATGCATCTTTCTGCTGCCACATGATTGTCTGATTGGATAATTGTATGAATAAGGTGTATATGTAGGTTTTCCTATTAAGTGGCTGGTGAGTCTATACAGGTCAAATGCTGAATATCTAAAGTATAGGGATGTAGGTAATTTTTTTAAGAAGCTTGTCAGAAAGATTCACAGGGCATCTAGTTGAGACTACAGGTGTACATCAGGGGCCGCAACAGAAAAGTCACATGAGCAGCAGGTTTTTACTTTCATCCTGGCAGAAGCGAGTGGTCAGATATGAAGCTCGAGGGACAAACAAAGACCATGTTTGTTAAGAAGTATGTGCAGCGATGCACGATGCTTATAGACCATTCATTTATTCTTCCTTGGTACCTGCCTGGTCAGGGTTTAAATTAGGCTAGTATTTGGTTTATATTTTGGTAAGTAGAAATTAATTGAGAAATATTAAAGGTAAGTAGAAATAAACAGTGATTAAAAAAAAAAACTTTTGTGTAACTTTTGTGCAAATCCCTAGTTGAGAGCAGTTTTGAACTCGAGTGATTTAGCACAGGCTGAGGAACTATCAGAGCCAGAATTCACACACAATGCTGTTTTATTTCCAGTGTTCTGTAGTGGTAGGGTTCATTTCAACCATGCCTCTTTGGCTTTAATTCTGCATACAAATACAGATACGAATATTTGCAGCAATAAACAGACACAGTACATTATGTTACACCCATAGTACTGTGTGTAAATGTAAACAATACTACTATATAAGGAATAAAACACTTTGGGATGTTGTAAGGAAAAAAAATTAACTTTGGGGTGGATGAGTAACTCCACAAACATCAAGCTGCATCACACCTCAACGTTTTATTTCTTACACAGGAGTTTCAAAACATGTTTTACATTTAGGGTGGAAATCACTTTTTATTATGAGCTTTAGGGCAGCTTGGTTTATAGCTTAGCTAACTACATTACTAAAGTAGCTTAGCTAAAACTGGACATTTTGGAACATGGTATTCCCGCACCAGCCATTTCAGACACTGTATTCTTGCAATAGCATTGTTTTTATAGTTGTGTATTCTGAGTCTAGCGCCAAACACATTTGTTCACACGTTATAATAACCTTGTCTGGTAGACTAAGTCAAGAAACTGCAGAAATCGACTCATTATTCAAGAGGTCATTATATAAAAGCAGATGACATGTAGCAAGCCAGCAATCTTTTTACAAAACCGAATGCATATGATTAACGTGATGAGATACCATTTAAAATGTCAACATTTTTCATCCATATGTGAGGTCTACACCCAATTAGCTTGGCGTATGAGGAGTCAAACAATGAATTATGCTATGTCACAATAATTAGGCAAGTAGGTTAACTAGCTAGCTAGGTAACTTAACATGTGAATAGTCACACATGAAATTTACCCATGTGGGTTTTAGAGACTTTACATGTCATGTTTCACATAATTTCACATGCAGACATTTCACATATAGTGCACGTTTTTATTTTTCACGTTTTTTTCACGAGTCATTTATTTTCACGTGTTTTGTCTACACTAATTAATTTTCACATGTGCTTTTTTCAAATGAATCATTTATTTTCAAGTGATTTTTTTTCATAATTTATTTATTTTCATGTGATTTTTTTTCCATGAGCCAGTCAATGCAAGCCCTATTTCTAATCACTAATCACTATTATAATTGTTTATTTTATTTTCAGATGGAATTATATTCATGATTTATTTTTCACGTGATTTTTGTAAGATTAATTTATTTTCAGATCATTCTCTTACATGTTTTTATGAGTGATTTTTACACAAGATTCATTTATTTTCATGTTATTTTATTTCACATGATTCATTTATTTTCAAATATGATGTTTCCAGCTGATTCATTTATTTTCACATTTCCTTTTATTCCACATCTGATTAATTCATTTTCACATCTGATTTTGTTTTTGTGCTTCATTTATTTTCACATGTGGTTTTTTGCACAAGATTAATTTACTTTCACATGGCATGTGTTTCTATGATTCAATTCCAATTTTCTTCACTATTTATTCATTTTTAGATTATTTTCACATATGATTTTTTCACTTTTTTTAAAATTTAATTTACATGTGATTTTTTCAAATGATTCATTATTTTGCACATGATTTTTTCACACAAATGATTCATTTATTTTCATGTGTTTTTCCAAACAGGTTTTACTTTTCAAGATGATTTTTACACACAATTCATTTAATTTCAAATGTGACCCATGCACAAATTTCATTATTTCCACTTCTGACTTTTTACACATGATTAAGGTATTTCACATGCTGATCTTTCCACAAATTAGTTTATTTATCAAATATGCTTCACATGTCATGTGTTTACTTGAATTCCGGAGTTCAGTGTGCGATAACATAACATGTGAAAAACATATGATCACGTGTGAAATGGAAGTAATTTTTCCATAAGACATTCAAAACCCAGTGTGTTAAACGTTGCGGATGGGGTTAATGACTAATTCCTCATATTCACTCCATTAGTATGCTCCATTATGCATTGTGTGTTAACATCCTTGCTACTTGCAGTCTATAAAATCTTAAATTAATAATCCTTTGTTGAGAATGAGAATGCTGAACTGTCTAGGCCACATTATTTCTGTCTTCATTTCTGTATATATTATTGACCTTGTCAAATTTTTACAGCTTCAAATGTGTTACTGAAACTCCTGAAAGCTTCTTTGTACATGAGACAAGGCACCGTTTTTCTGCTCTGAATGCTAGACAGTGAGAAATGACAGCAGAAAAAGCAGCAGGTGAGAGTTTGGATAGATTATAATTGGTTATTGATGTCCCACCTGCCATAGGAAACCACGTAAAGTAGTGTGTCCCCCACTATCGCAAATCTATAAACACCTGATAGGGGTATTTTTTAAATCTACTTTCAGCATTTTCTAGGACAAGCAATTCGATCTGTGCGTCGACGTGTGTGTATGTGTGTGTGTATGTGTGTGTGTGAGAGAGAGAGAGAGAGAGAGGTATAGTCTGGGTAAGTGCCCCATTTTTTCCCCACCTCCCAGGGTTTTTTTTTGTAATCTTGGCATCATCTCTCTGCAATAACACATGATGGGGCATCAGTACCCAGACAAGTACACTAACCTTAACTCTTCTGCACTGTTCGGATCAGTTTCTCTAATGAACATGAAGGATCATGTTTAAAATTAGATTTAAAAAAAATATTAATAAATTACAAAGATGATGTTCAGATCATTTTCATAAAGAGGGACAAAAAAAGAAAGAAAAATAAATTCATTACAATTTAATATTAATTTTCTGCCCAATGAGAAGAGCTATGTACATTTTCTGATAACACTGATGACATCTGCATAAGCTCCTCATGACATCTTACATAAAAGTAAATAAATATTTATAAAAGCCTAACTCAGGCATTGGTTGTCATAAAGACTGCTTTCAAGATAAGATAAGATAAGATAAGATAAACTTTATTGATCCCACAGTGGGGAAATTCACTTGTCACAGCAGCTCACGGACAGTTAAAGTGCAGGAAGAAATTTTGTCAATTTTGATGTCAATTTGACATAATACCCGAGTCAAGTGACTTTTTTTTTTTTTAAATAGGGTTGTGTAATGATACTATTCCAGAGTAACTTACCTTAGAGAGCAATGACAACATAATGACAGTAGAGAAAGAGAGAGAGAGAGAGAGAGAGAGAGAGAGAGAGAGAGAGAGAGAGAATATATCTCATGTAACTCTTATCATTACGATGTCATAAAATTCTCATAGGTATTCCAGAGAATCTAAAATTAACACTAGATAGATAAATAGATAGATAGACAAAATACTTTATTAAAGAATATATACATAGCCCTGTAATTACAATGTCATAACATTGTCATAAGCATTCATCGAAATCTAAATAAAAATTAAAAATACTACTTTAGCATCAGAATTCTGTCATTACAGTGTCAAAAAAAAACATATACTCTAAGAAATATAACTGTCATTATGGTGTTATGACACTGTCATTATTTAACTTTTTTTCCAGCAAAAATAAAATTCCCACATAATAAAAGTCATTATGATGTCATAAAATTGTCACATGAATTTTAACAGGAACTCAAACAAGACAAATAAAGTTTACTTAAGGGCCAGAGAAAAGCTACATAATTGTCATTAGCATGTCATAACATTGCAATAACTAGTCCAAAAATGACATTATTGTCAAACATTGTCATAACTAGTTCAAATAAATACTTGTAACTGTCATTACAGTGTCCTAACATTGTCATAAGTAGTCCAAAAATGCCAAAAGCCAAAGCCTAAGTAAAAACAATCTACACAAGGGACAGAGAAAATCTGTAAAACTGTTACGTGTAACAATTGTTACTGTCAAAACCTATGTGCAGATTTCACTATATCCTCAACTGATCAAAATGATTCATAAAACAGCACTCAGTGCTCATACAGCGTGTAGTTAGTCCAACATATCGATTGTGAGTCCTGTGTGTGTGTGTGTGTGTGTGTGTGTGTGTGTGTGTGTGTGTGTGTGTTCAGTCTACAGCAGGAATACGATGTGCTCAGATCTTTCTGATACTCATTTCTATCTGGGATCTCGAGGCATTTTCTGCATCTTTAGGGGTATAAATGTATAAATGAAAACAGTGGGATGAGATTATAATGATAAGGTATGTTTTCTGCTGGGTTATTTTAACTCCCAGGGTGCAGAGCATGATTTCAGATTTGGTTCCTTCCATTAGGTATCTGTTTTCAATCTACTTTCAAGATACCTGGCAAACTGCATAAAAAGGGACGGAACATGGAAACTGAAATAACTTTTTTTTTTTTTTCCCCCATGGCCATGCATTATGCAAACGACCTGTTCTGTTCCCTGTGCGTTGTGTGATTGCTATAAATGTGCGCACGTCTTCACTAATTTCCACTACAATAATCCTCTCACTTTGTGCTCGCCATAATTACAATCATCCGCCACATAATTACAATTTTAAAACATTGTATCGAGGAGCGTCATTCTGACAAGGGAATAATTGGTGGGAAGGAAATGGAGGTGTGTATTCCTGGCATGGCGAGACTTGATGAGGGGAGAATGGTCCCACTTTCAGTTAGCATAACAAACATTAAAACACACGTTCAGTACGAACCCAACTCTCCCAGCCTGCACAATTTTTAAAATGTTGAAACAATTTTGGGGGAAAAACAGTGTATTTGATCTGTAAGATAACTGTATGCTTAGAAATCTGTGTGCTGTGTGTCAACAGATTCTGGATGTATGCTAAGAAATCATTTGTACTAACAAGCACTGAATGGGCATTGTGTAATTTTGTGAGTTAAAATATACTTGAATTAAATAGTCTGATGCAAATGTGACATTATTATGCTTAGCTGGATAGCTGCACCAAACTCCCAATAACAAAAATAGATTTTTTTTGTATTGAATATTAAATACATTTTGCATTTGAATGCATTTTAATAATGTTATACTGGCACAGTCAGGGCAAACATTAGCATTAGTGCAATGCTATAAATTGTTTATCATATAAATTACATAAGAAAATTGTGTCATTTTCTTAAAAGGGGAGGCAATCTAATCTCCTGGGATTTCATGCACAACAAACATTAGACTTTGTGTGAAAAACAACAACAACAACAACAATGAATTGAACACTGAAATAAATTAAATCTAAACATGGTTGATAGCTAGCTAGCTTGGTAGTTAGCTACTTTCAGTCTATATAAAACAGGCTTTACAGTATATAATTTGCTGTCACAGACAAAAACCACATATTGTAAAAGAATTCTTCAGTCATGAGTTGATATCAGTGGTATGTTGTGACCAAAGACAGTCGATGACAATGATCTGGTAGTGTCCGAAATTTTTTATTACCATCTCAGAATGTGACAGTGCTATGACACACACGTCTGAAAGCCACCAATAGAAGGCCAGCACAGGATTATGTGAAACTCACAGGACAGCTACAAATATGGTAGTGGTGATTACGGATGACATCTTCATTACCTCAAGCTCACTGAAAAATGTTGCGTTGCTCCATTAACATCCAAGCAAATCTCACAGCACAGAGCTGCCAGGTTTGGACTCGACAGAAAGCGATGACGTGATTATAGCAGCTGATATTTCTTAAAATAACAACCGTTAGTGACATTAGTTATTATTAGGAGGCACAGAGGCCACGCCTCCTTCACCAGAACTAACAGGCACCAAAAGGCCACACTTCCTTTATTGAAACTGATGAGAACATAGGCCAAGACTGACAAGCATAGAGGCCACACCTCCTTTACTAGGAGACACAGAGGCCACACCTCCTTCACCAGGACTGACAGGCACAAAGAGTCCACACTTCCTTCACTCAAACAGGGACAGAGGCCACACCTCCATTACTAGGATGTACAGAGACCACATCTCCTTCTCTGGGATTGACAGAAACAGAGGCCACACCTCCTTTACCAGGATGGGCAGAAACAGATGCCTCATGTCTTTCAATTGGACTGACAGGCACAAAAAGGCCAAAAATATTTACAAATTTAGCAGTGGTATATCGGTACAAATAAGGTAACAGTGATTACAAAATGTAAACAAAACGTTAATGGATATCAAAAAACATCCTCATTACCTCAAGCTCAGTTTGAAAAATGCTGTCTTGGTTGATGACATAAGCAAAAAAAAAGTAAACATTTTCTTTAATCGCAGGTTTGTCATTAGAGGATCTTTATTGTATAATCAGACTTGGAGATCACACGTTATCACACAGTCTGTTATCGAATTTGGCCAAGACCTTTTCTGGAATCATCTCATACAGTATGACAAGTAATAATCTTAAAAGATTGCTGAAATCACACAGTGTAAAATACTAAATAAGCCAGGTTCACAGATACTGACAATGCAGTAGCACTGTTAACATCACTAACTAACTAACTAACTAACTGACTAACTAACTAACTAGATAAACAACAACTTGGATAGAGTCCTCAGTGGTGTTCTTATATAAAAAAAAAATCACACTTCATACACACGTCCATTTAATATTCCCTTCAGTAGGCAAACACACCATCCCAAACAATGCTAATGCCAGTTACTAACACATGTTTAGTGATTAGTGACTAACGACTCAAGCACAGTGTTATGTGTTCTTTGGCGGTGTAAATTTTCAAAGATTAATCTTTTTTCCTGTCTGATTTGTTCCTCAGCACATGTTTGTTTTGTTCTAACGTGGGCAGTAGCGTGAACAGATGTTACTTGTAAATTACAGCAACACTCTGAATTGCAGATGGTGTTTACGGATTTAAGGTCAGCACCTCAGTTTCTGCCTGTTTTGCCTTTAAAGAGATGAGGAGAATTCAAAGAAAGGAAAGCGCTTCAGGAAATACTGTTGAAAATGATGAAAATGCACATATTTCGAGCAGGTGGACAGTGCAGAATGCTAGCAGGAGAGGAGTGATGTAACACTGCGAGAACTAGAGCCTGGATCTTAGCTTGAATTAGTTCGCAAGGTGTTAACTGCCATGATTCTGTAACATTTCACATGAAGGTCTCGTCTATTTTAAATTTTTCCGATGAAAATAGATAATAAAATTTTGATTATTGCTCTGTAGCAAATAAATGAGGACAAGAAAGATGAAAATAATGTAATTTTATTATGTCAAACACAGGGTTAGCAAGATAATAGGACATCCATAACATATTAATTATTACGATTATAACATATTAATTGTTACGATCTTCGGTAGCATCCAAAAGTTATTCTGTAATGAAATTCTGAATTGACTTTCTTTCTTTAAACTACTTTCATCAACATGTTGGTCTGGTTTCACTTTGATTAACCATTTTACCCACAATGCCGTTCAACCACCTGCTGATAGTGATACCAATGGGAATTCATCTCTACTTAAAGAGAGTGATGAAGTGGTGCTTTAGTCCTTTAACTGTCCGGCTCTCACACTTCTTCATCTGTACACTCTGCTCAGATAGATCAGCTTTCAGAGCTTCAGCTTTCTCAAATTTGCGACAAATGGCTTTTAGCAGTTTTTAAGGAAATAAATCTATAGAATTACACTCAATCAAATCAGTTTTTGGTATTCCTTTCTGCTTTCCTTACTAAGAGTCAGAGACATTTTATTTAGTCTACAGCTATGGATAGTTCCATAACATTGACTTTTCCCACCATAGCAACTGAGTTGCTTTACAAATAGTCTAAAATCTAACATAGCTAACATAGCAAGCTAACATAGCTACCTAATATCTACAAAGTAAATGAACTAGCTAACTGAAGATTCTTTGAGTAAAGCTGGACAATAAATGAACAAACTCGTGTAGTGATTATGTCTCTATATTTATGCAGTTGAGCCTTTAGGGCTACTCTATTAGTTTATCAGATTGATTGAAGTTCATTAGATGGGTGTAGCACTTTGCATACATGGAGTGCTGGAACATGAACCACAGGAGAGGAAGGTAAGGTGCTCGAGTGTCTTTTATTGATATGTGTGGGAAAGGTAAGTGGGGTGCTGGAGAGTAGTGCTGGCTTGGTCGTGGTTGTCCTGGAGAGGGGCACTGCACATGAGAGGTTGTGATGCAGTGGCGGGACCCAAGGGGTTCTGCAGTTGGCAGACGGGTAGGTTGGAGCTGCGTAGGGTGCTGGGAGAGTCGTCCTCCTCATTGTCTGCAAAACGCAGAGTATCTGCCTTACCCCTACCGCAAGCCCCTTTTATACTCTCCCGTCTTCTCAAGGAGGGTAGGGAGCTGCCGCAGCCCTCGTTGGTTGCCAGCCATTGGTTGCCTGATTACTCCGCCCCTGGCAGCCACGCACTCCTGTGCTCTCCACAACACGGGTGGTCCTGAAGTGGCACTGTCCTTTCAGCACCATAGTCATCACAATGGGGTATCAAGTCGACACCACTGTAGATTTTAGGAGCACAACTGCTGCTTTATGAAGCAGTTTTCTTTTCAAAAATTTTGGCTGAAGATGTTAAGTCTATCATACTTCCATCCATCCATTTTCTGTACACAGGGTCACAGGGTAACCTGAAGCCTATCCCAGGGGACCTGGGCCACAAGGTGGGGAACACCCTGGATGGGGTGCCAACTCATCGCAGAACACAATCACACACACATTCACACACACATTCACTCACTATGGACAATTTAGGGATGCCAATCAGCTTAACACACCCTGGTGTAGGAAACCGGAGTACCTGGAAAAAAAACCCAAAGCACGGGGAGAACATGCAAACTCTGCGCACACAGGGTGGATGGGGGAATCAAACTTCTAACCCTGGAGGTTTAAGGCAAAGCCACCATGCCCCGCTATAATGCTTAAATATATATAAATTCTCCTCCAGGTTTTTATCCTTCGTTACATGCTACTCCCCATATGCTATAGGCGAAAAAAAATGTGGTACAGAAAGTATGCACTTTCTAGTTGTGAGGGGAAGTCGACGAGGGAGTGTTGTAAACATGGGGGAAGGAAGAGTCTGTGACAGCTCTTCTGTAACAGCATTAGCTCATGCAGTGATGCTACACACACAGCTGCTGGGGACAATCACACAGGATTTACTCCAATACTAAAAGCCCTCAAGCTACAGTAGCTAACTCATGCCAAGACATCCAAGCAAATCTGACAGCACAGAGCCACCGGGTTTGGTCTCGACAGAAAGCGATGACGTGAATATAGCAGCTGATATTTCTTAAAATAACAACTGGTAGTGATATTAGTGTGAAGACATCACAGTATTCCCTGGGACTGACAGGAACAGAAGCTACACCTCCTTCACTGTCATTGACAAGCTCAGAGGCCACGCCTCCTTCATTGGGACTGACAAGCACAGAGGCCACACCTCCTTTACTAGGAAGCACAGAGGCCACGACTCCTTCACCAGGACTGACAGGCACAAAGAATCCACACATCTTTCAAAGAAACTAACAGATACAGAGGCCACACCTCCTTTGCAGGGATGTTCAAAGACCACACTTCTTGATTTAGTGCACCATTCACCAATTCAGACTGAGCTGCAAGACTGAAACAAGCACACACATGCACAAGAGAACACTTTAAAACACACATGCCAATACAGACTAAACTCCTAAGCGCATGCTAACCCTCTCTATTAGGTCATGTGGATAAATGTCCTCAACATTTCTTCACACGACTTGGAGGAAAAGGCAATAAAACCCAAACGATGCTCGTCAGTAAGGACTTTATCTATCAATGCACTTCTTTTTTACTCAGTAATTTCAGACTCATGGATACAGACAGGCAGCTTAATAGCAGACGACGCCACCAGAGATGGATGGATATGTGTAGTAACTCAAGCATAGCGCCTTAAAGGACGTATTCTGAAGCAATAAAATAACATTAGCACCAACATTAGCATCAGTTAAGCTCGCTACAGGACGCATTAGCATTTGAGAACTGAAATATCTGGAGGCAAACGCATTGCTACAAGTGCTGTTTATTCTCTTTTCAAAGAGGAAAAAAAAAGGTTTGCAGAGAAGACGCAGCATATCTCAGCAGGGTCGTGACGCACAACATGTCTGCAACAAATCTGGAGTAAAAAGACGTTAAAGCACTTCCTATACACAAGATACACATGCAAATCTATTATTTATCCAGGCTTGTTACAGGATTTAATTTCTGCCTAAATTAAGTATATTTAAACCAAAACTCTGCCAAAGTGTGGCCTTCTCGTGGTTTCTAATGAGTTTTAATGTGATTTAATTTGTTTCTGATTATCTCTAAATTGTAGTTTAAAGGAATGTGGGTTCTTTTTGTGATTCTGATGGTAATCATGTACATGAGAATGATAGAGGGATGGTGTTATTTAATAGTAACCAAAAAATTCTTATTGGAAACTTAGAGGAATCTGATAGAATCCATTAAGTCAATTCATATTGAAGTCCATTACATAATGGATCACTATAGAGATTTTCCTAATAGACTGTAATTTTTTTTAGGTGTTTTTATTCCCCCAAGAATCACTAGCATTAGCAGCACAATCACTCCGGTACAAAGAAGGAAACAAAACAATTTGAAAACAAAACACAGCTTGTTACACTGCTTTCATACTAGCAATAGACAAAGCAGCAGCTGAAGTTTAAGTTCTAAATATGTTCAAGAAACTGAGCAGCGATTTCAGAGACAGTGACAGCACAACATTTGAGATTTCTTTGGCTTGAATGATTCCTCAGATCAATCCTATGATGGATGTGGTCAGACATTTCTTCAGTTCCCCACTCACAACTTTAATTCCTAGCTGCAATTCATTCCCATTTACTGTTTGATGTGCAAAAATGTAAGAACCTGGAACAACCATGGGTTCCTCATATCTTGTCATATACAGTCGCTCATTAAATGTATAGAGAGACATTATGAAAGAAGTAGCAGAGATTGCTGGTGCCTTGGGTGAGTGTACGTAGCTAGTACAGCTAGCTTGCTTTGCTAATCTGCTAGTATGAAGCCTAGAACATAAGTATATCAAACAACCACTTTTCCACACTTGATAGTGCACTACTTAATTTATGTTAACAGTAAAATATCACTACTTCCATGACAACAGCAGTTGTTACATGCCCAAAAGAGAAAAACTACAAGAAAGACAAGTAACTTGTCACTTGCTAGCACGCATGTAGGATTACAGTCTAACAGCAAAATTTCATCCTCACTTGCCAAGATAGCTATCATACTTTTCCACCTTAATAGACTACAGTTGCAAGGATATCACAGAAATATATGTTAATCATGCATAATGTAGCTATCAAGCTAATGAACTTTACAGTATTTTACCAAGTTAGCTATCATCATGAAACTAACTACCTGGCAAATGCTCTGTGGCATCTTCGGTCGAACTAGTCTACTGCAGCAGGGTGAGGAAAAGGCATATAATTATCCTTAAACAAATAATTATAGTCTTTTATTAACCAAATAGAAACAATAGGCTTTATTTATCAAGCTGGGTGGGAACAAATTTATTTGAAAATCATTCACAGAAGTTCAGAAATACTTTGCATCTTACAAGAGCTCCTGAGTTTATATAAATTTACATATAAGTAGACTCAATAATCTGAACTTTGACTGATAAGCTTCAAAGACTACCTATTCAATTAGGACAAAAGAAATGGCACCCTATAAAAGGTGGAGGAGGTAATGTGTGTTTATGGTAGCCGACATGCTGCTGTGGCTGAGCTGTATTACTAGAAAATTTAGTGTACTTCATGCTTTGATTTTCACCTCTCTGTGAGCTTTGCCTTTTATGGAGCTTTGTAGGCACCAATAAATGTAAATGCCCTAAATGTGCTTGGTAATTTACACCATATGGCCAAAAGTTTGTGGACACCTGACCATTACACTTTTATGTGTTTTTTTCCCAAACTGTTGCCTCAAACATGGAAGCACAGAATGTATAGAAAGTCTTTGTATGCTGTAGCATTAAGATTTCCTTCCACTGGAACTAAGAGGCCCAAACTTGTTCCAGCATGACAATGCCCCTGCACACAAAGCAAGCTCCATGAAGACATGGTGTGTTAAGGTTGGAGTGGAAGAACTCAAGTGGCCTGCACAAAGCCCTGACCTCAACCTCACTGAACACCTTTGGGATGAACTGGAACGCTGACGCACCCCAGACCTCCTCATCTGACATCAGTGCCTGACCTCACTAATGCTCTTGTAGCTGAGTGGGCACAAATCCCAACAGTCATGCTCCAAAATCTAGTGGAAAACCTTCCCAGAAGAGTGGAGGTTATTATACCAGCAAAGGGGAACTAATTCTGGAATGAAATGTACAACAAGCACATATGAGTCTGATGAACTTTTGTAAATCTGGCAGGAAATTTAAGTTTGCCCTATAAAAAACATTTACACACAATTAATAAATTATTAAATGAGGCCTACTGACTATAAAACCTGCTGTGAGTTATAATCCTCAGAGGAGCCACAAATTGCAGCTAATTTAAAGCAGCAATTATCTCGTTATGCAAGGATGCATATGCCCTCAGGGCCTGTGGGTTAAGAGAGAGATGTTATTGATCTCTGGGAATTTAAGAGAAATGATCATTATTAAAGGATGGAGGATGGAAATGGAAAAAAAAAATTGAGATTATGAATATTAAAAACAAATACATCAAAAGCAAGTGAAACAAAACCTTACTACTTGATATGACCAGAATTAGTTGAAACACACTTGTTTTATATGTTTGAGTTTATTAGATACATTACTTGATTTTCAAGTAAAAATCAATGATTTTAACAGGTCACCCAGGTGGAACACAGGGGTATATATTTACTATAGGTATATATTTTCTGATTGTAGTAGATCTGCTCAAGGTGCCAGCCCCTCTCCTCTGTCCATCAATAGAAAGGAACCACCAGCGGACCACCGCTGAGCAGATATTATTTGGGAGGTGGACCATTTCAGCACAGCAATACCACTGACAATGATAGTGTTGCTGCTTTGCTAGTAATAACACCTAGAACTTTAAGCATCAGTGGCTGTAGAAATGGCAATGCTGTCTGGAAATAAACCAAAGTCACTAAGCGACAACTGTAGCATGACAACTTGTATTGACTGCAAAAATAAAACAAAAGGAAAAACACTAGAAGAAAAATGAATTTCAGATGTTAGGATTATACTTTTGCAATGGTACAAGTTACCTTTAGAAAAAAAGAAAATGAATTATATTAGCTTGGATTAGGATTCTTTAAGAGAATAGTGTCATCATCTAGTATAAATGACATTTTATTTCAACACGCTAACTTACCCAAACCTTACATTGCACCGATTACACCAAATCTCATGCCAACTACAACAATTGCCAGAAAGCAAGAAGTGTTCGAAATGGCACTTTTGGAAGGGGACCAAGAGTGTGAGTTTCTATTGCATTAAAGCTAATGGTTGTAATAATTATGAAACGCTTATGATCTAAAAATAATCTTACAACTGAGTAAAGCTAAGAAATATTTTACAGACTGTAAATATCAAATAGGTTTTTCCCAAATGTAATTATGTAATCACTAAACCTAAGCCTTAAGCTTTCTTCTTTTTATATCGTTTTATGTTTAGGAGCAAATCAGCAGTTATAATCACACTATATGGGCTACTTTAACTGCATGGGTCGAAAACACACGCAAGGTTTCTGAAACATGGTGCAGGTTTCAAGAATGGTTCATAGAACCACAATCACATAAGTAACCAGCGTTCTTTTTTTTTTTTCTAATCACCAAAGACAGTGAAACACACATATGCCAAATATGTTGTGAGGAACAGGATCCACCTTAGGGCTACTCTGAAAGATGCTTAGCTATGACCACCACTGAGAGAATCTGTTAGAATCTGGAGCAGGTGCATGTTCAGGTAGCATCAGCACAGACTTCCTAGAGCCGCCCATGAGGATGAGATGTTCCTTGTCGATTGGAAGGTCACAGTAGGGGCTCGGTGCCCCCCAAGACGATGACAAGGTCAAGGTAATGACTTCCACCACCACCAAGTGGTCCAGCATCTGTTTAGACAAGCGGGCCACGCTGGTCTTATGTCCATAGTACGTGAGCAGTAATATGAAAGAAAGCACACTTTCTGAGGAAGAAAGGAATGAGAGCTTCGGAGGACAGATCACCTGTAGCTCCGACTGTGGTCACAAGCTGCTAAGCAGACATGACATGCACACAAACGAGATGAAGAAAGGCTATGATGGAAAGACAGCAGTGTGTTTATTAGAAATATTGTTTGATATTGTTTCATGTGACTTTGCTGGAAGGTCTCGTCATGCATGCACACATGCACAAGGATGTATCTAGATGTTTCACACTACCCCTTGCAGTTAATAGGAAACAGAAATAGGAAACAGAATACCATGCTGTGACAACCAATAGATTTTAGATGGAATTTCTGCAGTGAAACTTCTGATACTGTCTGATTTAAACATTCAGTCCACCACTTCACATCTCTTTATAAAGTGCTTTTTCTTAATGTAGTCTCTTTATGTAGCGTTTATCCGATGGCTTTAAAACTGAATATAAAACGTCACACAATTAAATGTCCTTGGCATAAGATATGCAGATTGTTGTGGATCAAACCTCATCAAATCCATCAAATTCATCATTTCCAAAGATATAAATAAAAAGGTAATAATGTAAAAATAAGATATGCTAAGATATATTATAGGATAAGACATAATAAAATAAGAATTAGAATGAGAACAAATAGAATATGACAGAATAAAACAGATTACCTTAACACCCCATAATTCATTTGGACAGCATAGTGATTTACAGACAAATTTTTTGCTTCTTTTATTAACTAAGCTGTGTGTTAAGATCTGTTTCCATGGTTCCCGTTTCATTCCTAAGCTCGGCTGACTGCCTTTGTTAAGATCCTGTGCATGAACTCATAGACTCTTCATGGGTTTCCTCCAAGTTCTCTGGTTTCCTTCCAGCTTTCAAAACATGCTGGAAGGTGGAGTGGTGATTCTAAATTCTTCCTACGTGTAAATGAGTGTGTATGAGGTGCCTTGTGTCCCATCCAGGGTCCATCTCCGGATCACACCCAGTGTTTCAGGGATAGGCTCTACAAACTCCATGACCCTGACCAGGTTAAAGTGCTTAATGAAGGTAATGAAGGAATGTTATGGGTAATACATCCGTTCAATGCTTACTTATTTAGTACAAGCAACACATCCTCTCTCAGAAATAAATCCCTTTGTTGGGGTGGTATCATCAAGGTGACATTTTGTACCATTCTGATGTTTGTATCTTTTATCTGAAAACCTTAAAAAAAAATTAAGGCAGATAATTAGACCTTAAAAAGACCACTATTCATAATAATAATTAAAGGTACACATGCACTTTCCTTGGTAAAAGATACAAAACACCCACCTTTAATGACAAGGAGAAGTACACTTTGGCAGAGGCATTGATTTATTTTCTATCATATCTGTAGCCCACATAACTTTTTGTCATAAGAAAATTAATTGGCTTGAAACACTACAAATTCGAGTCAAACACTCACATTTCAGCTCTACATGCTGTCAAAGAAAAGCACCACCGATAAGTACCTGTGCAACACTGCTGCCAAAACTGAAACATAACAGGCCAGAATACTACGTAACCTAACAATACAATGAGTTATATCTAAACTGCGCATAAACCATAACATTAAAATACGTAACATCTGAAACGTTCATGTGTAGTCTGTAGTAGATGTCTTTAGCAATTGGACAGTGAGGTCTGCACCTATAACCGCTTACATTACAGCTCGGCCTTTCACTCGAGCATGCATGGGATCAGCCCCTATTGCACTTTGGTACCTTTATTTCTGATTGACAAGCTTGTCGCCATAGTAACACAAACCTGATTCTACCCTTTTCAGCTGGGAATCTGGGCTGAGCTGAGAGTTTGATGTGATCAAGCATGATCTAGTAGAAGCATATCTAACTGTCATTTCTCTAAGGCACAGACAGGCTTCACACCAATCACTGGCTATCATCCTTTACTTAACAATAATGCAATGCAATCCAGCAACATGACAGGAGCGGATTAAGTGCCACTGCCAGGTGTTTTACAGTGTTGTAGAGTTGACTAACTTTCCTCCAGCACACTTTATCACACTTTCTGCCTGGCCAAGATGAATTTTAAAGTCTCCTTTAATCCTGCTTAAATCTCTGGCACATCTAGGTGCTCACTGGAACGGAATCAAGCTGCCTTGTGGAAATGTGCTCAAACGTAAAGAGTGTGTAGGCGATCTGAGTTTATATCCAAGACGTCACGTCAGTATGGCTCAACCATTTGTTTCTGTTCGGGTCAAAATCCTCTATAGGAGGAGTGAAGATTATTTTGAAGCTTTATCCGAAAGGCTCACACTATGTGGGATTAGTGTGTGAGACAGTGCAGCAAAGAGAAAGGTATTCTGGGTAAATACGACCTCAGACAGAGGATTAGGGCTGTGTTGCAATGGGCTTGATGTTGCCTTCCGCTGCAAAATTCGATTCCAACACTGAAGTACAGAGGACAGGGAAAATACTGATGTGTTCTTGATTCTACCCAACCATTAAAGATGAATTGATTGGTATCGTGACAGCAGGGTGGTGCAGAGGATAGTTTTGTCACCTCACAGCTCCAGGGTTCCTGGTTCAATCCTGAGTGCAGGCTACCTTCTGAGTGGAATTTTGCATGTTGTCCCTGTGTCCATATGAGTTTCCTTGGAATTCTCCCATTATTCCTTCCACGTCCCAAAAACATGCCAGTAGGAGGACTGACTTCTCTAAATTAACGAGCTACTTCAGTTAGAATCAGGCTTAAGTGAGTGAAACTTCAGGGCTGATTGGTACTGCTATAGTTAACAGCTACTCTAAATATTATATTCGTCATTAAACTATTTTTATGATGTTGGCTTCTGGCTTCTTTAAATTCATGGAACTGACACGCAGTCAGATCCCAAGATAAGGAGATGATGTGATAACGGAGGATGGAAACAGATCATTTGGGATAAATGAGGAGTGCGTTTTATTCTTACTTTTTAGAAATGCATTCATCATTTTTATGAGACTTATGGAAAGGGATAGTTCTCATTTTGGCCAGTGAGATGTATTCACAGTTTATAGCATCAGCTTTGATGTGATGCTCTTCAGTCTAAATAGCTTTTCTGTGTCTGGAGTCATAGAAAATGAACGTCAGCCTGCTCTTCATGATATTTATAGGAAGCTGGACTGAGGCAAGAGTGTTTTGCATCCAAGCTCATGACTGAAAGCTGATATGTAGAACCTGTGTGTAAAAATAGCACCACTCAACGTATAATCTGTTAGGCTGACTTTTAACCAGACGGCAATGTTTCAAAAGGCAGAGAAGTGCACAGAGCTAGTCTTGACTTTGAAGGGTCAGTGTTTTTTAAAATGTTTTTCAAGTCAAGTCAAGTCAAGTGGAGTTTATTGTCATTTCAGCCATATACAAGTACATAGTGAAACGAAACAACGTTTCTCCAGGACCAAGGTGCTACATAAGACAAACACAGAACAACACAGAACTACAGGGACTACATAAATTATATGTAAAGTGCACAAGTGCAAACATGTGCAGACGCACAAGACAGTACAATAACTACAACACCAACCAGGGGGCAGTCGTGGCCTAATGGTCCGAGAGTCAGACTTGTAACCCGACGGTGAACCCGAAGGTTGTGGGTTCGAGTCTCGGTTTCGGCAGGGATTGTAGGTGGGGGGAGTGAATGACCAGTGCTCTCTGCCACCTTCAATACCACGACTGAGGTGAGACCCTTGAGCAAGGCACCGATCCCCCAACTGCTCCCCGGGCGCCGCAGCTAAAATGGCTGCCCACTGCTCCGGGTGGGTGTGTTCACTACTGTGTGTGTGCGCACTTGGATGGGTTAAATGCAGAGCACAAATTCTGAGTATGGGTCACCGTACTTGGCCACACTTCACTTCAGTATGCAGTTCTGTTTAAAGTGACCAAGTGACAGTAGTGCAAATATTACAGAGCTTTTTTTTTTATATAAATAGCTGAAGTAGTGTAAACATAATGGTATTATATTATGTGTAAACATAATAGTAGCAGCAGCAGCATAAAATATGTGCATGGAGGATGCTCAGTTGTGTGTGTGTATATATGTATGTGTGTGTGTGTGTTCCTTCCTTCAGTCCAGTTCTAGGTATTGAGGAGTCTGATGGCATGAGGGAAGAAACTATTGCACAGTCTGGTTGTGAGGGCCCAAATGCTCTGGTACCGTTTACCAGACGGCAGGAGGGTGAAGTGTGTGTGAGAGGGGTGTGTGGGGTCATCCACAATGCTGGTGGCTTTGCGGATGCAGCGTGAGGTGTAAATGTCTGTGATAGAGGGGAGAGAGACCCCGATGATCTTCTCAGCTGTCCTCACTATCCGCTGCAGGGTCTTGCGATCTGAGACAGTGCAATTCCCAAACCAGGCAGTGATGCAGCTGCACAGGATGCTCTCGATAGTCCCTCCGTAGAACATGGTGAGGATGGGGAGTGGGAGATGTGCTTTCCTCAGCCTTCGCAGAAAGTACAGGTGCTGCTGGGCTTTATTCGTTATGGAACTGGTGTTGAGCGACCAGGTGAGATTCTCCGCCAGGTGAACACCAAGAAACTTGGTGCTCTTGACGATCTCCACGGAGGAGCCGCCGATGTTCAGCGGAGAGTGGTCACTCTGTGCTCTTCTGAAGTCAACAACCATCTCTTTAGTTTTGTCCACATTCAGGGACTCCCAAAAATAAAATGGCATTTATTGCTCTATAATTTCCAGGCACTAACCGTCTTTAGCTAACAGACTGATATCTGCAAACTACAACATGTTTACTAGATCTGGGGCGGCAATGAGAAAGGCTAGAACAGAGCTAGAATCTACAAAGTACACAGATAGAATTATAATAAAGAAAATAAAAAGCTAACACAGAGCACAGTGCACAAAGTACAAGGCTAGTATAGATCTAGAATCTACAAAATACTAGATTATTGAGAGCTAGAAACTATAAAGTTAGCATAGAGCCAGAAACAACAAACTACAAAGTTAGCATACAGCTAGAATTTTTTTTTTTTTTTGTGTGTGTGTGTTGTTATCTGTAAGCACCTTGGGTCTGAGAGTAATGTAATTTCAATTCTCTGTATGTGCTGAACATGTGGCAGAATTGACAATAAAGCTGACTTTGACTTTGACTTTGAAATTAAAAAGTATAAAGACAGCATAGAGCTAGAACTACAAAGTATAAAGATATCATAGTGCTAGAAACTACAAAGTATAAAGATAACATAGCGCTAGAAACTACAAAGTTAACAAGGAGCTAGAAACTACAAAGTATACAGATATCACAGAGCTAGCAACTACAAAGTAAAATGTTAGCATAGAGATGGGATCTACAAAGTTAGCATAGACCTAGAAACTAGAAAGTATAAAGATAGCATAGCGCTAGAATTTGCAAAGTACAAAGTTAGCAGGGAGCTAGAAACTACAAAGTATAAAGATATCACAGAGCTAGCAACTACAAAGTAAAATGCTAGCACAGAGATAGGATCGACAAAGTTAGCATAGAGCTAGAAACTAAAAAGTATAAATATACTATATGAGCTAGAAACTAAAAAGTACAAAGTTAGCATAGCGCTAGAAACTACAACATATAAAGATATCATAGTGCTAGAAACTACAAAGTTAGCAAGGAGCTAGAAACTACAAAGTATACAGATATCACAGAGCTAGCAACTACAAAGTAAAATGCTACATAGAGATAGGATCTACAAAGCTATCATAGAGCTTGAAACTAAAAAGTATAAAGATATCATACGAGCTAGAAACTAAAAAGTACAAAGTTAACAGAGCTAGAAACTACAAAGTATAAAGAGAGCATAGAGCTAGAACCTATGTATAAAGCTAGTGCAAATACAGAATCTACAAAAAAGACTAGCATAGAGAGTGTAGATCTAGAAAGTAAAAAGGTGGGAGGTGGGTGGAAATCGTAGAACCCGGTGGAAACCCACACAGACATAACCTGAGCTCAGGACCAAACTGGGAACTCTGGAATTGTCAGTGTTAACCATTTTATTATTATTATTTACTTTTTTTTTTACTGCGATTCGAGGCTTTCTTCAGGCGTCTCAGCTCCAGAGACATTTAGAGGACAAGACAGCCAGCCGTTGACTTTCACACATTTTCAGATTGAAACTTTTTTTTCTTTCTTTCTGTCTCTCTCATAGTGGCTGAAATTGCCTAAGGCGAACTCCAGGAGAATGCCACTGCGATGAAAACAGGGAGATGAAAGGTGTGACAGCACACCTACCTGTAAAGAACTCTGGAAAGTCCTTGATGTGCACCTTTCTGCTCTCGTCTTCAATCTTTGGCCTATTTTCCTTCATTTCCAGGATGAAGACACAAAAACACTTAAGCGCAGACTCATACAGTTAACATTTCAACAAATTCATGATCAAATCATGAGGTAAGTTAGCAACTCTGATTAAGTCATAGTGTTATGTCAGCCTGTTAGTTTATTATTGAATATTATTGCTTCTGTACCCCTTTATCAGATCATCTATTTATACACACCACAGTTGTGGGCCATGTCCCAAATTACATGCGACTGTACAAAATCATAAGCTATTTTGAAAGAGTATGGTACACCTGTAGTACATTATAATTAGCCCACTGTGTAGAACAACCATATAGTTAAGTGTTTAACTAGTATGCTAGTATATTAACAGCCTGGTTACTACATAAGCATGTGGTTTTGGCCATATTTAGCATTCTTTGTATAAGGAATCATCCGCCGTACAAGTCCCTGTGTAAGTTGTTACTATAGAAACGAGAACTTATTAGAACAATTGTATTACCTGTATAAACCTGAGATTTGAGTTACAGCCAGGACTGCTGTCAAAACTGCTGTTATGTAAGGAATAATGTATGATGGGCCATGCTGTTATAGGAAAATAATCTATGCCTGGGTGGTGTGATACAGCCCCAACCATGAAATGGATTATTTTCCTGTAACAGCATGGCCTATAGTGTGTTATTCTGTTCATACCACAATGATTTTTTCCAAATTACTAAATTTTTTTAGTTATTAATGAACAACACTTTTTAACTGCTTATACCATAATCTTTTATAGTTACATATAATCTGGGGGAATATCACCCGACAAGTTAGTTCCTGTTATCACTTACATTGTAGAATCTAAAACAGTCATAACCTCACCAGCCTCTCAAGTTAATAAGACAAAATCAATGTAGCTTGTAATGTTACCAAGAAAGCGGAAATCTCAAACTCCTCTGTCCTGAACAGTCTGAAAAGATACTGACTGTTACAAAGTGCTGAGACTGAAGACCCAGAAAACTCAGAGGCAATGGAGAAAATTTCACAAGAACAATGATTATAGGTTTTACTTTGTTAAATAACAGCACGTTTTCGTAATCTGTTTATTATTAGGTTTAGCTGCTATGAATGAGCTGTTACTGTAGAAACAGTAACATATAATAACAAGATCAAGCACATTAACGTAAACCTATCATGTACAGCCGGAACTACTCTAAGAGAAAATTAATCTACAAGTTCTGACCAACTACAAGAATTCAACAGCACTGTGGTATAAATAAAACCACATTATTTATATACATATGGTATAAATAATCCACACCACAAGTTAGACAACAGGAAATTTATTTAGCGCATTATTGAATTGCTCGTGATTTACGTTAAAGTTTTCTTAAGCACAAATTCACAATTTGCATATAAACTGGTTTATAATGGGGACATGGGTTAGTGGTTAGCACATTTGCCTTACACCTCTGGGGTTGGGGGTTTGATTCCCACTCTGCCCTGTGTATGCAGAGTTTGCATGTTCTCCCTCAGGGAAAAGGGAGCTTCCTCCCCAGTCCAAAGACATGCATTGTAGGCTAATTGGCATTTCTAAATTGTGTGTTTGTGATTGTGCCCTGTGATGGGATGTCACCCCATTCGGGGTGTCCCTTGCTTTGTGCCCTGAGTCCCCCGGGATAGGCTTCAGGCTCCCTGCAACCCTGTGTAGGATAAGCAGTACAGAAAATGGATGGATAGTTTGTGATAAAACACTGGTAACATTTTATTTGACACTTGACAGATCGCACTCTTCAGAAACAAATGGCATCGCTCTATCAAGCCATCCTACATGTCTACCCTGTTTGTCCAGTCAATACCTGAGCCTAAATTATTATTATATTAGAAGTCTTTATTTGTCACAGATAAATTACAGCACAGTAAAATTAGTTTCTTCACATATCCCAACTTGTTAGGAAGTTGGAGTCAAGGTGCAGAGCACAGGATTGCCCCTGGAGCAGGGAGGGTTAAGGGCCTTGCTCAAGGGCCCAACAGCAGCAGCTTAGTGGTGCTTGAACCCCCAACCTTCTGATCAGTAACCCAGAGCCTTAAACATTGAGCCACCACTGCCCCATAAGAAATATATTATTATATTAAGTCAGAGCCTTTTTTAAAAGGTTACATGACTGCCAGCTCTAAATCTTTGAAAATGAAGTGAGATAATGGTTACATTTAGTCATTTGACACATGCTTTCATCCAAACCAGCTTAGTAAAGTAAGGCAGAATCCAATCCAAGCACAGCATTGAGCAGTTTGGGTTTAAGCTTCTCACCCATGAACCCAACAGTGTCTCCTGAGCTATGAACAACCTTCTGGACACTAAGAAAAAGCCTAAACAATTGAGCAAGCGCTACATATTAAAAGTCAAAAAAGTTGCTAAATTATTCTCTCTAGTTATTCCCCAGATAAGCTGAGGTGGGAAGCATTCACTCAGCACTTTGACCTCCAAACTAAAAGCATCGATCGTGTGTGGGTGTGAAATGCAGAGCTGTATAAGAACCAGATCATATATCGGGCCCATCACTCCCACTCCGAATCGGCCTTTCTCCGTCCCATCCATTTGGAGGTGGAGCGAAAAATCAATCGCCATCACGCAGCATCGCAATTACCCGACCCGAGGTCGTTTCGATGGGCCATTACTTCTTGTTTGTTCAGCAAATTACGAAATTGTCAGGCCCTCTAGCTATACGTGGGTTTTAGAAAGTGATATGGATTGTGCAACATTTCTGCTTCTGACTCTGATTCAAACAAGAACTTGTTGGGAATTCTGGGGATAAAAATACAAAGGTTTGTACGATTGTACGATTGTTTCTCTTTAAAGAGACACGATTACCAGGAATATGTGTAAATGCCAAGCTGTGTCTCAAATTGCATACTTCTGTACTGTTCTAGACATCATTGTGTGTAGGGAACTGAGATGGTATTCTGCACAACAAATTACTGTAGATGTAGAGCATTGCATAAAAACTCCTTTGCAGTGTTTTTTCCCTTAAATGCACCATGCAAGGGGAGGTGCTTGTAGTAATTCTCAAACAGGATGGATGTGATGGCAACAGAACATTTACTTATGTCTACTTCGTGACCTGAACATGACCCTATTTTCTCTTAATTTCTAATTGTTCCTAATAATTTGCCAATTCCCTCCTAATAGCTGGTGGGTGGGAATTGACTGCTATCAACTACGTTTTCTCCGAGACACAAAAAGCCAGCCATCTCCATCTTTTTGAACTGCTGCTCAGGCGACATCACAGCACAACCAAACACACTCGGATGGCTGTGGAATCATCCGAATTTGCATAATCCTAATGATAGGCTAAACAACTCAAGTAGCATTGATCGCAGTCTGCTACTAGATCTTTCACCCTTTAGGAAGAAGAGTTTGCATTTAAATTTAATAAAAGTCTCATGAACAAACATACATTCAAATACATTTATGGGCTGACTTTCAAAATTGGGAGTTATCAAAGTGGGGTTTGTGGACTTTTAATTTCTGAATCGATTATACTTACATTGTGAAGTGCATCAGATTAAAAGTATGATGTTCTTTAATAAATAACCTTTTTTTATTGGATGATAACACACAGAACAGTGTACTAACTAACCCAACAACAAAAATGATCACAGGTTGTTAGGAGTGTACACATACCTTTAAGAACGTATCAGGATTTCTCAAACAGCTAAACACATGTCTGTCTCAGTGTTAAATAATGGATGTTTGCATATTAATCATCAGCTGAGTAGTATTCCGTACTAGTAATTAATAACAGTTGAAATAAAAACTTTTCTTGTTAGTGCACTGGGTGAAGGAGAAGCAGGAAACAGACAAATCAGCAGAAATCCCCCGAGGGAAGAAGTCTGTCTGCAATCAGATACGGACAGCTGACCGCGGGATGAGATCAGTTTGCAGGAGGATTAGTGCAAATCGCTATTATATCCCTTTAGGGACATTGTCCATTAAGGATATGACTATACATCAATATAATGGTATATACCGATAATGAAATCGGAAATAGTTATCCTGTTAATGTTATATATAATAACATTATAAAATGTTTATTCCCCCCCAGATGTATTATGTCATTTGTTCTACAAAGAAGCCTGAAGGCTCAGAGTGAAATTTTTTTCCAGATTGAAACATTTCTGTCATTTCTGTCATTCTGTTTCCTTTGTTGTTATTCTTCTTCTTCTTCTTATTATTATTATTATTATTATTATTATTATTATTATTATTAACCTCTATGTAAATGTAGCAGTTGGCCCCTTGAGCAAAACCAGTAACCTTCTCAAGCCCTGTGCATGGATTCCGCCTCAATTGTAAGTTACTTAAGATAAAAGCTTCAGTGGCATTCTTGAAGGTTTCTTTAATAAGATCACAAACCATAAAGATCACTTTATATTGGGCGTGTAATCAAACAGGCCAGTCCATAGTCAGAAAAAACAAACAAGGGTCAAAACCAGGAATTACAAAGATATATAGAACTCAAGTACAGCTTAGACGTAGGGACACAAAAACACAAAAAGGCTAAAATAGGCAAACTAATCGGGAACTAACCCTAAAGAGGCGAACACAATCGGATAACAAGTCAGTGACATGACAGGGTTGAGACAAGACTAGAACAAAAACCAAAATACAAAACACACACACGCACACATCCCAAACTTTTCCACATTTTGTAGTGTTGGAATCTGGAACTGAAATATATTTAACTGGGATTTTATGTCATGAATCTACACAAAATAGTCCATAATACTGAAATGGAAGGAAAAATCAGTATAGTTTTCAAAGTTATTTACAAATAAAAACATAAAATTACAATTATATTGATTGCCTCAGTATTCACCCCCATTACTGTGAAACCTCTAAAATAGTTCAGTTGCCATCAGAAGTCACTTCATTTGCTGAATGGATTTGACCTATGTGCAATCAATGAGTGATCTCAATATAAATACACCTATTTCTGGAAGAGCCCAAAGGTTGTTAGAGAACATATCATCTGGGTTTGGTGATACAATATATCCCAAGCTTTGAACATTTAATGGACATTTATTAAACTAAACAATATGGCACAACAGTGGCTCTGCCTGTTGGAGGCCATCCAGCAAAAGTCAGTGACCGGGTAAGAAGGGCATTAGTCAGAGTAGCAACTGTGACTTTTACTTGCTGAAAACTTCACTCAAAATCTGCTTTCAAATGCTGACTGCTTGTCATGCAAGATATGTCAAGTGTCTGACTGAAATTCAGTTTATAATAAAAGCTACTGAATATCAGATATGTGTTTCATTCCAAACTTCCCCTCTATTCTCTGTCTGTGTTCAATAATGCATTTTGCGAGCTCTCAATTTGCAAGCACTTGACATTGACAACACCAGCGCCTTTTCGAGAGGCCTCGTCTACACGAATTAAAAATCCAAGCTAATTGTCCAGGCTTTTTCGGGTGGGGACGGATTTGTCTGCTCCGCCACTGATAACACGAGCAATTACTCGCAGGCTTTGAAGCCCTGCCTTCTTGATTATTAGCATAATTGATATTCACAACGATGTGACTATGGATTCAGCTGCCAAGGTGGTCTAAGATGAGCTCCCAGAGAAGCTGGAACCGATGCTAATTTATTTAGCTGCTTTAGTGAGTTTACGGCAGTCAATCAAAGGACTATCAGCAGAGAGGGATGGGGCGTAGATGAATTTAGTTTCTGACACACACTAACACTGAGACATCATATGACTGTGCATCAAATAGGCATATAGGCATATATTTTCATATCATGATTGAATATCATGAATTGGTTCAACCCTTTGCACAGTTTATTACTATGTTGCATTAAAATTTCTCAATTTTTATCTACCGCCTTTCTTAAAGGCAGCATTTTGACCATAAACGAATCTTGGTAGAGTCTCATTTGAGATTCAGCTTCATCATACATCATTACTTCTAGTGCACAGTGCATGTAACAGTTGTTTACTTAAAAATCACTCGCTCCCTTCTCAGGCTTACCTGTATGAAAATATAGTATATATTTAATGTAAAAGTTCATTATGTAAGGAATAAAAAAAAAAAAACTTTTGTACTTGCTTTTATAGGAAAATAATCAATGAAGGGGTTGTGTGATGCATTATCATACCATTAGGATTATTTTCTTCTAACAGCACATCCTGAAGTGTTCTATTCCAATTATATTAAGAACTATTATTGCATTTATTAAGTAGTTCTTTAAGAACTATTTATCCATTTACAGTATACATTCACATTTTATATTCAGTAAACAGTCGTTCCTTCACCAGCTTCACCTTTTTCTCTCTCTTGAAGTTAATAAAACAAACATGCAAAAAAATTAAATAAAAATGTCTTGAAGACTTTCCCAAAGTTACCTCTGACTGTTACAAAGCTCTGACACTGGAGACTCCTTCAATAACTGTTAAATAAACATCAGCTTACAGAAAACCTCACCATATCAACAGTCACACACAATTACTAAAGAACAATAATGTATCAGAATGAGTGCATTAATATAAACTGTGAACTACTGTCAGAGCTGCTGTTCTAGAAAATTAATCAACACCGTCCAATCAGAATTGAGAATTCAACAGCGCTGTGTTTTTATAGTTTTTTTTTTTTTTTACTAGCTCAGAAGAAATAACTTTCATAACTGTTTATTTACTAGTAATTACTAGTTCTACTGTATTATTACTAGGTACAAAGCTACTTTGTACTTAGTGTCATTATTTTATACCTATTGTACTTCTTTTCAAGTGTATTTGGACATGCTAGTATATCAAAAGTGTATGTTAGCATACTTGGGTACATTTACAGTATACTTGAATTAACTTTATTTCATAAAGGAAATTACAAACTACTTGTAGCAGATGAAGAACTTAGCTTTTTAAACAAGGTAAGCTCTTGGAGAAAGAACTAACTAATATAGCTAGCTAAATAATACATTTGACAAGCAAAAATCAAAATGAATGCTGAAAATGATAGCTATGAGACAGCTAGCTTAAATTTTGTTGCTCTCAGTGCATGACATGCATGGCTCCTAGCAAGACAAGCACTTTGTGTGTTTGTTATTTCCACTTGTGCTACTGTTTATGCTTTGCCAATGCCTATGTTTTGTTTTTGACCCTGTCTCCACCCCGTCATGTCATTGATTTGTTCTCCAAATGTGTGCACCTGTTCCGTGTTTAGCCCTCAATTAGTTTGTCTATTTATACCCTGCTGCTGCATTGTCTCATTAGCGGGGTCTTATCAGAAAATGTTATAATACATTGTCAAGCCATAGTTTCTTGTGTTCTAGTCAATGTTCCATGTTGTTTTGAACCTTGCCTGTTGAGCTGACTCATGGATTTGGCTATGCTGTGAATAACCTGTCTGCCTATACCTTGATGCTTGATATATTTCATGATCATGGTTCCTGGACTTCACAAAATAGCCCAAAGAGAATATTGATTTTACGCATTCTGCCTCCCACTACCGTACGTTGCACATTTGTAAACATATTCTTGAATTAGCGAGTCAGCGAGAGATACTACCTCTCAGACTTTCCTGAAAATATGTTCTTGAGAACAGAATTATGACTTCTCTGAGGAATTTCAAATAAGGAAGACGTTTGTCTTTATGCTGCCTTCAGAGGAACAGGGACAGACTTAATTTCTGGGGCACATGTGCTACCTAAAACTGCTGCCTACCCAGACCCAGACAGCCTCATCTCGAATGACAAGCAGATATCTTTTCCACAGTAACATTATGTTGAATACCAGGGTATATCCTATGACTACGCTATGATTACTGGCACAATCCTAGTCTCTAACATTTATGAAGCACTTTGATGTTGTTATATCATCCTAGCCAGCTCACTTCATAGACGTATCACATCAGGAAGGATGAGGAAATGGAATATGTCCATGAGCTGCAGGGCAATGCAAAAGTGTGAACTATGGCGAATGCAAACGCTCAGAGATTTCAAAATCAGTCATCAAAAGCACATTAAAAGATCCGAGACATATTTTCCAATTTGTCTCATTCAACAAAATTCTGGCATTTTCCTTCTCCCCCCTCTCTGTATTTTGATCTCTGACGCTTGTTTACACTTAACTCGGCACGTTTTGACTGCGAAGTGCAGAAAAAACTGTCTCCCACTCTGATAAAGCAAAATCCAATTCAAAGAGGCGAGAGCGAGGATGAGGTAAAACACATTCTGCCACTGAATCCTCATCCAATCTTCGCTGCAGGCAAGATAGCAAGCAGAGGAGCACAGGAAAGAACTGGCTTTCGGATGAAAACACACACACACACACATATTTGCAGCTGCAACTCTTTGAGCTCAGATGTCTACCTTTTTTTTATGAGTTACAGATTAAGCACAAGTTGCTCATGATGCTGGAAAAATGTTTTTAGTTTCTCTAGAGACTGTTAGGAGATATTCTTTTTCACTGAGGAACATTGAATTGGTTTTAGTGTAATCACACACACACACACACACACACACGGCAGCCTGGGAAAAGCCTTCAAATGGTTCAAATTTACATTGACTATTATACACAGTTCATACTACAGAAAATACAATTCCACTCTGATTATCAGCATCATCCACATCATGTTCTGTCTCATGACCTGAGATAAAAGTCACTCGAACCTCACTGTCATCTTTTTCCTTCGACTGACCTCTGTTCACACTAACCTTGGTGGGGAAATAATTACTGTCTGATTCACATTTCTGTTCTGTTGGCTAAACTTCTTGTTATAAATGCCTTTTTATTCTGTCTTTTAAACATTTTAAAACTTTGTCTGCTGTCGTCTGTACAGATTGTGTAAACGCTCTTCTCTGTTCTGATGATAATGTGACAGAGCAGAAGCATCACAGAGATTTTGATAGCTGGTATTTGATTACAAACTGAACTGATTAGGTTTATGTCCATTTAACTATAACACATTAAATGTATAACAACTGGATCTAATCGTGAAAATAGCACACTTAGGTAGCAAGGGTTTACATATCTTGTGGCAGACTGGCTGTTCCATGGAGACGCCAAGAAAAGGTTAGAAATAGACTAAATAAAAATATTTCCGTGTTGTTTTGGTGAGGGATCAAATTATGTAATAGGCAGAAAAATGTTTTTGGTTGTTTTACAGAATTTAGCCACTGCAACATCTGACAGGTTTTCCCAGACCACCATACACGTACACTTAGGGCTACAGGTCTAGATGTCTTGTACATTAGTTACAAGTGGCATATGCTTATACTTTCAGTTGAACTGTTTCAAAGATGTTCCCCTTGCAAAAATATCAGTACTGAAATAAGGAGCACATGAGGAATGAGGAACCAACTGCCTTGAGACTTGAGACTTCATAGACTTGCAGGTATAAAATGCAAGCTTGGCTTGAGAACAATCAGTAACCAAAAATCTCCAGTCAATGCTCCCGATTGGTGAAACAAAAAAGTGTTCACACTGTCATCCAGAGATCGACTGCTGACAATGCCAAAGCCATCCATTGGTCATGCATCCATTGGTCATCAGAGAGCAAGGGGTGGTATACTCTCTCTTCCCTATCAATCACAGTGACACTAGAAAATCATGGGCGTCTGTAAGCTCATGTGTACTGAAGTGGGTGGATAGCGCGTTCCTCCGAGTGTGTTCACCGCCCCTTAGCATTGCATTAGCAGCAGTTCAAAAAGATGTGGTCGGGGGAAGCACATTATAGCCTTCGCCTTCCATTTTGATAGTTTTCATGTGTTTCAGCTTGTTGCGTATGGGGCTGCGTAGCTGCAGACCGGTCAGAGTGCCCATGCTGACTCCTGTCCACCGCCGAAAACACCTACAATGGGCACGTGAGCATCAGAACTGTACCATGGAGCAATGGAAGAAGGAGGCCTGGTCTGATGAATCACTTTTTTTTTTACATCATGTGGATGGCCAGATGCGTGTGCATCGCTTATCTGGGAAAGAGATGGCAACAGGATGCATTATAAGAAGAAGCCAGTGGAGGCAGTGTGATGCTCTAAGCAATGTTCTGCTGGGAAACCTTGGGTCCTGACATTCATGTGGATGTTACTTTGACCACTTACCTAAACATTTTTGCAGCCCTTCATGTCAGCGGTATTCCCTAATGTCAGTGGCCTCTTTCAGCGCCCTGCCTCACTGCAAAAACTGTTCAGGAATGGTTTGAGGAATGTGATGAAGAGTTCAAGGCGTTGACTTGGCCTCTTACTTCCCCAGATCTCAAGCTATCGAGCATCTGAGGGATGTTCTGGACAAACAAGTAACTAGCAACTTACAGGACTTAAAGGATCTGCTGCTAATGTCTTGGTGCTAGATATAAAAAACAATAAAGGACAAAAGTCCTTCATCAGCTGGATGTATATAATTTAGGCTATGTCCATGGAATAGTGTTTAACATAGACTCAATCAAATCTGCAACCACATTTCTAAATCAAAAAAAGTTAGATAAATAAAATGACAAAGTGACTTTGTGTTTTCATATCATTCACATGACTCAAACAACCACTTTCTACAACCACGGTGAGCAGAAAAGTGTCTGGATTGGACCAGATGAGGTCAACTGTCCTTCATCTGTCCAGTTTTGGTGAGCCATTGCCCTCAGATTCCTGAGAAAATATTACTAAGAACAAAATGTACTATATACAGCTATATGATAAGATAAGCAGACAAAAAAATTATATATTGAGACCATAGAGCGAAAGATGCTTATGGAGAAACAGTCATTCGCAAGCTGGAAAAAAAAGGGTTTCAGGCAGATTCAAGAGAGGAGACGGAAAGGGGGAGCATTCTAAACACTGAAAGTCTTCTCTCCTAAGTTTCAAGGTATAGCGTGGGTTGAGTGTCCACAGATGAACAGGGAATAAGGAGGCTAGAAAGGTAGACGGGGCAAATCATGCAGGAGCTTAAACTAGGAGAAGGTTATTCTGTATGTCGAAACAAACAGGGAGACAGAGCAGGTCTTTAACCATTAGAATGATGTGCTCTCAGGGTCAGGTGTAGGTGAGGACTCCCAGGCAGACAGTCTGTAAAGAACAGTGTTGCATTAACCAAGGCTGGATATAACAAGTGCATGCATAAATGTCTCAGCTACAAGAAAATCAGCATGGCCACAGAGTTTGAAAGCTTCTGCTTGCTTAAGCAATAGTAATGTGTGTGGTGTAATTGTGCAAACAATATGAAGGATTTTTCACATAACATCAATGGCATCTTGGTTAGCACTGCTAGTTGTTGCTATGGCAGCAGTGAAGTGAGGAAGGAGAAAGAAACAACATGTACCTTCTCTGAACCCCGCAGAATGAAAGTTAAGTTTCAAACCCCTGTTGAATTTGAAAAGCTTTTAGCTCATACAGCTTCAAAAACACAGGAGTGATGAAGGACTTCTGAGTCTTTTGCTAACTTTTGATGCCTCCATTTTCTATGAGAAGGCTTCAAATATAATAATGATTAATGTGATTTCTGGGTGTCATTAGATGTTTAGTGTCAGCAATAACCGTGACTGTTACAAAGCGCTAACAACAAAGATTCCTTCCGTCAAATAAATGTCTCTCAAAATGTCAACAATTAGACGTTTTACCTTGTTAAACAATGACACTTTTTTAAAATCTGTATATTATTAGTCTTAGATTCATGGAACGTCTGCCTGTGCAAGTCCCTGTGTATGAGCTGTTACTACAGAAACTATAGAGAAATAAAATAGAAAAATACTATACTATAGAAAAATAACATATTAGAACAAGCATGTTAATATTAACTTCTCGTTCATGTTACAGCGGAACTACTTTCCGACCTGTGCTGTTATACAAAAATAATGCACACCTTCTGACCAATCGGATTTGAGAATTCAACCGCCCTGAAGTATAACAGGACATAACATTGTAAGCTAATAAATATTAACACCACCTACCTTACATTCCTCAACTAACTTTTTCCCCTAAAAGTACTTAATATACAGTAACCTATATATTTTTATTTATTTATTTTCTATGACAGCAGCTCCGACAGTAGTTCCAGCTGCAAGCCAAATCACAGGTTTATATTAATATACTCTTTATAAAGTTATATTATTTTTATATTAACAGTTCTTTTATGGGGACTTCTGTGACGGATGCTCACAGAAACTGATTTAAAACATGTGTAATTGTTTATATGAGGAGACATTTATGTAACAGTTAAGGAAGGAGTCTCCAGTGTCATTACTTTGTAATAGTCAGAGGTAAAGCTCTAACTTTATGTTTTTTGACACGGGAAATTCTTCAGGACGTAAGGCTTTGCCATTTCTTGGTAACATGACAAGCAGTTTATAGCTTTATGTCATGCAAAAAAATGCTAAACATATTTAGCAGAGGCATGACTTTACTTCGTTTGTTGAACAATTTCTTCAGTATCCTAATCCTGATTCAGTGATTGATTTAACTGAAATTAATTATACCATGTGCAAATACAGCGTAGATGCAGAGCATAAAAAAAGAAAGTCATTGCTTCGTTGGCAGGACAAATAATCTTGTTAGGTGGGCTGCTATTTGCAAGCTCTTGTCTATTTAATAATGTTCTCTTTCAATATTACAATGCGTAAACTGGCACGCTCTTAAACAATAAACCTTTTCAGCATATGGTTGGTATTCAGGTTTAGCCCAGTGAGGCCTCATCACTGATGCAGAGCTTAAGAAGAAGAAGAAGAAGAAGCCTCTCAGAGGGACTGAAGTCTCCCAAATGTCCTTATCATCACAGTTTTTGCAACAAAACATGGAAAAACAAAGCAAGCATGAGCATTACCTCAGAGACTCCCAGAGCAGTGCACGTAAATGAACATTAAACAGCAATTTATCGAGTCTGTTTTCAAAACTACACAGGAAAAAAAAAAAACAGGTGACAAAAGAGCCTGATCAAAATGGCATTCAACACCATCTTGTAATTATCTCTACGCTGGGACGCTTATCTGAGCCGTGGCAGGTACGAGGCATGAGAATCAGGAGAGAAAAGCGTCGAATTAATCGGAAACAGCGGCGGCATAAACAGCTTACATTTCTCATTAACCCAAGGTGAATGGCTAATCGCGAGGAAGACAGCGTAAAACAAACAGCGACAACCGCTCAAGATGAAATGCTAATTTGTATTCAAGGGACGCAAGGGACAGAAATATCAGGGTCTCTCGTGCAGTGGTCACAATGTGCACTGCTTCGTTTAAATAGAAGGCCAGATATATTTCTAAAAGGTCACCTTAGGAATAAATATGTATGCACGATTGTGTCGGAACAAAAACAGGGGCGTGTCGGCTTCAAAAGCATGACAGCATTATGCTAACTCTGTGCACTGACCCCACAGTGGCAAGTCTAAACAAAGCTTTTCTTATTTCCAAATTGGAAATCAGGGGCATTATGGCTCATTAAAAAAGAGAAATAAAAGCATGCTAAATATCAGCATTATGTGCTCGCATGAATGGAATAAAGTAATATATTAATACACTGAGGTGAATGCCACAGACTCATTCCATACCCTATTAGCCATAATCCATCAAAAACAACATTATTGGGGTCACACAATCAGACACATGAATTAGAGTGTGAAAGGAATACACTATAAACTAACAGTAAAATTAGGAGTTTAAAATACATTTTATTATTGTCTGTCAACCAACTTGACCCTTATTGACCAGTTTAACACAAACTAGTTCAATGCAACAGTAAGTTTGTTCACGCCACAGTGCTGTTGAATTCTAACAGCAGCTCTGACCATAGTTTCGGCTGCAAAAGTGCTTCAAGTGCTTAAAGCTTGTTACAATATTACCATTGGCATTTCTATGGCAGTGGCTAATTCAGTGGAAATTGCATGGAGGACACTTGAAGCAATTTTAATGTAAAAAATAAACATTAAAAATGTGTTCTTATTTCATGAAGAAAAACATAATATAATTGTTGTTACGGTGACGTTTTCTGTAAGTAGCTGTTTATTTAGTATTTTAGGAATGAGTCTCCAGTGTCAGCACTTTATAACAGTCGGACGTAAGACTGTAAGTTTATATTTTCCACAACAAGAAAGTGGACAGAGGATGTTGCGTTGAAATTATTATTATTATTTTTTTTATTCAAGACGAAGTCTGGGAGCTGCCTTTTATATCTATTATAATGAAATTGAATTAGAATTTTTAGTGTGAGTGATAACAGGAACTAACTTGTTTCATGGACGTTCCACTACATTAAATGTAACAACAAATGGATAAAAAGTACAACTTGATATTCATTAATAAAAAATATAATAATAGTTGGAAAATTGCTGTGGTATAAGATGAATAACACACTTTGGGATGTGATTTTATAGGAAAATAATCAACTTCGGGGTGGTAACTCTGTAACTCTGCTTTGCGTCAGTTCAGGTTGGAGGCGTGGCCCAGAGTTTGAAGATGTAATTGTACATTAGAAGTGATTCAGATCATTTTTAGAATAATATTTATGATATTTGATTTGTATATTAAAATGTTTTTAATATAAACTTACTCTTCTATTTTATGAAATGGTTTATGTGTTTAAATTGGGTTACTGAGCTGAACAGTTGGTGAGGAGAGTATTACATGTAAGCTGTATTAGCCTTGAAGCTCCTGTGAACATTAAATCAAACTTCAGACACCAATCATGTCTATGTTGATTATACATTTGGCATTATAGCAGCTATGCTTTGGTTTTCCACCACAGGAAAGTCTTCAGAATGGAAGACATTGTATTTTGCACTCTCTTTTTTTAAATTCAAGAGACAGGAATTTTAAAGGCGCTATGACATCAGAGATAGCATGAACTAAATTGTTTTGTGGACTTTCTGTAACATTAAATATACAGTAAATATAAATAGATATAAAGCACAATGTGTCATTCTTAAATAAATTAAACAGTGTTACTGAGACAAACAATTTTTGACTTGGTAATGATTTCAATAAGGAGGCTATAACCTTCCATTACTTGTAAGCTATATATATATATTAACTTTGAAGCTCCTGCGCAAAACTAAAGACCCAAACTTCGGACGCAAACCTGTCTGGTCTGATTATATATTTGGGGTTGAAGCAGCTATGCTTAACTTTTAGAGCGTGGTTGCTGAACGCTGCAGAATTATGAGCGCTGTTTGATAAAACAATAATATAATCTGATAGCTTATTAAATAAAACCAGTTCTTCATCTCAGACTCAGACTTTTATTCTTGGCTGCATCTTCAGTCAATGGCCCTGAATTGCAGCGGTCAGCTCTTTTCTCTAAGAGCATTGTATCACCATAACATTTTAAATGCATTTGACCACATAACAGCCGATACCTACCTCTTCTCCAAGATATGAGAACTGGCCATTTTGTCTTTTCAACCCCCTTAAAAATGTTTTATAATCTTGTTTTGGGGTACAGAGCAATTTTTTTGCTTCGTTCCATGCCATTAGACCAGAGAGGTTGCTGATTAAACTGCAGCAGCTCCAATAGATGAGGCTTTTTCAGACGGTATCTTTGGCCTTGCATGAACTGTTATAGCAATCTGAAGCACAAAAGTCGCCCTTACACTCCAGACCCTCTAAACGCTAGCCATTAGAGCAATTCACACCGCATTCAATCCAGTCCCATGTCTATTCATCCCGCCATCTTTTCACCAAATTACAGTTGCTAGGAAACATCTCCGTCTGCTTGTTGCAGAGCTGGAGCGCTAACATTTTCACATGCACGCCACTGATTTTTCACCTTTTCAGCAATGCCACATACACTTCTTATAGAAATGGCAAACATTTACACTCTTTTACCCTCTGCCTTCACACACTGACCTCTGAAGCATGCATATAAAATTAGCACTGTTTAGCGTTAATGCAAAACTGTGGACAATGAAGATAAGAACTGTTTCACCAAATCTGGACCATTTTGAGTCGGGCAGTTGATTAGTAATTTTATAATTAATAAGTAAAATTATTAGGGCTTTCGGAATAAAATGTACAGGAATCCTCTACCCTGAAACACATTAAATGTGTTTATTTTGAAATATTTGTGATGTGTTTAGTGATTCTGGTGCTAATTAGTTGGCTTTTGCTGTATTTTCATTATTCTCTTAGGTAGTTAGCAGGTGTGTGCCGCACGGATGCTACAGGGTGATGTTGTTACTGCCAGCCCAGTTACATAGAGTTATTAGGCAAAAACATTTCAATGATAAGGGATAAACATACAGGATACTGTACCAGTTTAGCTGTGAGCACTAAAAAAACAAAAGAGCAAGGCCTTCTTTTCTTACTCACCATTTTCCACCAACATCCAACATCATATTAATGAGAAATCCAGTGGAGAAGTAGTGGGGACAAGAAATGATGGGCTCAAAGTTCCAGAATGCAATGCAGCTATGTATATGACATACAGTAGTTGTGCCAATTTATGACAAAGACTTGGCTCCGCAGTATTAGCATGAAAGTTGAAACTGATCATGCTGGCTGATCATTTTGTCGAGCACCTTCGTACCATCAGAATGAAGGATTCCTCCTTTCCAGTGGCAAGACACTTTCCACAGCAATGGAAATAACATTAATGCCTGTTTAATCAATGTTTGCTTAATGGAACCCCATAGAATGAACGCCATGTTTGGACTATAGCTCATCATTGACATCATCAACCATTTGGAAAATCTTTGGTGTCACCAGATAGAGCCTTAGAATCACTTTGCTTCCACAGCAGATGTAGACTTCCTGTTTCTCTGAAAACTGTTTACATACTTAGCATACTTGGCCAATTAATTTTAATGCATGTGGAAACTTCAGCTTCTGGCTATAAAAGGGAATTTAATGACTCTAGTTCACAGTACAAGTAAATAAGTTTACTTAAATTGCAAGTTTCCATGTAAGTTTATTTAAATTGGGACACATGATGAATTACACTAATAAATAAACAAGGCATGAAGAGAGTAAATGGGTGTAAAGTACGTAGAGTCATTTGCTAACTAGGGTGCCATCTTGCTGGCTTGCTAACTAACATGCTAATTAGCTACCTTGTTAACCAACTAACAAACTAAATTTACTATTATAAGATGCCGTGTTCAGATAGAGCAGTTGAAGTAATAACGCCCATTTTGAACATATTTTTCTTGTTTACTCGAAACCGCCATATGCACTGATATGTTTATTTTTGAAAACCAAACTGCCGTCATTCACAATTGAAATTGTGAAATTTCATTGTTGAAATGACATTGAGCGGATAAAGTAATAGAACTGCCCTTAACATAGTAGTTGGGAACCGACCGAAGGGGAAATCATCAAGGGCACATTAAAACAGCACCGATACGCAGAGATTTATTTACTGCACCCCTATGGTCATTCCATGTGGGAGTTGAGACCAGACTGTGCCAATTAAAGATGGAGGACAGCCAAGCATACAAAATGCAAAAGGTCTTCAGATACTTACACAAACATAAACATTTCCTGATGCTAATCTGTGCACATGGTGATAAACAGACACATTCAGAACAGATTGCTCCTCAAGAATTGGATGAGTGTTTCTGCATGTATTTGTTTCTGTCTTCACCACCAAGATACTAATATGAGCTCACAATTGACCTTCCACATTTAATAAAAGCTCACAGAGAAGACAAGGGAGATGCATTTTAATTACCCCCCACCTCTTTTACGTACAATCATCCTGCTGTCATTGCAAGCATATCAAATTATTGAACACTTAGCAGCAGGAACATGATTTCAGGATGTAATGGTGTAGAGTTTCTGAAAATCTTTAGGTGTCATTTTAAACCACATTTTAGAAACAATAACTGTAACCCCCACCAGGAAAAGTGGAAGGAAAATGAATGAATGAATGAATTTTACACAATATACAGCACATTTTTGCATGTCAAGCAGCTACTTCCTAAAGGGAATTGACCTATTATATATTCCATTAACAATTTACACAAACATGTTTAACAATTTTATTGCTTATTGGAAACCATTAGGCTTCCCATTAGAATTTTTTAAGCAGGGATTATGCAGCCAGTTGAACTGTATGTTTTAACATTTGCTGTGTATACGCCCATTTCTTAGGTATAATTGCAATAGGACCCCCTTCCAAGTTACAATATTTATAAAACTAGCTATAAATACAGTATTATATAATATTATAATATGCGCCCAAGGCTCATTGATGCACAGGGGAATGAAGGCTATTGTGGGGTGTTCCCAGTATGCAGTGGTTAGTAGCTACCAAAAGTGGTCCAAAGAAGGACAATTGGTGAACCGGAGACAGGGTCATGGGCCCCCAAGGCTCACTGATGCACATGGGGAGTGAGGGCTACCCCATCTGGTCCAACTGGGGAGTGAAGGCTACCCCATGTGGTCCGATCCCACAGAAGAGCTACCTTAGCACAAATTGCTGAAAAAGTTAATGTTGGCTGTGTAAACGTTGTTTTAGACCAAGTACACCACTTCATGGCAGCAGTATTCCGTAATGGCAGTGGTCTCTTTCAGCAGGATAATGAGCCCTGCCACACTGCAAAAATTGTTCAGGAATGGTTTGTGGAAAACGCAAAGAGTTCATGGTGTTGACTTGGCCTCCAAATTCCCCAGATCTCAATCTAAACACATTTGTTATGGGGAACATTTTGTTTTCATTTCGTTTTTGGCTATTCATTTAATTCAATTTATCCAAGAAAGCAAAGAATCAATACTGTATATTTTATACTATAGAGCAACATATTGTCCAAAATGGTACTATTATACATGGTACTATTTCTACAAGTAAATTTCTAATACTGAATTTGTTGGGAAGGGGCACATGTACTTCTTCAGTATACTCTATGTCTACTCCAAATGCTTTGCACAATCATGCTTTGCTAATTGTATTATTCTGTCAGAGGTTGATTACACAAATCAATAGCACATTAAGCTATCTTGGTTTGAGAGAGAGAGAAAGAATAAAGAGCCTGCCCAATTAAAGTCAGTTTATTAGTCATATCAGGAGAAGTTTCCCACTAGTGCACTTAAGGGGAGATAATCCAATCCTACCATGGACATTTACTGTGTATGTATGTTAACCGCACTGGAGACAATTTTATTCCACTCTGGGAATTGAGGACAGTGAATGCTAATTCTAGTGTCTTCATTTTTCTCCACTAGCGCTGATTTTCTGGGTCAAAGTGACTCATTTTAATGATTCTTCTGACATGAAACTTTATCCCCTCAGCTTAGTTTCTCTAATGAACATAACCATTGTAATATATCATATTTCTATTACAGAGATGATATTCAGGTCTTTTAGTGCTTAAAAAACCTTAAAGTAGTGCTTCAGCAGTCTCAAAGGCTGTGGGCAAGGCTGGAAGGCTGTTGGTCTGAAAGAGAATGAATTCTCTTTCATCAACCAGGCCAACAAAGTTAGCATTGTCTGCTATGAAATAAAAATAAAAGAGTGTAAGGAACAGTTGAAATGGAGATACAACACTAATGTGGCTAGCAAGTAATGGAAGTATATTGTACCCAAAATGTGAACGTGCAGTTCTTGAAATTTAGTATAGTGTGGCTTAATGTAATTCACAAACATATAATGTTATGCTGTAGGCTAGCTATCTTGGACAACAACCAAAATTTCTAGTTGTTGCCCCATGCCCCAGCCCCTAACCTAAACACCCCACCCCCACCCTCCCAGGCTCCACTTCCGAAAGATTGAAGGTGAAATTGTTCCTAGAACTTGGAAAAATGGGTTCATCAAGGGCTTTTTGGGGAGTTCTGTTTGGAATCATCTATGAAAGGCAAACACTGTTGTAGGGTTTTACATAAAAAAATTAAGGTTCCATCAGAGGCAAAACCAATGAACCTATTCTTCTGACAGTGTAGGGACTATCAGTACTATTTTACAAAATAATTTTAGTTAAAAATGAGATTTCAGATGAGACAGAATTCTATTTTCCAGCACAAATTTAAATGTTACAGAAAAACATTTCTTTGTATGTCAGTAAAGAAAGCAGCATATTACATAAGAGACATATTACATAAGTTACATAACATACTCAGTAACACTTACAGCTCATTTCCTTTCCCAAATTGTTCCTGAGGCTACTTTAAAAAAATAAAAATAAAAAATAAAAAAGCGAAGGAACGTCACACCAAATATTGACTTTGTTTCATTTATTACTATTTTCTGCTCGTTATAGTATTTTTTTAACGAAAAAACATTTAATTTCATTATTTTTAAGGCATCTTTGCTCTGCAGGATTTCTTTGCATGTGCCTAAGACTTTTGCATAGTACTGTATGTCTAGCTATATTGTGTATTTTTCATTGTTTATATTGTGTAGCTTTCATTGTTTTATTGTGATAAAATCTAAAGTGACATCCTGGAGCTAAGTACACATGCCTGAAAAACAAAACTCTCAAAGGATCCTTTGGCCATTTATGATTCCGGTTTAATAAAGTGGTTCTTCTTTCCTGAGAAGAAAACCTGGTGTAAAATAAACAGAATCTCCACGAGTTCCCAAGATCAACAAACTCTTTTTTTCTAAGGCCATAGTGCACACTACTGGAAAATTACAACCAATTAATGACAGCAATGCTTCACTATTTATCATATTTAACAGGTCAAAATGATCTGAACTTCATTACTGTAATAGAAATATGATTTTCTTTTAAATTATTATTAATGCTTATTACAGAAACTCAAAATTTTCAAGCGGTTCATTTTGACCCTAACAGAACAAAAGAAAAAAGTAAACTTTGTGCTCTTTGTCAGTTCCTGTCTAAATCATTTTAGTCTTCAAATGACAGTGTGTATGACACACCTCCACTCCGCTCCATCCATCTGACATTCAGCAACAGAAAGGAAGTGTTTGCACCAACGCAGTGGCGGGTGGCTGTAATTATGACATTATGAAGAAAAACCTGGCACTTCTTTCTGTGATAAAGAGAGTCGGGGAAAAAAAACCTTAATTACACCATCAATCATCAAATATTTTAGTGAGCTTAAAGGCAGAGATGGTCTGAGGTTGAGCTTTAAGAGCTGTGAGACCTTTAATAGTTTTTCTGTCACTTGATGCAGGACATTAGCTGGATCTTGCTTATAGTTTTTCCTCTATGTTTGCCATATTTCTGGAGAGAGTACTTGGCTATCCTGACATCATGCTCCCCCACTGGTTTTCTATACTCGTCTTTGCCTAATCTGATGTACTCATTTAAGACAACAATAGCTGAGTATACCAGACCTGGGCTACGGTTTCATCTCATGATTTAAAGTCTTTTGACATCAGCCTTTGGGTGATGGATGCTTCCAGTTATCAGGAGCTTTCATGTATTGCAGTTCATCCTCTCAATGTCCATCCTCAACCAGTAAACTACACTATATGGCTAAAAGTATTTATGGACTATATGGACACCTGACCATCAAATACATATGTGATTCTACCCCAAACTGTTGCCACAAATTTGGAAGCACACAACTGTATAGAATGTCTTTGTATGCTGTTGCATTAACATTTCCCTTCATTTGAACTAAGAGGCTCAAACATGACAATGCCCCTGTGCACAAAGTGAGTCCATGAAGACATGGTTTGCAAGGTTGGAGTGGAAGAACTCGAGTGTCCTGCACAGAGCCCTGACCTCAACCCCACCAAACACCTTTGGGATGAGCTAGAATGCCGACTACACACCAGTCTTTCTCACCTGACATCAATACCTGACTTCACTCATGTTCTTGTGGGTGAATGAGCACAAATCCCCACACACTCCACAATATAGCATAAAGTCTTCCCAGAAGAGTGGAGGTTATTATAACAGCAAAGGTGGTACCAACTCTGGAATGGGATGAACAACATGCTCATATGAATGTGATGGTTAGGTGTCCATATATTCTTGGCCATATAGAGTATACTAAAGATGTAGGCTACAATTGGTATCCCAGATATCATACATACTACATACGTCTCAGTGACACACCGGTAACACACAACTGACTACAAATCAGCTTCCGAATAAATATATAAAGCTATAAAAAGCAGGATATTAAAGGAAACCCTAAACCACATTAAATATATTCATATTGTAATATTTATGACATGCTTATTGATTCTGGTGCCAATTTGTCGGTTGGTGTTCCTGTGAGAAGTTAGAGCTGATCTCACACTCTGACATCACAGGGGGACGTTGCAATTACTAGGACAGTTACAGTGGTGTCTAATAGGAGAAAAAATATTTCAATGTCCTCAAAAATAAAGGATGACTGTCGGTTTTTGCTGTTAGCTCTTAAAAACAAAAGGGCAAGAGCTTCACCATTTTTTAGTGACCTTCAACATCATATTAATGAGCATCCCAGCAGGGAAGACGTGGAGACAGCAAAAGCTGGACTCAAAATTATAGCAGAGACTTAGCTTGGCTAGTTAGCGATCTACGAGATGACATGCACAATGGGTTTGACAGCACTATTAGCATGAAAGTTGAAGCTTTTCCTAGTTTCTTAGTTGCAGTGTTTCCTAATTTTAATGCTTTCTAGTTTCCTTGTTTCCTTGTCTGATTTTTTTTATTAGTGTTAGAAAACTGATTAAACAAAAACTTCTTGGTAGTTCGCTCAAGGAGAGAAAACTATTGACTTTTTTTTTTTCCTTGAACCTTGGCCATGTTTTCCATCCTTCTCTTTTATTTTAAATCCTGCATTTAAGAACTTAGTGTCTTAGGTTCATTTTAAAACCACTTTATTGACTCTAACCCCTTTCTACAGCCTTCCTATAATATTTACAACACTCCCCCTTTTCACACTCAGTGCACACTTTCCCATTAGCAATGCCCATAATGCCACACTTAAGCACTAAGGGGTCTTTATAGAAGAGCTAATGCTGTGCTCTAGCACACAACCACCAGTTTTGTCTTTTAAGCTGTTTTTATATGAAGCTGGCGATTATTTCAAAGTGAGCGCAGCAAGAGCAGCATGGTTTCAATTAAACGCTTTGCTTTTTAAAGGCTAATCATGACTTGGAGGCCCAACACTCAGTGGGAATGACCACCTGACTGTTTCTAATAAAAGATAAAAATAAAAAATAATCTGTTCACTTGCATATCTGAGTGTGTAAACAGTACAGATAACCAAGCTGTGTTCTTTGGATAAGATATAGCTTATCTATCACTTTGTTTTCCTGTGTGTTCACTGTATTTGTTATACTGAGCTGCACTGTGTGTGATTGTGTGTAATTGTGTTTATAATGAGATCGTTTGCGTTGTCTTATTTACTTTTATTTACTACACTGATCAGCCATAGCATTAAAACCACTGACAGGTGAAGTGAATAACATTGATTATCTCACTACAATGGCACCTGTTAAGGGTGGGATATATTTGGCAGCAAGTGAACTGTCAGTTCTCGAGGTTGATGTGTTGAAAGCAGGAAAAATGGGCAAGCATAAGGATCTGAGCGACGTTGAGAAGGGCCAAATTGTGATGGCTAGACAACTGGGTCATTATGCAGGCCATTATGCAGTGGTTAGTACCACTCAAAAGTGGTCCAAAGAAGGACAACCGGTGAACTGGAGACAGGATCATAGGCGCCCATGGCTCACTGATGTGTGTGGGGAGCGAATGTTAGCCCGTCTGGTCAGATCCCACAGAAGAGCTACTGTAACACAAATCGCTGAAAAAGTTAATGCTGGCTGTGATAGAAAGGTGTCAGGGCACACAATGCATTGCAGCTTGCTGCGTATGGGGCTGCGTAGCCACAGACCGGTCAGATTGCCCATGCTGACCCCGACCACCGGCGAAAGCACCTACAGTGGGCACGTGAGCATCAGAACTGGACTATGGAGAAATGGAAGAAATAGGCCTGGTCTGATGAATCAAGTTTTCTTTTACATCATGTGGACAGCTGGACACATGTGCGTTGCTTACCCGGGGAAGAGATGGCACCAGGATGTACTATGGGAAGAAGGCAAGCTAGGGGAGGCAGTGTAATTCTCTGAGCAATGTTCTGCTGGGAAAGTTTGGGTCCTAGCATTCATGTGGATGTTACTTTGACACGTAACACCTACCTAAACATTGTTCCAGACGAAGTACATCCCTTCATGGCAACGGTATTCCTTAATGGCAGTGGCCTCTTTCAGCAGGATAATTAGCCCTGCCACACTGCAAAAATTGTTCAGGAATGGTTTGAGGAACATGACAAAGTTGACTTGGTATTATTGACTTGGCCTCCAAATTCCCCACATCTCAATCCGATCAAGCATCTGTGGGATGTGCTGGACAGACAAGTCTGATCCATTGGGGCCCCACTTCACAACTTACAGGATTTAAAGGATCTGCTGCTAACATTTTGGTGCCAGATACCACAGCGCACCTTCAGAGGTCTGGTGGCACAAGGGGGACCTATGCAATATTAGGCAGGTGGTTTTAAAGTTATGGCTGATCGATATAGATCCTGTGTCCCATAATGTGTTCTCAGGTTTCAAATTTCTGTTCTTACTTAGCTTCTGTGTTTCAAAGTTCTTGTGTTCTCTAGTTCCGATGTCTCCTGTATTAAGTTTCCACATTCCTTACTTCACTTGTTTCCAAATGATTGTTTTCTATAGTTTCTGTGTCTACAACTGACCATGTTTCAAATGTTCCATACTTACCCCGGTTTGTAGTTTGCCTGCTAATGAGTCTACATCCAAAGTATGTGTATATAGGTTCACTGCTGACAATGTTCCCAGAGCTAATCACGAAAAAAAAAAAATCTAAAAATGCTTGATTGAGTCTAAAATATGAAATGTATACTTTTGTTTATTTAGGCAAATAATCAGCCACAAAGTATAGCAGAAACTGTTTACCGTGCATCTGCATACTTCCAGTTTTTGTGACTATGGTCCAATAAAGGGGCAGTTTGTTATGTTTAGCACCCTCTGCTGCCTGGGAGGGAAAATACAATAAAACATTGACAAGCCTTCAAGTTTTCCTACATGCAACCCCACCCAAACCCCAATGCTTGTGGGTTGCATTTCAGAGAAAAAGGATTATGCTGAACAACTCTGTTCAGGACCAGGGAAGAATTAACTTCTGGTCAAGAAAATGCAGAAAATGCAAGCATAAGTCTGGATGGAAGAACTTAGCACAAGCCAATACATTGTAAAATAGCAAAATGCAATTTTGTCATGTATAATTCTTAAAGAATTAGAATCAACTTTAAACATAGACTGCACCTTTCTTAAAAAAGAAGTTATTAGCCAAATAAAGTAAGCTACTACATAGCTGTCTGCTTTTTGTTATTTTGTTTTCTTTTTTTCCCCGATTCTGTTCCAGCTGGCATGGCTTGTCCTGCATCATATAACTCCAGGGCTGAAATTTCATCCAACTCCAGGCTTGCTTCCTAACCACTTTCCAAATATTTCACTTTCATTGCACATATTAAGTGTTACACATATTTCACATGAATGAAATATGCAGGCCTGATCCAACTTTCTCTCACATTTTTTTTTATTATATGAAAAAATTAAAAATGGTGTAAGCAGATTCACTGATGTATAAAATATAATGTTGGGTTTTGATTGCCCTGTCATTAATGGGGGGACAACCAGGGAAGCTGTCCTGGGCCCAGGAGGGTTTAGTAATCCATTAACATGCATAATAAAACCATCTGAAAAACTGCTTTGAGCTATTTAAAGAATCTATGATGATCAGAAATGTAGGCTTATGTATGATTTGCAAGTTCATATTTCTACCATTTTGTAAAATGGTACAGTCTTCTGAGATAAGATCTTCAACAACCACTGAAAATTTTATGGCTAATTACAGGCAGGTCTCTGGCTATTAGTTAGATTTGTTCTTGCAACTTTGCTAAAAAAAAATGTTGCATAAGATAGGTACACAAAAAAGTGAAGGGAGTGTGTGGTAAAGTTCTTAAAGTAATATTGAAAATCACAGTAGAATGAGCTATAGTTTGACTGGGTTACAGCTGTTTACATTTCACAGGTTGTATGTGTTTGTATATCCTTGGGGCCCTTTATAAATGCTTTGTCCCAGGCCCAGGCAATATGTACAGCGGGCTTGGGTATAGATATGGATTATAATATGGTTACAGTACTAATATTGATACACCTTTAACAACAATTTTTAAAGCATCCGTTAGCATGAGACTGAAATGTTTGCAACAACAGAGTTATTCATGTCCAATCCCATCCTGCTTAACATGATTGCCAAGTTTTTTGCCAGGGGAAAGGCTTTTGTTTGCAGCTGCTAGGGACACACACACACATATACACACACGGGCATACTGGCATACTCAGTTAATGATGCCGTAGGGAATAACAGTGTGCCACTGCCAGCATTCCCCCCCTGAAGACACACACACACACACACACACATGCATGAGCAACGTGGTGAGGCAGCTAGCAAGCACATGCACATGGAGTTAAAGAGAGAGGACGTACTCACAAATGGTTGCTATAGAAACCTAAATTAAAGGATGTTCAGCACAACACAGCATCTGTCTGGTGTTTTCCTCTCTCTGAGCTTCTCGAAATTACAGTGGATTAAATAACCCACCTTATTAAGTCCATTTGTATTCATAATCAACAACATTATGTCCATTCTCCTGACATAAACATGAAAAGCTGCTTACAACTGAAAGACAGCAGCAGTCCTCTGTCATGTTAACATTTACATTCATAACTGTTGATTTTATTTTGTGAAGGTTTATAATGCATGTCATCTGAATGAAAGAATGGTGGAATTTTATAGAGAGAGAAAATGACAAGTGGAGACAAAACACACATACCTTTGTCACAACTAATATTAAAAATAAATCCTAACACAAAATATAATATACCAGAAGTGTCAAATTTAGCTGTTACAAACAGCTGGAGATAGAGAATGAAGGAATGGGAAGAAAAAGGAAAGAAAACCATAAAATATACATTATATACTTTAATATACTTTAAAATTATATGAAACATTAAATAAAATTTAAAATTATAAGCAAAAGAATTCATATAAAATTTATTTGTGAGATTGTTGTTTCAGTAGTGACGTGCTTGTGTTATGACATTGCTGTTTCAGTAGTGATGTGCTTGTTTGTGTAGTGATGTTGATTCAGTAATGACATGTTTGTTTGGGTTGTGACATTGTGGATTCAGTAGTGAAATGCTTGTTGTGTTGTGACATTGTGGATTCAGTACTGACGTGCTTGTTTGGGTTATGACATTGTTGATTCAGTAGTGACATGCTTGTTTGGGTTATGACATTGTTGATTCAGTAGTGATGTGCTTGTTTGGGTTGTGACGTTGTTTCAGTAGTGACTTGCTTATTTGGGTTGTGACATTGTTGATTCAGTAGTGACGTGCTTGTTTGGGTTGTGACATTGTTGATTCAGTAGTGATGTGCTTGTTTGGGTTATGACATTGTTGATTCAGTAGTGATGTGCTTGTTTGGGTTGTGACGTTGTTTCAGTAGTGACGTGCTTATTTGGGTTGTGACATTGTTGATTCAGTAGTGATGTGCTTGTTTTGGTTGTGACATTGTTGATTCAGTAGTGACGTGCTTGTTTGGGTTGTGACATTGTTGATTCAGTATTGATGTGCTTGTTTGAGTTGTGACATTGTTGATTCAGTAGTGATGTGCTTGTTTGGGTTGTGACATTGTTGATTCAGTAGTGACGTGCTTGTTTGGGTTGTGACGTTGATTCAGTAGTGACGTGCTTGTTTGGGTTGTGACATTGTTGATTCAGTAGTGATGTGCTTGTTTGGGTTATGACATTGTTGATTCAGTAGTGATGTGCTTGTTTGAGTTGTGACATTGTTGATTCAATAGTGATGTGCTTGTTTGGGTTGTGACATTGCTGTTTCAGTAGAAACGTGCTTGTTTGGCTTGTGACATTCAGCTGTCAGTTCAGGTTCTCTGTAAACTAGTGTGAACTTCATTTGATAAAAATATCATAATATTACAGTTTGCGCTGAGAGATATTCAAAGAAAGCAGCCTACATAGAGAAGCAAATATGGCAAAGAGCAGAGCAGAAACATTGCGTGAATGTAGGCAAAGGATCAAAGAGGATCCAATAAAATATAATATCTACAGAAAGAACTGGAAGGAAATGTAAGGCAAAAGCAAGAGGGCAGATCGAAACATGCTAAACATTTGTCTGAAAGATAGCATGTTTTATAATATTTAAGTCAAAACTGGTATTTAAGGTCACTATGAAGACACATTTATAAATAAATACTAGTAACACCAAAAGGATTATTAAAAATGATAATTAGAATGTCGCATCCATAATAGTCACTGTATTAATAATTATTTGATATTTTTAATATTTAACACTTTAAAAAGAACTGTTTAATTATTATCAGATTTAGATTTTTTAGTTAAACAAATTATTAGTTAAAACAATATCAAACAACAAAGTTCATTAAAATTCAATTAAGAAGATGGAAAAAAACACGATTTGGCTATATTTCTAATGTAGAATCAAACATATAATCAGTTTATATATTTTGGTTACTGTGCAACATAAAAAAAAGAATTTTAAGCATAAAGGACAAAAAAAATTGCACCACTTGTTCTGTAACATATGCTAATCACTAATTCAACTTAGCTACTGAGAAGTTAGCTGCAGGACAGGCTGCGATATATAAAGTGGGCAATGTCTGATCAGATGTGATGGCCACCAGCCATAAAGTTTTCAATTTCCCTTACTGTCAAACCGCAGCTTCTCTGAGGGAATTAAACATGAGCAGGAAGGAAAAACGAGCAAAAATAACAGAAATAAGACTTTTGGAATTCAGCTCAGCAGCCTAGGTGGTGTGGAGGATCTCTAAGATGAAGGAGGGAAGTGACATTACATTTCAAACCACAGCGCCGTGTATCACACATGTACAAATCATTTTGTTTAACCTTCAGCGAGAAGAAAGTACCAGGCATAAAGCAAGGAAGAAACACAGAGAAGGGATAAGTCTTAGTGTACTACTGAAAACTGCTTTTATTTTATTTTATTTTATTTTATATTATTTTAAGATATTTAATTAAATATGTTCATTAGGCTATGTTGCAAATACCTGCCGTTTTTAGGAAATGCTAGAAAACATTTCTGTGTTCTGTAGGAAGAAGGAAGTCATTGGGTTTCTGATACAGATTTTGTTCCAGCTAGCTTACATTAGCTAACCTGACAGGAATTTTGAGTAGCTTTTAACACACATTCATTTATTTCATTCATCATCAAATGTGTATAATCAGTATTAATGCTAACTAATATTATATAGCTGGCTAACATTAGCTAACCTGAGAGGATTTCATAATTTTGCTGCTAGTGCTAGCTAGCAGACTAACACAAGCTAACCTGACAAGACTGTTTTTTTTTTCTTTTTCACTTTTTTAGTTTAAACTTCTTTCATCAATGTCCATAGCTTCAACGTTCATGCTAATACTCCTTCAATACCACGAAGCTTGTCTTTTCTTAGATTGCTAACTAGCCAAACTGTGTCTCTATCGTAATTCAGAGCAACTGTGTTGTATAGCTGCATTGCATTCTGGGACTTTTCATTTGCTGTCTCCACTATTTGTATTTTTCATAAATACGACTTTGAATGTCATATGAAAAGTGGTGAGTGAGTAAAGAAGCTCTTGCTCTTTGTTTATAGTGAAACCTGATCTTTATCACATGTGTTTGAGATCACTGGAATTTTTTCTCCTATAAAAAGCCATTATAAGCCATTATACGAGTAGATGCACCCCTGTGACGTCGGTGCAGCAGACAACCACTAACTTGAAAGAAAAATAATAAAAATACAACACCAACCAACAAATTAGCACCAGAAGTGCTAAGTATGTCACAAATATTCCAATAGAAACATATTTAATGTGTTTTAGGGTAGAGTTATTCATAATTGTATACCATAATCCTTATGGTAATGCTAGGTAGCTAGCTAACAACCTAATGTGACAGGAAGGATTTAGTTCATAGATGATAGATAATTTTCACTGCTAATGCTAGCTACCTAGTTAACATGAACGGTCTTGACAGGATTTGTTGTTGTTGTTCTTCTTCTTCTTTTGGCTACTCCCGTTAGGGGTTGCCACAGCGGCTCATTGGTCTGCGTATTTGATTTGGCAGTTTTTATGCTGGATGCCCTTCCTGACGCAATCCTCCCCAATCCTCCCCAGGCTTGGGACCAGCACAGAGAGCCAACCCCAGTGGCTGAGGTTGGTTCCCTGGCCAAGAATCGAACCCAGGCCACAGCGGGGAGAGCAATGTCTCTCTAGGTCCTCCAGGAACCTGATCTTGACAGGATTTAAAAAAAGAGAAAAAAAAAACCCTGAGTGCAATCAAAAAAGCTACTACTAGTTTTTGGTAGTGGACTCAGATGTCTGGACCTGACTTTTCAAAATGGTGTTTGAAGAAAGGGTGTCCATCTAGACAGAAATAAATACATCTGGTATCAGGGACCTGCTGCTCCATTAACTGACTGGTTATTGAGGTGTGTTTTCTGGACTATTTAAATACAGGCTAACGCTTTTGTATTCAGTGCTTTCAGTGCAGTCATGCCCATAATTCAACAAAAATGGACTGAGAGGCTCTATGTGGGTGTATGTGAGAGTATATGTGTGTGTGTGTGTGTGTGGTGAAAGAATGCAACCATCCTTTAGCCTGATAATTGTTTCAGCAGGCTAGTAAACCCACAGAGATGTAATTAACCCTTGCTGGGCAAATCAAGCCAAGGTACACAGCAAATAATACACAGTGTGTGGGAAAACATGTGGCTTTCACATAATTCATCCATGCTTTATAAAAACGCCATCACCTACACACACACACAGCAGGGACGCTATTGAAGATGCACAGCCTACCAGATATTCAGATATATTTTAGTTTCTCAGTGATTTCCGTTTTAAATAATGTGTCTCTAAATAATAACAAATAACTCACAGACATGGTTTGTTAGCATCTGACATGAAATGAAACTAGTTTTCAGTTTGGACTCAGACTTTGGACTTTGGATTAAATTCATTAAACCTCCCACTCACCTCGATTATTTCCAAACGTATACGCCATCCAATTAAGCAATTCAATCAATTAACCTCCGCCTCTTAATGAGAGCACTGCTGACTGATAATAAGTCGAGCAGATTTGAAATAATGAAGAAAAAAAGCAGTGGGTCATTTGATTAAGTCAAGGGGATCAAGGCCTGAGTTAAAAGATGCACTCAGAGTGATGGGCTATTCATTAGCGCTAACGAGAGAAATGCTAGTCTAGCTCCATTAGTGGTGTTTAGAGAACAATAGTAATGGGTTTATTTCTGTGAAACACTAATGGCAGTCTCTGCTAGGTTAGTTGTGAGGGACAAGAACAGTATTTCCTAACATTTCTAACTGCTTAAATGGTATACTAACTCCACTTACGTCTGAGAAACACTGATAATAACTTGTGATATTTTCTTACTTCAGTGGAATGATAACAGCAATTTATGCTTGCTTCCCTTAGAGGGATGGTAACAGGTAACAGCAATTTTATAACTGTACATAAATTACTAGTAATATGTGTTTGCCTTTCTTAATTTATGTGTAATTCCTGTTAATGTAGGGGTACATCATGCTAAGTTTGCTTACTTCATGATGTTAATTATGCTAACTTTGCTTATCTAGAATTTATACTAACTTCTCTTACTCCTATGGAGTATTAACAGAAATTGAATGCTGAGTTTGCTTACTTTTGTGGGACACTAAACCTGATATTTGTGCTCTTTTCCTATTTCTTTGGCATACTAACAGCAATTTATGCTAGCTTTCCTTACAGAAATGGTAACAAATGCTAACTATTCTAACTTTCTCGGGATGAAAACATAAATTTGTGATGACTTTACTTCTTCCTGTGGTACACATGTGCTTACATTTCTTGTGTAATTGGTGTTAATATATTACAGTAACAGCAATTTATTCTTGCTTCACAGTACGCCTTTGAAAACTATGAAATGTTTTGCCTCATTCTGAGGGCTAATAAGGGCCAATTATGCTAATTTTACTTACTCAAATGCTAGCAGTAATTCATGCTAACTTCCCTTGCTCCTGTGGGATAGTAACAGAAGTGTATTTTAATGATATCTTTGCTTACTTCTGAGGGACACTGACAAAAGTGCATGCTCTTTTCTTACTTCTGTGGCATGCTAACACCAGTTTATGCTAACTTCCCTCAGAGGGATGGTAACAGGTAGCTAACTTCTTTTACTCCTGTGGGGCATTAACTTTGATGGAATGAAAACATACATTCACTTATTTCTGTGGTACATTAGCAGGAACACTAACAGCAACTGATTCTTGTTTCACAATATGCCTGTGTAACATTTATTTTGAAGGCCACTGACCCTCAGTTATGCTAATTATACTTCTCAGGGATACTAGCAGTAATGTATGCTAACCTCTTTTACTCCTGTGGGACAGTAACAGAAATTGAATGCTAACTTTGCTTACTTCTGTGGGACACTGACAGTAATTTGTTCTAACTGTGTTTACTTCTGCAGGGCGCTGAATGTTATTTGTTTTAGTTTCAGCAGGTAAATCTACTGTTTTATTTACTTCAATTTCTCTGTAATTCCATGCATGGGAGATGCACTTTACCAACGATACAGTCTGTAATTTTATTTTGTGTGGATTTTCTTTTTGACAAATAAAACTATAATAATTGAGCGCCCTGATTCTTAAAAATCCCCTTGTAATGTGTCAAAAAGCAGTAAACCCCAGAGAGTCAGTGTATAAAACTACAGAAACCTGAAGACATGAGCTGGTGAGTCTGATAACAGGGGATGCAGAGAGAGAGAGAGAGTGTGTGTGTGTGTGTGTGTGTGTGTGCAAGGGGGTGGAGGGTGCCCGTGTGTGTGGAGGAAGCATAGTATTATTGCTAACATTATCATTAGCATTGTGAACTTACAGAGCCTGCTAATAACATTAATGTGGAGGGAATTAGAAAGTACAAGCCTCATTATTAACAAAAGAATGATGCAAAAACAAAAAAAAAAAGGATAGAGATGGTCAGCTTGCTATATAAACAGACACACAAACATAGATGGACAGATGGATGGACAGAAAGAGACAAACAAAAGTTAAAGAAATCAAAATAAATAATACGTACAATAAAAAAAAAACATGCCATGCCAATGCACAAACTGACTGACAACCTGTAGAAAGTGTAGTAACAGTTTCAATGTTGAATTGGAAGTTTATGTAGTGAAAACAGACGAGCGGAATGATATACACACAGGTGCGGTCATACTAAATATCAGCACTCTTGGAACGTCACTTGCCCAATCAAATCAGTGGACCGGCACTAACTGTTCTATAAACATAGACAACAGCACAGTTGACTTCTTGAATCAGAAGGTGGGCATTCAGCTCTGACGGTAGCTCCGGCTGTGATTTGAATCACAGGTTTATAAAATAAATATCAATGCATTCATTCTAATACATTACCATTTCTATAGTAGAAGCTCATACACAGGCACCTGAATGTCAGACACGCCACATAATTTAAAGAATAAGTGTTGTTTGACAAAGAAAAACATATAATCATTGATATGGTGAAGATTTCTATTAGCAAACGTTTATGGAAGGAGTCTCCATTTTTAGCACTTTCTAACAGTCAGTAAGATTCATGTTATGTGATAGTCTTTAGTATTTTGTGCTTTCTTTTTTTTTCTCTGTAACATGACAAACTGCTTTTTTGTGGCTTATTAACTTCAAGAGGAGAATACAGGAGAGGCTGGTGAGGGAACGACTGTTTATAGCTGCTATAAAATAATAAATAACGTTAAATAACTAAAATTTAAATGTTACTATAGGCAATGAAAAAGTGCAGTGTGCCATTCATTAATAAATAAAAAATTGTAATTGTTAGCAAATCACTGTGGTATAAGCAGGATACACTGTGTGCCACGCTGTTATACAAAATTATGCAACAGTTAGTTGCGGTCTGCTAATTTGATTGGTCGAGCAGCGTTCCAAGAGTACCTATATTTAGTATAAACACACTGGGACGTTTCACTGTGTGTTATCACGGCACTTAAAATGTTTTATGTCTGTGTTCATCGCATAAAGTTCAAAACGGGTACTACATTAGAGTTCATCACCGACATCAACACAGACATGGCAAATGATACATTTTTCATGAAAATTTTTGACTTAAAATATGAAAGCTTATCAGATGAAGATAAAAAGGAAGAAGGGAAGCCAATTTTACCAGAAGCACCTTTAACGGGAATGTACAAATCAATGGAAACTAGCTAACCAGCTAGCCGAGAGGCTACAGAGTGAGTGTGGCTTCTTTGGGAACAATTTCCGCTAAAAATATTTGGCCATATTGTGTCAGAAATGTCAGTTATTCAATTGTAATTGTAATTTCTTGAACTGTTGTGTAAAAGCAATATCACACTCATATTCGTGCGGTTATACTGAATATCAGCACGGCTGTGATTAGCTACGGCACTCTGCCTTGCGATATTCAGTATAACAACACTCTTGTTCATGTGATATTGCTTAAATAATCCCCGTTGGGGTGGTAACCACCCACTGCTCCATGGATTATTTGTGTATACCAGCATGGCCCACAACATGTTATTCCTTCCTTAGAATACCGAGCTGCCTTCCAAAATATACACGTTCACAGACGATGAGGGAGTGTACGAGGACTGAGGCTATGAGTGCCTTATATACAGAGGTAGGAGTAACACATGTTTTTAATGTATCTGCACCTGGAGTCTGAATTCAAACAGTCACATAGCAACCATCCATCCAGTCCAGGTATGAAGTATCTCAAGCTCTCTGTCCTTCGACAAACTCCCTCGCTGACTTCCTGTTTCAACAGGAACTGCGTCATACGTACAGAATCAAATCGAGGTCCTAGTACCATTTCCCTGCTACATTAAACAGTTGAAATAGACTTGTTTTTGTGGTTTCTCACCCTGTATGACACGCTGTTATCTATAACACTGCAGAACTAAAAACAGTCATAGCTCCACATTGAAGCATTAGCCTACGTACCTGTAAAAACACATTAGGGTTTGCATATGTGACTAATGCTTTGGTTTCATAATCAATCTTTCTGATAAGTGTTAGGATAAAGGCAGTCGCGTAAAAGCTTCATATGAGATGGAAATGATTCCCGTGGGTGTCTTTAGGTCTCGGCTTGTTTGCTCGCTCGTTTCCAACCGTGGGCAGATATTGTGATTTTTCCTGCTGGCAGCGTCAGCGTTTTTAATCCTGTAGCACAAAGCATGCTTAACCACTGTGCTAACATAGCTTCAAGTACAGAATTTGTGTTGTAAACACCCACATGTTCTTGCTACTTATAGAGCTAAACTTCTCATTACAGTTCCTGAATTAAACGCATGATAATGATTACAGTGATGATGATGATGATGATGATGATGAAACACTGCAGATGGCCACAATGTACGTGTTTTCCTTCTAAAGCCAGTTGGTATTTCTGACTAAATATTTGAGAAAATTTAGGCATTTAGATGAATGCCCCTTGATGAAAAATTGTGATAAATATTGAACAGGGTTTTTTTTATCCTGACAGGCGTACACACGCATATTTTAAAGCAATTTTCTTGCCATGCGTCGAAACACCCATGATTGTGGCAGGATTCAAAACAAAAGCAGTCATTCAAAAAGCAATTTGCTGCTATTTAGCTGTCATCAAAAAGCTTTTAAAAAACCATTTCTGAAAAGTCAATCTGCCACCAAAGTCTTTATCTGCGGATTCAAAAACTCTCGTCTCGTCTTTAAAATAGCAAGCGACATTCAGAGAGGTCAAAACAGAGCCAAGGGATCTCTGTGTGATACCTGGAAAACAATCACTTCTTCCTTTGACAACTAACTAATGTTAGATCGAGGTAGAAAAGTTTACAGGGAGTGTTTTGAACGGATACATTCCCTCATTAAAGCCACAGCAGTAGTGATGCTGTGATTCGTGAATAAATCTCCGAGTCGGGTAAATCGATTCGTAAGCATGAAGGAACCAAAATGGGACAAATGAATAAATAAATAAAAATCAAAGTGTCATGATTAGCTAACATTTCAGTGAAGTCTCCTGATGGTTTAGACTTTGTGCATCTCAGCGTTTGTGGGTTTTGCCCAACAAACAGTTTGTTATGGCTACCTTGCTACCCAAACTCTGATTTCATCATTTAATTCTGTACCTTTTTAAAATGCAATAAAATTAAACTTCAAATGTGAATTTTTATGTTGATCTTTCAGGATTTCACATTTACTTGAACAAGTCTTTTTATTTGTCTGTGTCAAAAAGACAACCTGCTAGTTGGAGGATTACAGTTTTTTTTTAGTAAGGATTACAGTTTTTTTTTTTTTAGACCAAGTACGAGTACATGTTCTTGGTACTCGTGGATATTGATACTGATACAGAAAAGAGAATCCACTTAGTATTACTCACTCAGGGGCATCATGAAACAATGAACTCCTTGTGCTGAGTTTTGTGTTTAAGGTGTTGTGGTATAGAGAGCAGCAGGTCAGCTGACCTGAGCCATCAGAGTAGTCTCAGCGAGCAGAGGGTAGGCCATGGTGTACATGTAAGGAGTAAGGAAGGGTGCATGGCTCAGTGTTCAGTGCTCGCAGAAGTAAAGTGATTGCTTGAAAAATACCTTTGTGTGTGCACAATTCGGTTACTCATATTGTAGGAAGATGTTGTGGTTCCTTCTCTTGATATTTTCACAGAGCACAGTTGGCAGTTTGCTTTGCTTTGATTGTCATCATTAATCATGAAATACATCCAGATAGCTGTCATTTCATGTCATCTCTCATTAGCGTGACAACCTACACTCACTGTCTGAGGATGCCACTGGCCGGTTTTTTGGAATCTGAGAATTTCGAAAAAGCTTCAGAAATCAAAACTCCAACATAGCTTGCAAGATCCCCTCACTCTTAAGATACTGTATGGCTTCAGGAGGATATCTAGCTTTTGTTACAGGAAGCAAAAAGGCAAAAACATTCATTCATTCATACATCGGCCAAATGTACTGCCAATATCTTCTATATTTGAGTATAACATATTCTATAGTGGTTCCATGCAGCCAAACCATGGGACTGAGCACACTGGAGAATTCATTTGTCCAGTGGACTAGACAATGCATGTATGATTTGTGCATCTCTACATTGAGGCATAGATTCAACCAAGCTAAAAAAGACAGGACAAAAATAAATAGGCTGTTTATGGAAGACTGAGGACTGGATTGGGAAACTTTCAATTAAAATTCTTCAGTAAGATGTATTTTAAACAAAAGACAAGCCTATAACATGCAAAACTGATTAGAACACAGTCGATTAATTTAATTAACATCCCTCAATAATGGCCAAAGCTGTAACAACGCATAATAATCCAAGTAATAGCCCATAATTAGTGAATTAGCTAGAGCCCACTGCTCACGGCTTGGATATTAGCTTATGCACAGGTTAGTTAAATATATCTGATACTATGTGCACTAAATGAAAGAGACAGATAAACGCTAATATGTTTCTTAAAATGATAATAATAAGTGCATATGCATAATCATAATGAACTCTTCCTCTCGTAGCAGTCCTCAATTTGAGCAGTTCCAGCAGTTACAGAAAATCACTAGGCTTTATTTTTGAATAACATCATACCGATTAAGGAAAAGAATAATGTTGCAGTCTGTTCATGAAAAAGAAGACATTTTTCTTCCAGAAGCTCATCCAAAGATACCCTGCCCTGATGTTTGTTCCCCGAATTTCAAAATTTGAACTTGGTTCTTGTTCTTCAAATTCATCTTCCAGACAGTAAAATCCAGAAAAACCATCCTTCATTTTTGCAGAAACCTGATACTGGCATGTGGACACACTTGCAAGATTGATGAGTTTGTAAGCTTTTTCCAAACGCAAGCGCTCCAATAGATACGCTTCAATCAGATTAAACTCCGAGGCAATAGCCAAAGGTCAGAGGAAACACATTAATCTACCAACAGATTTATAGCTTTTTTTAAAAAAATTCCCACTCTATATGGCTATTCGCAAACCTGCGCTGCACTGATGAATTTACTTTACAGTACTTACAGATAAATCATTTACATTTCACGTGATCGTATGTTTGTAACCTGTAATTAGGAGCAATGTGACATTACATGTGAAAGTGCATTTCAAGATGTCATGACATGTGAATAAAGTGATGACGTTTAAAGACTTTCCTCTTCCTAAAGTACTTAAATTAGCACTTAAAAAAATATATTGCCTATTACCTCCCCAACAGAGTTTTTGGACTGATGGTATTCCTAGTTTGTGACCTAGTGATCCAGTATCAGAAAGTATTTTTGATAGATTTCAAAGCACTTTTGTAAGTCGCTCTGGATAAGGGCGTCTGCCAAATGCCATAAATATAAATGTAAAAATGTATGTGAAACTAAACGAATCATGTAAAAAAATGTGGGAAAAAAAACGTGAAAAAAAATGAAAAAAAAAAAACATGAAAAATCAATCGTGTAAGAAAAAAATCACATGTAAAAACAAATGAATCATGAGTGAAAAAAATCAAATACAAAATAAATTAAACGAATTAAATTAAATTAATTAAATTAAAATTACATGAAAAATTACTGTAAATGAACTGTGTGAAAAATCACATGTGAAAATAAATGAATGATCAGCAAAAACCAGATGCGAAAAATGAATCATGTAAAACTCCTGTGGAAAATAAATGAATCGTGTAAAAAAAAAAAAAAAAAAAAAAAAAAAAAAAAAAAATAAAAAAAAAAAAAAAAAAAAAAAAAAAAAAAAAAAAAAAAAAAAAAAAAAAAAAAAAAAAAAAAAAAAAAAAAAAAACACATGAAAATAAATGAATTAGCAAAAAAAAAATAATCAAGAATGAATTGTGTAAAAATCCTATGAAAATAAATAGATCGTGATGTGAAAATAAATTAATCAAATGAAAAAAGTCACATGGAAAAATAAAAACATGTACTACATTTGTGAAACATAACATGTGAAGCCTCTAAAACCTGACATATGACTCGTGATTATTCACGTGTGAAGTTGATCGTACTTTTCTGCTAAGGACCATGAGATTGCGTAACAGATAGGAACCAGACACAAGAGTCTGTTTATGGAAATATTTCATAAATTGAAGTCTGTTTATGGACATATTTATCTACAGAACCCAGAGCAGATGTCTTCTACTGCGCTGTGTTGTGATGGCTGTTGTTAGGTGTGTTTAGTAAAAGTCTGGGATTAGTAACAGATTTCATACCAATTCTGCTGGGATTGCATGTGCATAGAAAAGGGGGTTCTGCTGGGAACACTTTTAATCCATTGAAGTCCCATCTTACCTCTAGGCTCAGTTATTCATCATAAAGCATATTATTCAGTAACAAGCATCAATTATTTTGTAACTACAGTTAAAGGGAAACACTGTTGTAGGGCTCTACATAAATCCTTTAAGGGTTCATCCAGGTGTGTGAAATGAAACTTTTTTTTTTTCCAAGACACGTTTTATTTGTCATCTGTAGTGTTTATCGACCTTCGAGGCTCCATGGTCCTTGCCTTGGTTTGTTTGTATCTTATGCTGTGCTTTGCTCTTTTAGCCCTTTGCTCTCAAACTTTGCCTAGTATATTTTACTATGTAGTACTATGTAGCTTTCCCACCCTCAGTAAAGAGCTGTTGATTATTTTGTCTACACCCCTGTTTGTGCAGCCAAGTGTCACATCCACCAGGGACAATCCACATCCACGCCTGCAGAGGGCCCCCGGTCCTGAATACTACACTGTAAAAAAATTAGCATAAATTTTACAGTAATTTACTGGCAACAGGACTGCCACTAAAGTACTGTATAACCACCGAAAACATATTTACAGTAAAGTACTGTAATATCTTATATACACTCCAAAAGTTTGGAAACGCCTGAACAAAATAGGGTTTTTGGGCAATATCAGCATAAATCCTCTTTAGTTAGTGACCATTTTGCATTGATAATAAGGGACAACACTAGGCATCCGAGCAGTCAGTTTATTCAAACATTGACTTGATATATTACTCCAAGCCTCCTGGAGGATTGCCCAAAGATGATTCACACTGGTT
>CM040991.1:18907939-18928295 GCA_022985145.1 Pangasius djambal
ATAACACATAATCCAGTACATTTGCTCATTTAGCTGACACTTAAAAAAAAAACAACCTACAATTAATGCATGATACAACTGAGCTGAAGATCTTGCTCAAGGAGCCAACCCTAGCAGTATGGCAGTGCTGGGATTTGAACACATGACCTTCTGATCTTTAACTCAAAGCCTTAACAACTGAGCCACCACGACAACTCAGCCACTTCTACCATTGAACCTACTCTCACTAAAAGATTGCATTGAATCAGTACAAGTGCTACTTGTGGTAGTTTAGGTCTTGAGTTAAAGAGCAGAAGGTCATGTGTTCAAGTCTCAGCACCACATGACCCTTAACCTTTAAATCAGCTGTATCCTGCATCAACTGCACGTTGCTTTTTAAAAAAAAAAAAAGCATCAGCCGAATGAGCAAATGTACTGGATTATGTGTAATCTTATACTATGTAAGAGACTATAGTAATTTACTGTAAATATGTTCACAGTTGTTTATTGTATTTTTTAAAGTACTTTATTGGCAGTAAATTACTGTAAAATTTACAGTCAATTCACAGTCAAAACGTTTACACAACACGAAGTCTTGCTTGTATTTTTCTGGATGATTTGTTTATCTCTGTGTTTGGCCATTGCCTGCTTTTCAACTTTGACATTAGATTCTGTTTTGGATTTGTTACTAAACCTCCCACACCTGGATTCACACGTATATGCTGAGTTCTGTATATTACACCAAAGTTGGAGAGGTGTACAGTATGGAGAGCTGGTCGTTATATACGTACCTGTTATTTGTTGTTCTTTTGGTACCTCAGGTAGCACCTGAACATTTTCTGAATGTGAAGCAGCTGGAATGAACATGGGCACATTTAAGTCTGAGGCCATGGTTCTCATCCAGAAAAGAGCAGGATGCTCCCTTCAAGTGGAGCTAGAGACCTTGCCTAGTAGAGGACTTTATTCGGATCTTATTCATGAGTGAAGAAAAAAGAGACTGTGAGGTTAACAAACATTTATCAGGAGCCTGCTTGTGGTTGGTGACATCACTAACCGACCTCATATGAACACCCTGAGAAAAATATGGATTTAGTGTTTTATTAACAAATTGGACCCAAATACAAAGCTATGGAATCAGCCATTCAAGAGGAGTTATGCATATAAACGTTTTCTTTTTTCCCTGCTCATAAAACCATGACCTTACAGAGGCATGCTCGCTGCCTCACTCTGTTGCTATGACAACATGCTTTGAAAAGTTATCGTTTTGCAAATTAGACAAAGTTATAATTATGGGGAGGCTCGACTCAGGCATGTATAGTGTTTGACAATGATTTGTTGTGCAGTGCAGATTAAAAGAAATTCCTCTTTTCTTAAAATAAATTACTGCATATTATGAACAGTGTGGGAATGTGGGCGTGTTTTGAAGATGCCTAGTGGGCAGCAGTTTTCAGGAAGTAAATTAAATTTCTAAAAAAAAACTATCAATACTTTCTTTGTGTATAATGCACAGTAAAACCCCTTAGCGTGGCTGTTGATACTGCACAGGCAGCTGGAGTAAAAATGGGTCCTGGCTGGACATATAGGGCACTTATACAGGGTAGGAGGCTGTATCTCTAACGATTCCAGTTGGGTATTTGGGCAACACACAGTGTATAGTGCATATGCTGTATATAGAGAACAGGTATCCCAAATTGGGCACTTGGGCACTACAGGGTATTATTCCCATTATTCCATACCTTATGTAGTGCACTTATATAGAGAATAGGAAGATGAAGTGCAATTAATTCCCTATTGGACATTTGAACATTACATAGGCTGTAGGAAACAATTTTATACACTATATATTGCCTTTATTTAGAGAATCAGAATCTCAAATGACTTAATATTGGACATTTGACCACTGGTGGTGCCATTACGCCCTTTATATATTGTACACACTAGAGGGCTGTGTCTCAAATGACTCCCATTTGGACATTTAACAACTATATGAGGTGGTGCTTTTATGTTGTACCCTATGTAGCACACTTTATTACTTTATCTACTGTATAGTAGATAAAGTAATTAAGTGCAAATAAAGAGTACAGGGTCGAGTCCTAAATATCTCTCAATTGAATGTTTGAACATTACACAAGGTTATGTCATACCCTACTATATATAGTGCACTTTATATATTACACAGAGTAGAGGGCTGTCTCTCATATAGATCCCAAGTGGGCATTTAACCACTATACGAGGTGGTGCCACTATGTCATACGCTATGTAGAGCACTTCAGTACTATATACTATATAGTATATATACTGTATATATACTGTATAAAGTAGAGACCTGTGTGTCAAATATCTCTTAATTGGATTTATGATCATTACATAAAGATTTGCCATTATGTCATGCCCTATTTAGTGTACTTTATATACTGTACAGAGTAGAGGACTGTGTCCCAAATGACTCTCAGTTGGACGTTTAACCACTACTTTAGGTGGTGTCATTATGCCATCTCCTATGTTTTGTACTTTCTATATTGTACAGAGTGAAAGGCTGTGTCCCAAATGGCTCCTAATTGGATGTTTGAGCACTACATATGGTGTAAAAGCCAATTATCTAAATATTCCATCCCTATTCACTATTTAGGCCTAGTAGTAGTGCATTTGTATAAACAGTAGAGGGTTGTGTTGCAAATGCTTTTTGGACATTAGGTCATCACATAGCTCATCATTACACTGTGTACTGTTTTACTTAGATATTTACAATCATATACACATTAGGGATGTAACCAAATACGACTTATTATTTGGAATGAACAGATCATGTTTAAACAAATGCAAATACAGATACGAATAGGAAGCATGCTATAGCTATTTTTAGAAAGCTTGTCATTCACAGGGCATCTGGTTGAAACTAGAGATGTGCATCAGATGCTGCAGAGCTTAAAAAAAAAAGAGAAGGTTTTCATGTGGGTGCGAGTGAGGAGTCAGATGTAAAGGGCACAGGACCAATGAAGACATTAAAACAAGAGTTCATTAACATGAACATGCAGCACTGTGTCATGCATTTACAGCATCCTTAGCAACTGCCTGGACAGTGTCATGGTGGTTTAAAATTAGGCTACAGCTTTTCAAGTCAAGTCAAGTGGAGTTTATTGTCATTTCAGCCATATACAAGTACATAGTGAAACGAAACAACGTTTCTCCAGGACCAAGGTGCTACATAAGACAAACACAGAACAACACAGAACTACAGGGACTACATAAATTATACGTAAAGTGCACAAGTGCAAACATGTGCAGACGCACAAGACAGAACAAGACAGTACAATGACCAAGTGACAGTAGTGCAAATATTACAGAGTTTGATATAAATAGCTGAAGTAGTGTAAACATAATAGTATTATATTTTGATTATATTTCGGGAAATAGAACTAAATTCTTTTAAAAATATCATGAGCAGATATTTAAAAAAAAAAAAAAAAAACTCAGTGAGCAGGATTTAAAAATAAAACTGTCACACACAAGTCACTAGTTGAGAGCAATTATGAACTTGAGTGATGTAGCTGAGGTTGAGGAACTGCCAGAGCCAGAATTCACACACCATGCTGACAGTGCTGGCATTTCTACCTCTAGGCTTCTTTCCTTGTGTTTTCTAGCGTTTCTGGGGGACTAAGTGGTAGAGTTTTTATTTAATAATATTTTTTTTCTTAAAAAAAACCTTCCAGTTTAAATCTCAACACAGACAAAAATGATACGGATATGTGGAGCACCAAACGGTTATAGATAGATGATGTCACTGTGTTATACCTCTAATACGTATCCTACACACTTACAATCTTTAGGTTTATTCCTCTGAGGGAACCCTTAAAAGTTCTATCCAGAACCTTACAACAGATTTCAGAAAATGTATAAGCCCTTTAAAAAGCCTCAACAATTTACTATCCAAAGAAGGCTTGAGGAGGCTTTTTTTTTTTTTTTCCTAAGATGCATGTAGCGCATTTAGAGCTATTTGCTGTAGCACAAATACCTCCCTATGGGGCATTTTTAATTTTTATATAGTGCACTTATATCAGGAGTAGCAAAGCATTTGAGAGTCAGTCAGTTTCTCCCTGAGCTCATGAAAGTCTCTCTGTTCTGCAAATAAATGAGTAAAAACGGTACACAGTGTAATATGGATAAAATGCTCTCTTCTTTTCTACATAAACTATTGATTGTTTGGGAACAAGAAGGGACGGGTCCTCATAATAAATCAAATTTCCACAGTGTAATCATGAGTATGATTTAACGTCGCCTTCTGTGTGTAGTGTGGACCATCTGGGACCCAGGCCATAAAAATGGCCTCCTTGTTTGTGACCATGCTTTCATTATTGACTTTACCGGGGGTTTTTTTTTCCATTCATTTCAAACATTTCAGAACTGCTGATAATGAAAGAGACCTTTTGTGACCTCTTTTGAAACCATTTTCATAACTAGTGCATTAAAAACAACAACAACAACAACAACAACAACACTCTGTCCCCTTCATTTTGTAAGCATGCTGGAATGTCACCACTGAGCAAGGATAAAACTGCTTTAAGCTAAGCCATTTATTTAAGCTTTTTTTTTTCTCACTACAATTATGTACAAATAAATGATTTATAGTTATATTAAGATTTTAATTAACATTTCTAGAACAGTGCTGTTAAATTCTCCATACTGAATGGTCCGGAATGTGTTGATTAATTTCCTATAACAGCAGCTCTATCAATAGCCAAAGCTTCAAGACAAATCAAAAGATTTACATTATATTTTCTATGCACTCATTCTGTTACATCATTGTTTCTATAGTGATGAATTACACAGGGACTTGTATGGCGGATGATCCACATAAACAGATTAAAAATGTGCGTAATTGTTTTTTTCTGAGGAGATGTTTATTTAGCATTTTTGGAAGGAGTCTCCAGTGTCAGCGCTTTGTAGCTGTCAGAGGTAAAGCTGTAACGTCCGACACGGGAAAGTCTTCAGGACAGGACTTTGCAGTTTCTTGATAACATGGTTTCTATTTTTGGGTTTAATAACTTAAAGAGAGAGAGAGAAAAAAAAAGAGGCTGGTGAGCGAGTGATATCAGGACCGTATTTTGCAGACATTCCACAACATTTAACATAACTTTAGCTTTTAGTAAAAGAAGAATGAAATATGAGGGACACGTGAACGAACATCAGGGGTCACTTGGTGAAGCCGAGTGCAGTTCAATTACAGTGAGAACTGGATTTATCCCTGATACTGAAGTAAATAAATGGATTAAATACATTTCCATACATACTCAGCAATGTTTTTTTTCTGCTTACAAATCTTTTTGGCCAAACAGAACATCAGACCAAACAGAAAACGGACCAGAAGAGTCCATTTCACAATGATTTGAACTCTGCAAACAGAATAATACATCAGTCACGACTTTTACTAACCCAAAGTTACGCAGCTAAACATTGTGAAATACAGGCAGGCTTTTTTTTTCCTCTCATGCAATGAATGGATCTATTATGAATATAAAATATACATAAAGTAATATGCTGCAAAGGTACACAGCAGGGGAAAAAAAAAAGTCGAACCCAGTGTGACATTTATATCAAATCAATAATCAAGTGAAGGTAAATGAAGCAGCCTGTGATGTGTGTCTCCATCACGGAGAGTCACCACTGTGAGAAAAGCAGCTGTATTCATTTCCCCTCTCTCTTTTCATGCTTCTCGTTTACCTGAAATAATGAAGCAGAACGGTGCTTTCCTGCGCAAAAAGGCCCGGTTGTGATGATTAATGTGCTTCTCCCTTCACACGCGATTCTCTGCAGCAACCCGTCACTCCTCTCAGCCTGCACAACCAACAGCGCTCATCGAAATGCTAAGGTATGTATTGTGTGATCCTAATTAAAGCAGGTTCACAATAAGCCTGTTCTTTCCTTATTACGCAAGCAGACGACCCTATACGCAACATTTTGCGTAAATTTTGCGTAACGTTTTTGCAGTTTTAATATTATATGTAAGCATATGATTACACTAAGGATGTAAGTGGGAAGACGAGGAATGAAGACGCTGCAATAATGTAAAACTGTTCATTAAAAATAAAACATGTCTTAAAATGAAATCCAAGGCCTAATTGCAAAATTAAAAACTAAATGCTTGCAGAGATAATGTCTTTAATTCTTTACCCATGAGTGGAGTAAATAGTAAACTAATGGTATTAACAACAGTTTAAAAAAAAGAGAGAGAGAGAGAGAGGAAATAAAAAGAGCTAAGAAATCTGTAACTGTGTCCATTTTCAAAGCATTTTTAAATGTGAATCTTTAAATTGTATTTCATTTTCTGGCTTTTTTTCAAGGTCTCTGTCATACAGATAACTGATCAAGTCATTAGGAGTTAATTTAACCTTCAGAAAATGTTGGTTATTCATTCAAACATGCCATACATGCAAAGATATGCCTCTAGTCGATTCTGTGAAAGTCTGAATTCTTCACAAACTTCTTTTTCTCCAAGAAGCACAAGCACAAATCGACTTTTTCTCCTCGGGGAATTACAGAATGCATCCATATTTGCATTCATTTCTATACATTATAAGGACTTATAGATAAAGCGTAAAGCTGAAGTTTAACTGTCGCTCTTATTGGAAGAAAAAAAAAACCCCATAAGTAGCTGTACATCAGAGTCTCGGGAGTCGCAGTGCAATTTCTCTTATCGTCTAAAGGAGAAAAACCCTATAGTTCTGCAGCGGGGGAAGAAAATACCTCACTCTTTTCTGTGAATCATTCATGTGGAATCAGCAGAGAAATGTTCTGTTCATCCCTCTGGCCTACTGAATCATCAACCTGTCATCTTGGGGGCAAATAGTTCTAGCAAGAGCTGATATCATCAGATATTAAAAGGCAATGCAATATTTGTCAATTACAGTTCTGCAAGTACGAAAACGTATGTTTTTAATGCAGTGTGGACGAGCATACTAACAGAGTGAGGTGTTGTTTGTTAAAAGTCAAATCAGAAACTAGCTGCTGTAAAACTCAACATCCCAAGAAATACAGCCCTCCATAGCAAAGGCACCTGAATTCTAGTGCAGTAGACGTAGCTTTCTGAATTGACAGGCAACATGATTGACAGGCTTCAAGATTCAATATTTATTTGTTACATACCCAGTTATATACTGTATATAAAACTTGCAGTGAAATGAAACCCTGGCCTACTCTTCTTTCGACTGCGCATTTAAATAACTAAGAACACAGGCAAAGTGGAGCAACCAGGATGGCACCTGGACAGATTGGCACCATGTTGGATTATCGCCATTCCTTGTCGTGATTGGTTGTATATCCTCATATAGCCTGATGTGCTGCAGAAACCTGAGTGTCTGTCCTGAGAGAAATTGTAATGAAAACGAACGGGATGTTTGGATAGAATTGAGTATAATATGAGAATGTTTCACAGAACAGCTCCTCTAAACCAGAAAAACAAAAACACTATCAAATGAGCATAAAGCTCCAGTGTGAGTTATTGTCAGTGTGTAAACACAGCTCAGATGAACTGATGTGCATGAGCATTGAGTGCTTCCTGTAATCAACTGCACAGAACTCATGGCTCAAGGTAGCAATCAACAATCTTGGCAACATGTTCAATGGAGAGACAGAGATACAAAAACGCACTAAATGAGTGCTATTGGGGGAGATCAAGCCTTCAGATTCGAGAGCAAAATGAAAATGATTGCACTCATTAATGCTCTGATAGTGAAGCTTCAGTGAAATGAACTGTTTCAGAGCTTAATGCATATCATTATCGAGTGAAGATGCCTAATTATGTCATGGACGTTAAAGGCGATATGAGAGGATCCTATGTATGTTTTATTTATTATGTGTGTTGCACTGTGCCAACCAGATTACTCATATATATTGTCATGTAAACACCAGATTATGATATCTGATATTGAATTAAAGCTGTTATCAGATTAAACACCTTTAGGGCTACCTAGTGTATGGATACTGTTAATTCCATATTGTACCATATTTTATTACCATTTTGATATGAGCCTGCATAGGTGCACTTTATGAGCATATGAGATACCCAAGGGATGGACTTGTTACTGAACTTTACCCTTTCAAAATGGCAGAAGAATGGACAATATCATTAGGCTTTATTTTGTATGTACCTTATGTATATACAGTATGTATTAAGTGCGAAAATTTAGCAGTGTCCTTACATACGAAGACTTTAGAAATTCACAAGTGAGAAATAGGACCCAACAAACACATGAAGCCTGCATTAAATGGTGATTTTTATGATTTCCCTGCACAACTGGCAAAGGTCTGTTTACCTTTTTTCAGTCCCACATGCCCCACAGCTAATATTATTTCCTTCTTGGTTTGTTTTGTTATGTGCCGTCAGAAATCAAACCAACATAAATACCAAACAAACCAAAAGTTTTCATTTTAGTCTCATCTGGATTTGGAAAACAGACTAATAGGTATAAAAGCACACTTACAAAGGAGTGTGGCTAAACCTTTCCGTTTAGAATCCGTATACAGAACAAGCTTATACTTAGGACTTTTTTTTCCATTATTGCTGTCACTCTGAGCAACATAAACTGCAGAGAGTGAAAATGAAGGCACATGTTGCAATTAGAAAAGTAAAGTGCTGTCAAGTTTTGCATCAATCCCCCGTGGAGAGCCAGAGCCGTCATTTGCACAGAGCTCGAATTTCATTAAGCCTGTGCAGTAATTAAGCCTCAAATTCTTCTGATGTTTGCTTGAAAACTACCAGATATTTCCAGGCACTTAAGAAAATTGGAATGCTGGAAAACAAAATCAAATATCATAGGGGTTTCACTAGCTTTTTATCTCATCTAGCAGAGAGAAATTGTGAGGGAAAAAAACAGACATCCACACTGTATTGGTGAAACATTCCAGCATACTGATATTACAGCCGAGGCACTCTAATTATTGAACAGTACACTGCTCATTCAAAAATGTGGCTTCATTTCAAACACTAGTCTTGTTTGTGTTCAGCCATTCTACGAAACATCCCAAGAAGCTATAACACAGAATGACAGTCCTTATTCGTATGTTTGAGTGTTCATAGAGTGTTATTTTCGGTTGAAAAAGGACTATTTATTACCCATAATGCACTGTGAACTAGGAGTTGCATGATTATTCATTATTATGAGTTGACCAGAAGGCATATTTTCAATTGTTAAAGCAAAAACTGACATCACTGTGGCAGTGGCACTGATGACGTCGAGTTTAATTACGTGTGCTTTGTTTATCCTTTCAGAAAAGAGAGAACACCGTGGACCAGAGAGAGGGGGGGACAGAGCTAGCAAAGGTTGCGCGCACATACACACACACACACACAAATCGGAGCATGAGCTTGGAAAGTGTTGATGAACTTGAGTGAGGCGAAAGTCCCGAAATACTGAGAAGGTGTTTTATTTCAGTTTTTCTGATGAGCGTTGAAAGTGCACTGAAAAGTGCTAGTTGAAAAAAATGTCTCCCGAGTCCTCCTTCCCACCCGCCTTCAAACACCCCGGATCACAATTTTATTAGTGCAGTTAAACAACAGCAAAGATTGTGACAAAGCGCAATTTATAGGACTACAAATGACATTTCCTGCATCAATGCTTTTTTAGGTTGTAAATAACAAAAATTTTTTTTAAAAATCATCAGTACAATAAATGTGCAAAATATTTAATCTGTGTGTCATATAACATTATTTAAGAACGTACCAATTCTCATAATGCACTTATGTGGATGTGCTGGTGGCTTAGCTGAAATCGTTGATTCTGGAACTGAGAGCGTGAAGCAAGGAAGCTCATGTCCTCTTCATAGCTCAGTGAGAAGCCTTCCTAGATGGAGGATGCTGTGTAAACAGCAGTATCCAGGAGGTCTTTCCAGGCTGATAATGACCTGGGATTTGAGCCACCATTTTCAACTCTGACCCATCTAAAATCGAGTCTAGATCGGACCCTAAACTAGCTTTGCATGCAATGCAGAAGGCTATAGACTAGCTGAATAGAATTGGACAGTATTGAGAATTCACTATGCTAAGAATTTTATTTCAATTTTATTTTGTTTTAAAGGACAACAAAAATAACTGTGAGAGGAATTTCTTCAGATGCAGACAAGAGAAAAACATCTCATGCACACCTTTCCACTTCATTCAAAGTGATAAAGTGATACCATTCCATTAAAACAAAAGAAAATTTAAAAATGTGAAGCTGACTGTAGAATTGGCTTCATCAATTCTGAAATATTTTCAGGCTAATAAAGTGCATTTAGCTGCTTTCTTTACTGTCTGCCTCGCTGCTTTTTTCCTCGCATCATATCAGCTTTTTTGGCAGATTAGCAAAGCAAGCTAACTCTAATAGCTATGTAAACGCAGAAGAGGCACCAACAATCTTTGTTACTTCCTTTCAAGCTTTATTTTTTCCTTTGTAATGCCTCTACACTGATTTTAATGCAAGGTCATAAATGACTGGATAAGATGAAACCATGGTTATAAGCTTTTCTTCCAAACAGTAAATGGGAAGTAAAGTTGAAAGTATGGTAGGAACGTAGGCAGTAACGTTGTTAGTGGGAGACTGAAAAAAAAAAAAAAAAAAAACTTGGAACGCACACACCATGGGATTGGTGGAAGGAATCAAGCCAAGCATTTCAATTTGTTGCTTTACTGCGTCATACATACATCTCCATTCAAATGTTGCTGAAATCACAACTCCACACGCATTCACTCCTCATCAATTAATTCTTAAGATGGATCAGTTGCATCATCTGTTTTTCCTTTAGATTGCCCGAGTGTAAGCTGAGAAATGAAGCACAAATTAAACACACTCACAAAAATGATTCCATTTGCAGCCAGAAACAAAATGCCCTGAGCAGCGACCTGAACAAGACGTCCTTCTAATTGCTAGTTTCAGAGCAGTGTATATGTGAGATTTCCAAATTTGTGTGTTTTTCAAAGATGTACTCCCACTTACACCTGTTTTCCATGCAGAGTGTTACACAGATGGATGGTCTGCAGTAACTGGGGCAGAAAAATCACCTTAAGCAATGTGTTTAAATACTCCATCTTTAAATCCACCTTCACCTCACACACTCATTCTGCACAAACTGAGATTTTTTCCCTCCCTGTTTCTGTGAGGACAATTAGTGTCTGCACTCTATCACACCTTTCTCAACCTCACTACTCCACTTTCCAATAGTTATCTTCATCATCATCATCATCATCATCATCATCATCATGTTGAGGGCCATTCCCTTAGTTTATCAACTGAAGTGAAGCAGGATGCTGGCAAGTTTGTATGCGATCTGGTTGGAAAACAGTGTTGAAGACTGTAACATAATTGCTAGAATGTGAAAATTATGAACATTTTGGCTCCCAAGTACTCATGCTGTGAGGGAGGGGTGTCATACTCCCTCTCCCCTATCAATCACATCGACACTAACCAATCATGGGCATCTGTGAGCTCATGCATGTGGAAAGACGCCCCCTGATATTGCATGAGCAGCGGTTCGAAAAGGTGCAGTCAGCTGGCTTCATGTGCCTTGGAGGGAGCAAGTGATATCCTTCACCCTCCCTGGTTGTGTGATAGGGGAGAGCTGCCTGGTGGGTGGGAATTGGCCATGACTAAAATTAGGGAGGAAATTGGAGGCAAAAGAAATTCTGAACATCTTCAGAACATCTAGTTAATCTGGCCATTCCAGCTCTGCTTAAAGGTAAACTCCACCCTGAAACACATTACATACACTCACCATCCACTTTATTAGGAACCTCCACCTTCAGCCAATCAGCCAATCGTGAGGCAGCAGAACAATGCAAAAACATGATGCATCAGTTAATGTTCACATCAAACATCAGATTGAAGAAAAAGTGTAATCTCTGTTTATTTTTGATGATGGCATGGTTGTTGGTACCAGATGGGCTGGTCACTTTTTCCTTCAAGTGATATGGTAGACTAGTCACAGGGATGCTAATATTAAAATATTAGGCCACGCCCATTATAACTGTTCTCAGTTAGTTCAGCAAGCTCAGCTCATGCTGGAGTGGCATTCTATCACATTCCTGTCTTCTTTTATTCATTCAGCAATTGCTGGAGGTTTAATAAAGCACAAGATCATACAAACATTTTTAATATTGTACATTATATTCTCTGAGACTAAAACACATACACACACACACACACACACACACACAGTAGGTCTAAATGAAATGGCTACCCTGTAACACCCTGAGCTTATCTTGAGCCATGTTCCTTGGGAGTCATTGTAAAATGTATTCACTCCAGCCATAGCACTAAATTACAATACCATATTAACATGGAGATGAGCTAATGAAAGAAATTACTCGAGTTTCATTACCCATGGACATTTATGAGCGGACAGAGATTAACTTTACAGTGTTAGAGGGGAATACAGAGTGCCACAGAGGATAACACAAAGTCAGGTCAAAGAGTCGAAGTCCACTAGCAAGAACTATTATATCATCTGGTATCAAAGCTAGCATGTCAACTCAATGCTACATCCTCGTTCCCTTCCTTAGATATTATATGATACTTCCAGCCTGGATGTCCTCATTTTAGTGAATTGACTAGCTTAGCTAGTTAGCTAATGTCTAAAAGTTACTGTGAGATTGGTAAAATTAATTCTAGCTAAGCTTACTACTAGCACAGTGGTATATTTTGGTAGATGGCTAGCTTAGCTAAACCTGCTGATATATTATAGTGTATAATTCAACTAATTGCTTCATGGCAAGCAGTACATTGAAATAAAGAAGTGAAAAGAAAGGCCAGTGGTGATGCAAGTTTGTGATTGGCTGAACAACTTTAACTTAATCTCCGCCCTTGTTGACCCAGCGTTGTTAAGTTGCATGCTTTATTTGTTATGTATGCACAGATGATTTGAAATAAAGATGAAGACCCTACAGTCTGCCTCTCATCTGTTCCATATTAGAGTCTAGTAGCTGATTATCTTGATCACAATTTATATGACAGCGCTGAATATGAATTCTCGATTGGACAGAAGGTGTTGGGTAAATTTTACAGTTGTATCATCAATAGATTTATCAAGCGCCGTAGCTGTTATTGACACCGACAAACACGGTCACCTCCAAAACTACAGAGCTGCATCAGAAAGAGCCTAACAAGCCTACAATGTGTCATTATACATGCTACTGTTCTAATCTATTCATCATCAACTAGTCAACACACTACTTCGAACTGCATCACAGCTTTTGTGAGATGTGTCAGAATCCCTTTCTAGCCAAAAACAACTCTGTTTATTACTGTGATTGTAATGGGAAGAAAAAAGAAACCCATGCACATTCATGAGAATGATAGAGAGAGAGAGAAAGAGAGAGAGAGAGAGATTTTTGACTGGGTTGAAAATTGAAAATTGAACATTGCTCAATTTTGGATGGTTGGATGGACCTTGATGCATTATGTAAAACCAAACCAGGAAGTAATGCGGGAGTCAAAACCAGAGTATACTTGCACAAAGAAAACACTCGGAGTTGAACAGAATAATGGCAAAGCGTCGCAGAGATGTCAAATAGAAGAACCATATAAATACACTGAGATAATGAGATAGAAACAGGAAACAAGTACTCAGTAATCGGATTGAGAGTGAACGTTGTAACGTCCAGCATGGGGTGCGACGTGGAGTCGTAGTGGGTTCTGGGTCAGCAGGGGATTCTGATGTGGTTCTGAAAATTGGCTATTTGAACCTAATGAATGTAAGATTTTGGAATTTCACCATGTCTGGTAAAAAAAAAAAAAAAAAAAAAAAAAGAATGCAATTGCAAGCTACTTGTGGAAGAACGTTCTATAACATGGATTGTGCTTGCACTGCTCATAACCAGGTAACTCAGGGGTCTTTAATCTTATCCTCAAAGAACCCGTGTGGCTGCAGGCTTTCATTACAGCCAAATTGGAGCCACACTTGATAGTTGATGGAAGACTAAGGTGAACTGATTATATGAGTGAAATCAGGTGTGGCTCCTGTTGGTTGGAATGAAAGCCTGCAGCCACACCGGCCCTTTGTGAATAAGGCTGAAGACCACTTGAGTAAATTAATCTCATGGCCAAGAAATTTGGATAGAATTTAATGATGTCCCAAACTGCATAATGTGCATTAAGTAGTATATTTACATAATAATGACACCAATGGTGTAGCGACGTACTGTTAAGTATGATATTATACAGTTTCTGATGTGTATGTATTCCCTTTTCTTTCTTTTGCTTGAGGTTAAAAAGACACAGATGGCCTGAATGGACTCACTTTTTGCTGGAGAGAACTGAGTTTAAATACAAAAACAGCCACTAGCCACTTTTAGTCATTAGTTGTGTTAGTCATCAACTGTGAGTTAATGAGTTTTCTCTCTCTCTCCTGATTGGCTCTGGCTGCTTCCATCACCATGTAGTCAGGCTTCTTATGTGCCTGAATTCGGGACCTGATGCCATTTCATGTACTGTATCTGAGCTACAGTATGCTATGCCATGATGTTACTCAGAAGTCATTTTTTATTTGATTTTATTTTATAGTATAATTATAGATATGTATTCCATAGTTAATAGCAATAATAATTGCCAAATACAATTCCTTAATGCAAACTGTATACATGTATCTCCAAAATAAGCTAATTAACAAAGAATAAGAACTTGCTGTACAAAAGGTGTTATTTCCTGTCAGTTTGTTAGTCTGATTCTGCAAAACCTCTTGTTAAACCATGTAAAAACACAGCTAATGAAACAATTTGGGTGACTGCTGGCACCTAATAACGAATTTTTACCAAGAACGTAACGTAATGTAATGTAATCTAAAACTGAGTGTTAATTCTTCTGTTTATATGCTTATTAATAATGAGGAGCTAACAATAAATGACTTCTTGGCTTACAGTTGTCATCCTTAATTTGTTCCTCAGTATATTTACCCCTTACCACTGTCATACTTCATCTTTGTCTCTACATTTGTTTCCTCTTTCTTGTTACACTTTAAAGTACTATCCACACAGGTAATTAAAATAAGTCCCAAAAATCATGGACATGCTAAAAGATGAAAATGTTCCTTTACTTTTTAGCACATTTTATATTTGGCATATCTGAGCCACCGTTAATGTTCTGGGATCTAGGTAAAATCTGTAGTGTAACATTTCAGACTATGAACCAGACGAACCTGGTCTAGGCACTAGACAGGACAACGCTCAAGAAGATCTAGAAGTCTGAGGCAACGTTTCACAAAGACACAAGAGGGTATATCATGACAAACCAATCAAGAGTGAAACAAAAAAAAAGACTTGAACATGATTGAGACACAATTGGTAAATAAACCAATGACAAGGCAGAGGCAGAGACAAGATTGAATGTAAACAAAAGAACATGGAGAGAGACCAAATTACAAAAACACATGCTCCGCGCCTGGAAGGGAATTCATTACAGCAGGAGCCCACTGGATATTAAAGTATATTTCCCCCTACAAATCATCTCTCATCTCACCAAACCTTTTTCCAACAGCACAAATGATTCAGCAACTGATTTTTATTTAACTCAGTAATGCTTTATTGTAGGGTCAGTTTAGCCCGTTTAAGCAGCACTGCACAGGTTTGCGTATGTTGTGATGAGTTTTAATCCTTGATCATTATTTTCCAATAACGTAACATGTAACACTTGGGTCCATACTGGTTAATGTATATGTACACGTTCGGAAATTATATGCAATGATGCATCCGTTAGTCACGTGCGTTGGGAATCTGTAAAATAAATAGATTATGTATGAGCATGAACAAACAACCTAACAAACCATCAATCATCAGATTAAATAAACAGGTCCCATATGACTATACGCTATATGATATATCAATATTGCGTTTCAGAGAGTGTTTAACGCACTGTGAAACCATATAATCAATATACAGTATGATCATTCAGAGTGCTCATGAAATGGCCTGAGAGCTGTGCTTAGGTAACTAAAATGCAGGACGCTGCACAACCACAACTGCAGAAAAAAGCCATGTTTAATGCAGGCATGCTGCTACTGTAGAGTAATACCTACACTTTCTTTGCCACTGACAGCTCCTTGGTTTAACATTATCATGCCTATTTCAATAGCAAGGTAATGCATAGCTAGTTTTTGAACATTTGAACATTTTCAAATTTTGAATTATTTTCAATCTAGCACATTCGTAAGATGGTTGTGTGGCCTTCATGCATGAAACTTAGTTAATCGACCTGATATCATAAATATTTAACATATAATATATTTAATAATAAAATATTATTGCGCATATTTAAATTACGAGCCTAATATCTGAATATTTAGATTATATCCAGTTATTATTTTGATCATTATTGGGTCCTTAGATGCAAAATATTGAATATCCCCTGCCTTAGGCATCCATGTTTCTTGTTTTTTTTTGAGTTCCACTGCTTTTATTTAAACTCGTTTCTGCAGCTGACCCCTTTCTGCCCGTCTATGTTTGCGTACTGGATTTCCCGCATGATCCTATTTGCTCATGTTGGAGGTTGGTGGATTGTTCTTGACTACGTCGAGCGGATTTGTGATTTTGAATTATTTGCTAATAAATGCCACGCTTTTGTTCGTAGCTCTGGGTCTGAGCATTAGAGTGGGTCTCAGGGCGGAAGTTCAGGGATTTGTACACGACTTTAGTAAATAACACAGAAACAAAACTGCATCTCCTCCTGTCGCTCTAATGATGGAGGTTCATGCATGTATTATGTTTGCTGCTGTGTTTTTGTCACCCATCACAGCAGTCCATGGAGAAATTGTTGCACTGGCACTTTTCGCATACGCTGTTCCTCCAGGCGGATCCGACCCTGTGCCATGTTTTATCCGTTTTATCAATACAGTAATTCACACCTAGTGCAGAGAGAATCATATATCAATAGACAACAACACAATAATCAATAGACATAGGTATATCTGTGTGTGTGTGTGTGTGTGTGTGTGTGTGTGTGTGTGTACCTAATCAGCAGGCAGCATGGAACAGAGGAACAAGCGCAAACAGGACAAAACCCACAAACCCTGACCTCTTCAGCATGGACTTCAAAACAAAAAAGCAAATGAGCATATAGATTAGATAAAGATTCACTATTTAGTGTTTTAGAGATGGCCATGCCATTCTGGATAGTAGATGTAGAATAATAAATGTTAAAGTGTTTTGAACTTTAAAATACTTTCAAAGTCTGTTCATCTATATTCCTCTAAATTACCAATTAGTAGAGGAGAAAATATCACAATCTGGAGTTATAAAACATATACTATAAGGCCAAAAAAGACATTTCAGGATGTTTAAATTTATTCTAAACCAGTGAAGAACTCCAATACAAGAAATGCAAATGAAATGTTTATGTTTAGAAGCATTAGAAGGACAAATAGCAAGAAAATAAATTTAGGAATAATTTCTTTGAAGGTGTTTAGGAAGGAAAACTCACCATCGTTCCAAACAAGTACAGATATTCAAATGTTTCAAAATCTACAATGAGCAACCAATACCTTATTATAAGTGTATCAGAAAGGGGGCTGGGGCACTGACCATAAAAATGTCATTATAATTTGTGCCAAGTTATACTTTGTGTGTTACACCAGGGCAGCCAGGTTGATGCAATAGGTAAAGTCCAGAGTTCCAGACACTGGGCCTCAATTATCAATATTTTAGTATTTTTTTAGAGCTTAAGCTGAAGCAAAAATTCGTGTATGATGTACACGAATTTATCTCATGCTGATTTTCTTCATGCCCACATGTGTATATTGATAAATCACCTATAACTAAGCATGTTCACATCTCAGTCGATTTACATTTAAGGATGCCCACAAAACTCCATAAAAGGTCACAGCTGAAAATAAATGACAACTACTGTGAAAGAGCATCTTTTGAATGTGGGGTGTGCTATATCTTTCAGTACTTCAGCTCAGCCAGTGCAGCACGTCTACAGTCACACACTAACTCTTTCTCTTTTTATAGGGTGCTATTACTTTTGTCTTACTTGAATTCTTAGTCTTTTTTTGTCTTAATCTGTTGATTTATTTTGGATTGCATCCTTTCAAGTCATTAATCTGATTTTTTTTTTTCAATTAAATTTGATGTGCAATTGAAATAAATAAACTATTTAATCTTGATGTAATCTCTATATAAATTTCCAGTAACTAAACAATTGTACAGTTTGAAGCTGATCAAATTAGGGTAACATTGTAGAGCCTCTTTATATGTAAATTTACACAGGAGCACGTGTAGGATTATAAACGTTTTTCCAAACTCAAACACATTTCTTGTTGTAAAATAGGTTTTCATACCCATTCAGGTGTGTCACGGGTAGATTACAAGAGGTCCTACATTTCTAAAAATTAAAAAAAAAAAAAAAAGCTTACTTTTATGTAAACATTCATGCATTGGCCTCTTTCTATTAGTTACACAGTTTAATAAAATAAAATAAAATAAAATATGAATAGATAGATAGATAGATAGATAGATATTTTATTTGTTTTTAATTAATTAAGTTTAATTATGTTTAATTTATATAGCACATTTCTCATACACAAGGTCACTTCACAATTTTGGAAAATAAAATAAAAAAATAAAAGAAATAAAACAAGCAGACTGTTGACGTGATCGAATTTCAGTTGCGTAACTGATCACAGTCCAACTGATGGCTGACGCTGGCACACACAGCTCGCAACTTTTTAAACACACATTCACTTGCTCAGCAATTCTTTGCTACACTGACCCAAGGTGCTTTGCTGATGCTACCATTTGACTTTTTTCCCTGTAAAATATGTTCAGTCTTAGTGTTTCATGCTCCAGAAACATAACTCTATAGAACTGTTGTTATTTTCGTAATTAATCCACCCACTCAGAGTTCACTGACCTTGAGCAAGGAAATTCCAGCTGTTCAGATAAAACACTGGATATGTCATTCAACTCCAGAGAGGGTAAAAGCACCTGAAATCCTTACTCAAGTAAAAGTACAACTACTTAATATCTTATTTTAATAAGTACTCTGGTAAAAGTATGAAAGTATTTTACTTTTAGTACAAGAAAGTTTCAAAAAAGAAAAAGACTCCACTGCAAATTAAACTGATTGTAGCTACTTATGCTAAGTTAGTGTTCCTTTGCAAGCCTCTGTTTTTTCTCTCTCTTGAGAGTTGAAAAGAAAAACCTGCAGATTGTTACTTTACAGAGAAACAGCAAAGTAGGGGTGGGCAATCTGACAAAAATACTGTATCATACTTGGAGGCATTTGCACTTTATATATACATTTAGGTCCGGAAGTATTTGGACAGTGACAGAGTTTTGCCTTTATACACCACCACAATGGATTTGAAATAAAACAATCAAGATGTGATCGAAGTGTAGACTTTCAGCTTTATTTTAAGAGGCTCCACAAAAATATGGCATTTACCATTTAGGAATTACAGCCATTTTCAGCAAAGTACCTCCATTTTCAGGGGCTCAAAGGTATTTGGACAAAGTGACATAAGATGAAAATCCTTTGCAGTCAATGACTGCCTGAAGTCTGGAGCCCATGTTCTCAAAACTCAAATTCTGAGTTTCCTCCCTGGAGATGCTTTGCCGGAATGAACTTGACCATTAAAGAATATTCCATTTCTTTGCCTTCAAAAAGTCTTGAGTTGCTTTCGCAGTATGTTTAGAGTCATTATCCACCTGCACTGTGAAGCGGTGTCCTATCAGTGTTGTAGCATTTGGCTGAATGTGAGCAGAGAGTATAGCCCTATACACCTCAGAATTCATCTTTCTACTTCTGTCAGCAGTCACATCATCAGTAAACACCAGTGAGCCCGTTCCATTGGCAGCCATACATGCCCATGCCATAACACTGCCTCCACCATGTTTGACACATGATGTGGTATGCTTTGAATCATGAGCTGCTCCTTTCTTTCACCATACTTTTCTCTTCCCATCATTCTGGTAAAAGTTAATCTTGATTTCATCAGTCCAAAGAATCTTATTCCAGAACATGGGAGGCTTTTTTTTAGATGTTTAGAAGTCTAATCTGGCTTTCCTGTTCTTGAGTGTTACCAGTGGTTTGCACCTTGTTGTAAACCCTCTGTATTTACATTCATGAAGGCGTCTCTTGATTGTAGATTTTGACAATGATACGCCTGCCTTCTCCAGAGTATTCCTGACTTCTATTGATGATGTGAAGGAGTTTTTCTTCACCAAGGAAAGGATTCTGCGATCATCCACTTTAGTTGTCTTCCATAGTCTTCCAGGCCTTTCGATGTTGTTGAGCTCACCAGTGCTTTCTTTCTTTTCAGGAATGTACCCAACTGTTGATTTGGCCACACCTAAGGTTTTTGCTATCTCTCTAATAGATTTATGTTGTTTTTTCAGCCTAATGATGGCCTTGGACTTCAT
>CM040991.1:18936127-18959045 GCA_022985145.1 Pangasius djambal
GCATCCTATGACAGTTCCACGCTGGAATTCACTGAGCTCCTGAGAGCGGCCCATTCTTTCACAAATGTTTGTAAAAACAGTCTGCATGCCTAAGTGCTTGATTTTATACACCTGTGGCCAGGCCAAGTGATTAGGACACCTGATTCTGATCATTTGGATGGGTGACCGAATACTTTTGGTAATATAGTGTATATATCCTTCCTCTTTCGTGCTGCTTTGTGGCTGTGCTAGTTCATTACATGAGCCTCTCATGGTGTTTGACTTAGGTTTGTTCTCTGCTTTTCCTTTCTGGAAAGTGTTTTGGATTCTCTAAATTTTCATGTGTGTCTGTTCCCCTTTTCTTGGACTATACCTCTGCCTTTGAATGTTTAGCTACACACACAAGACAGTAGTCCTTCACTGGAACTAAGAGGCCCAAACCTGTTCCAGCATGACAATGCCCCTGTGCACAAAGCAAGCTCAATGTAGATATGGTTTGCCAATTTTGGAGTGGAAGAACTTGGGTGTCCTGCACAGAGCCTTGACCTCAAACCCACTGAACACCTTTGGGATGAACTGGAACACTGACTGCACCCCAGACCTCCTCACCCAATATCAGCGCCTGATGTCCTCACAGCCACGCTCCAAAATACAGTGGAAAGCCTTCCCGGAAGAGTAGAAGTTATTATAAGAGAAAAGGGGGACAAAATCTGCAATGGGATGTTCAACAAACACAAATGAATGTGATGGTCAGGTATCCACAAACTTTTGGCTTTATAGTGTATGAGAAAGGAGATTCTGGAAATTCCACCTTAGTAGAATGTGTGTTATGCCAGGTCACCATGTTTGTTTTTACACTTTAGCGATGAAACTTTTGGCTATATCAGATATTTGTTTTCATGTCTTGAGCAAACTCAGAAGTTACACAACCGACTGGCATAAATCATACTGATATGTACTGTTTACTGATCATGTGATGGTGGTAACTCCAACCCTCATTCTGCTGTATTTAAAACCAAGCATTCTCTTTAGATAATAGATTTTGAAACACTGGAGTGTCCCAACTTGTTAAAATGGTGAGTTGACCTGAATATTATCAAATTAAATTATATATTTATCAGTGTATTTACTTATTGGTTTCATTAACATTTCCTGCAGTTAAATTGTTAATCTCTTTGGGACAGGGGTGTCCAATCTTATCAACAAAGGGCCAGAGTGGGTGCAGGTTTTCGTTCCAATCAAGCAGGAGCAATGCCTGATTCCACCACTTTGATCAGTTGAACTTGGCTTTCAGTAGACTCAAGTGTGACTTCTGCTTGGTTGGAATGAAAACCTGCACCCATATCAGCTGTACTGGACACCCCTGCTTTAGGATAATGATTTTTACCTTGTGTATCTTTATAGATATTGCAAATGATAAAGCTTAATAATAAATATGGATGAAGAAATTATTTTTAAATACATTTGTTGCATACTGTACACTCGCATTTACACAGTTCTCGAATCCTATCAGTTATTCAGATTATTTATAGTATACAATAACATTCACAAACTTTTCAGTAACTACTATTAATTACTTAGTAACTCCAGTGAAATTCTTCACAGCATTGGGGGTAAATACTTTACTGTTTACAGTTTTATTGGTAAATAATTTTGAAACTATACTGCTTTTCTCCCAAACTTCAATATTAAGGTAGATGTGTAGATTTATGACACAATGCTGTCCATTACAAAATGCGGAAAAGTTTAAAGCCATGGTAACGGTTATGGAGATATTAGAGTGAGGAATGTAAGTTTGTAAGTTTGGACCTGCCAATGGCTTCTGGATGATTGGGTACAACATTCTTAATAAAATTAAACAGTTCTGTCAATAAAAACACACATTAAAGCAGAGGTAGTTGAATAAATTAAAATGTGAAATAAATGTGGGATCAATGTAGATCACATTAGACAAGTATAAACTTAACATCGGTTAACTATGTATTTTTGTTAGGGATGCGCCGAAGATGCACCATAATGAAAGTTTTAAGTGATTAAAACAACTGTTTGTTTCCTCAGAGGGTGGGACTATGCATTGTTTAACTCTTGGGTTTCATGTGTTTTAATTTAATTTTATTATTATTTGTTTATTTTATTTTATTTTATTTCCCAGTTATATATCATAGTTTTAATAAGCCCTGGGTATATGATGACTCGGCCTATTTTTTTATATGTATATGCTGCTGAAGAAGTCAGTGTTCGTGGGTTTTGTCCTGCTTGTGCTCGTCCCTGTGAGCCATACTGCCTGCTGGATCGGAAAACTTGAAGGTAGATGATTTTACACACACACACACACGCACACGCACACATGCACACACGCACATATACACACTATGTATTCAGCCAAATCTAACCCTAATCTTAACCTCAGAAACCAAAAGTAAACCTTTTGGCTCTTTTACTTTTTAGAGAACAATGAATGCTTTTAAAATCCAATTATTTATAGAAGACATTTGCAGCATGGCATGTCCAAGGCATGTACACATGGTACAGTATTACAGTAATTAGCAATTAACTCTCAGACGATGTAAATAAGTACTAGCTTAGATTTTTCATTTTTATTTGCCTACTGTGGTGTGATTAAAAAAGTGACAACCTGGCTTGTTTAAAAAAAAAAAGTCGACAATGAAAATATAAAATTTAAACACAATAGAATAGCAAAGTATGTTTATTCTCCCCATGTCCATTTCAAAATAGATGTCTCATCTGTTCATGACATTCGTCAAAAATAGTAACATGAAGTGCCACTAAGAAACAAAGCATAACCACTTTAAATAGCCATGAATTATTCACTAATGATTTAGCATTGAAAGGTCACTGTGATCTCCATTCAGTCAGCTTCGATGCTTATTCCAGGCCTTTGTAATCAATTCTAACTTTTTAATAGCTGAACCTTTATAAATTTTAGTCGAATATCTCACATTTGCTGCTGCCACCATGTTGTCACAGAGCAGAAATATTACTGTGTCTATTTATATTGCATTTTGAAGTTAAACAATGACTCTATTTTAGATGAAACCCAATGTCAGGATGCAGTGGATAAGACATGGCACCCGGTCGGATCCAGCTGGACAAACAGCAAGTGTACACAATGCTCTTGCAGCAACGATTTCATTAGATGCTGTGATGGGTAAATATGCAACATAACAAAACACTTTTAAATGCAGAATAACTACTTCCATGCCAGTAGTGCTCAAGCTAACACTTGGCAGTGTGGCACAGATCCAGCTGGACAAACAGCGAGTGTACAAAGTGCTCATGCAGCACCAGTTACCTTTCTTGCTGTAATAGGTAGATACACAGCACAGCAAAATGCACATGCACAGTATTAACACAACAAATCATTTCACTGTTAGAGACTGGAAGGATATTTTCAAATTCCAAGACTGGCAGTAATATGTAGAAATATATATATATATATATATATATATATATATATATATATATATATATATATATATATATATATATATATATATATATATACAATTTCATCATGTTTGCATACTTCATGCAAACATATATTGCTTTACAAATGTTAAAAAAATGGATAGTGGTGTTATGGGAAAATAATCAACCTCTAACTATAACTCCACTTTGCGCTGGGTTGCATCACACCACCCCATCATTGAGTATTTTCCTATAACCTTACCCCTATTTATTATGTACTAATCTTTTTATTTATTTACTTTACAGATTGCCAATGCACGCGTCTGAAGACTGCACCATTGAATATGATTATAAAACTTGCACATATGAATTGATTAATACGAAGATTCCAGGTGGTCCATGCTCTATTGTTGGAAAGTGATTGTCAAGATGAAATGAATTAAGGTTTATCGCAGAAGTAAGAGACCAGAGGCACAAAATAATATAATAAGATTACTTTGATCTGAACCTACAATAAAGCATTACTGAAGCATTAGTGCTGGTGAGACTTGTGATTTGATTTGTCAATAAACCTGACTGAACTCTTCTGAATAATAGAAGAAATTAGTATTATGTCCACCAAGGAACCACCGGTCTGAGTACGGAAACATGGAAATTCTAAATTGGCTAGATAATTGTACATGGTATGTTTCAGGATTAGTTTTAATAATGATTTTGAAAGGATCAATACATTTTGGATTTTTGAACTTCTGCCTAGGAGGCTAGGAGGTCCAGGGTGGACAGTCAGACTCTCTCTCCGCTTGGAGTTTCTCCTCTGTGTCATTCTGCCTGTTCCTTGTCGTAATGCTTGGTGCAGCTGTCTGTGTTTAAAACTATCATTTACATTTACCATTTAGATTTAACATTTAGAATTATATTTAACATCTACTTTAAACCTTTAGATTTAACATTTATTTTTAGTATATAGATTTAACATTTAGGTTCCCTGGAGGACTAGTGGCTAGCATGCGGCGTTCTCATTGCCATGGTCTGGATTCAACTCCCGGTCAGGGAACCAACCTCAGCCACTAGAGGGTTACACAAGCCAGTGCACTTTCAGTTTCAGGCCCAGAAATGGAGATGGAGGGTTGCATCAGGTAGGGCATCCGCGGTAAAAAAAAAAAAAAAAAAAAAAAAAAAAAAAAAAAAAAAATTTAAATTTTTTTTTATATTTATTTAAAATTTACATGGAAACCTAAAATTTTATTTATCCTATCCTGGGAACACTGGAAGGAAGGTGAGAATGCATACTGCATGGGATATCAGTACAATGGACATGCGCATTCACACACTCATTCACACCTAGAGGCAATTTAGTGTAGCCAGTCCTACCAGCATGTTTTTGGACAGTGAGAGGAAACTGGAAAACCGGCAGGAAACCCACTCAGACATGGGAAGAACATGCGAAACTCTGCACAGACAGTAACTCTAGGTCAGGATCGAACCAAGTATTCTGGAGGTAAGATGCAGCAGGCAAGCAAAGCTTGTATAATTTATTTTTACATATTACATTTTCACATATACCTATTTTCGCATACACCTATCTTCCCTTTTGGCTCTGCAGTGGGAGTTCAAATTTGTTCAGCAGTGAATCAAACTTGTTGTGAAGTCTTGATTTTTTCATTGTTGTTCACTGTTACACAATTGAACTGCACATATCCCACTGATGTGGAGTGTACACTGTCAGTGGGTGTGATGCCGATAACCCCAGCCCTCTTTCTGCTGTATTTAAACCCATGCATCCACTTTAGGTCATAGATTCCAAACATTAGAGTGACCCTTGGAACTTGGAAAAATGGTGAGTTGACCTAACAGTATCATAGGGAGTTATTCCCAAAGTGGATTGTATTATTATCTGTGTAATGACTTGTAGGTTTCATTAACATTTCCTGAAATGAACTAGAATTGTTAATCTTGGTTTATACAGAATGTCAGTTTTTGTGCACACATTTTTTAATGGTTGCTCTAATAGTTATTATTTAGACATCATTTAAAAATATGAAAACTGCACATTGGCAAGAATATGGATGATAAATATTTTTCAACATCTGTTGAGTTAAGTTAATCCTATTATTTACAATGTACAATGACTATTATGAAGTATTATGATGTAAAATATGTATCACTAACTACTATGAATTATTTAGTAAGTCCAGTGAAACTTGTTCACTGCAGTGGAAATGAATATTTATGCACTTTTATGTTTTCTATTGTATACTTAAATTTTGGAATATATATTTATTTTACCACCCACTTCATTGTTATGGGCTATGTAGATTCATGACATATAATCCATTATACTTCCACATCGTAACACAACAAAATGTGTAAAAGTTCAGGGGGGTGAATACTTATGCAAGGTGCTGTAATGGTTGTGTAGTTATGAGAGTTAGGAATATAGGTTTTTTTAAGTTTAGACCTGCCAGTGGCTTTTGTGTAATAGTAACGGAAAATAATACACTTTAAAGGGTAAAGAAATCCGAACTTTGTTGAAGTTCTCCTGACGAAGCAGAGCAATGTTTGTCTGATCAATTTGTTCATTTGCTTTTTTGGTTCCAAAGTCTATGCTGAAGTGGTCAGTGTTCGTGTTTTTTTCCCTGCTTGCTCTCGTCCCTGTGACCAATGCTGCCTGCTTGCAAGAGAAACTAAAACCAGGTAGATGTTTACACACACACACACACACACACACACAAAATCAAACAATGCTTTTAACTGGATTTAGAGAAAAGGCTATTGGCATTTAAAAGCCAAATATTCACAGTTTTCAGCATGGTGTTTCCAAGCCAAATTATTACTTACTTAATTATTATTATTTATTATTCATTTTTGGTATATAGCTAGATAGGGTACTAGATACCACTTTTACTTTCCCAATACTGATATTGATCATGGAAACTTGAGTATCAGCCAATATATTTCTGTAAACACTTCTAAGAATTAATTGAAACATTAATACAAGAAAAATACAGGAAAGGTATTTTTCTAAAAACATGACTTACACAAAACTGCAGCTTTTACACAAAATCACTCCTAACAAAAAATAAAATCAAGTCTATATGTGAACATTTACATTTAAAAAAAAATCTTTTCCAAACACAACTCCAATCTTTTCCATTTTCCTAGTCACCTGAATTCAGTAATTTAATCAAAATCTGGTAACACTTTACAATACTGTTCAACAACTCATAAGTAACTATGCAGGAACTAAGCAGGAACAAGTGAGTAGTTCATTAACAGCCAAGAACAGGAATATGAGGCTACAGTGAGCACAAGCTCAACAAAACTGGACAGTTGAAGATCGGGAAAAGACAAGATGATCACATTTTCTTGCTCTTGACTTGTATCTGCATGATTTTATGCATTGTGCTGCTGCCACATAATGGGCTGATTGGATAACTGCATGATGGACTAGGTGTATAGATGTTCTTAATAAAGTGGCCAGTGAGTGTATATTACACTGTACTACTGACCACTGACTCTACTCTAGGTGTGACTCATTGTCAGGATGGCTTGGATAAAACATTCCATCCGGTCGGATCCAGCTGGATAAACAGAGAGTGTCTTCGCTGTGCGTGCAATGGGGGGTACATGACATGCTGTCATAGGTAAATACACACAACATGTTTGTGCTCTGTTGCTGTTTGTGTGGTCATAAATTTGTAAAAATCTTGCAACAATTTCACTTTTTCACTTGTGTCTCTAACTGCAAGATTAATATTTCTAATAATAGTATTGTTTATTATGTAATAATCTTTTATTTATTTTACAGATGGCCAACAAGTGTATCTGGAGGCTGCACCATTAAATATGATTATCAAACCTGTACATATGAACTGATTTATCCGGATAAAAGTCTTCCATGCATGGCTGTTGGAAAGTGACTGTCAATATGAACTAAGGTGAATTAAAGTTCATTACAGAATTAAAAGACCAAAAGCACACAAATAACATGATGATCATGACGATGACTGTGATCTGAACCTACAATACAGCATTATTGACTTACATTAAAAAGAAAAAAAGTCTTGTGGTTTGATGTGTCATTTAACCAGACTGAGGCCTCTGGGTTAATGGAAGAAAATCCTGTATACTGTACAAAACTTTGCTGAGACACGATCTGTTGGAAAAATCGTATGAATAAATCATGGACTCGGAAGTAGGTGCAAGGAAGTATAGTTATTAGCTAACCAAATTGTCAGCAAAACTGTAATCAAAAACAAGCTAAATGAAATGACAAAACCCACAAAGAACCACCTGAAGAGTGTGCTTAAATAATAGTAATCAGCTAGAAAACAGGAAGCAGGTGCGTTAGAGTTCAGGTGAGTGTGAAAGTTGTAAAGTCCAGACTGGGATTGGGAGACAGAGTGGTGTCTCCTGTGTCTGTAGTGGAGCTGGATATGACTGTAACCCCCACCCAACCTCTACTACCCCTTGATCCTTGTCCCCGGGGGGAATTAGCTGACCATTTTGGATTTGCTATAAGATTTCAATCTTATATGTGAGTTTTTCTTTATATGTGAGAAATCTATGTGAGTTTTCCATAAGGATGACTCTGTAAGGGTCCACTCAGGTTTATTATCTGCTCTACCCTTTTGGGATGTGTTTTTTGATTTTCTGTTTTTTGGGCCCCATTTGTTGGACTGACATGACATGAATATTGTATGCTGCTTTTATCCCATGTAGCTTGTAGTCAGAGGCAATTCTGGGGACTTTGTCTGGCATTTTTTCCCTTCTTTATTGTTATTATGTTACCCAGCTAGCTTTATAAAGAATCAGTGTAACTGTCTGAAAGTATTAGATAAACCATTGTTATATCACCTAGGCTACAACAGAACACTTCTGGTTAAAAGTGTTCACTTTGTTGACTCTGTATATATATATATATATATATATATATATATATATATATATATATATATACTGTATACTTTAAAAGACCGACGATCAAGAAAATGTGATCAAAATGGCAAATTCTAACAAAAAAAATGTAGCTAAATAATTAACGTGCTTCGAAAAGCAGGTGTTATGTTGCTTTATGGCTTAAGCCTACACACTACAAATATTGATATCTTATCTTGAATAAAGGAAAGGGTATGTAATATTTGTCATTTTGAGATTATTATATAACAAATGTAAAACCATGTTTAAAAAACCTATTTTAGACATATTTACTAATGCCAAGCTTAAAACTGTCTTATTCTATTGGCAGATCATTTTGCTTCTATCTAGAAATAAACGCTTATAGAATAAGAATAGAATAGATAGAATAGAATAAATAAGAACAGAAGACCATTTCACGCTTGAAATCAGTTTTGAAAAAAAAAATTAGGCTTAATAATTGAATATTTGCTTTAAAATAATCTTACAAAGAGAAATACGTATATTTAAGATAGTTTTAGTTCATTTTTAGCAGTGAAGTTATCATCCTCAATGATTTCGTTATTAGATAAAATCCACCACTTATCCTTTTCTTCTTGTTCTCTTTCTTTTTCTTAAAGTCCTACACTTTAGAGACATGAGGCAGCCTTTATGGCGGTTCCTGGTTGATCGCTGTACATTACGCATGAGAGGTTTTGGAGGAGTTCTGCTTTTTGAGATTTTGACACTTTCTTGGGTTTAGTGTCGATCTTCAGGGAGCCACTATAAAAACTCAGAGCCCAAGCAAGTGCCTGCCTTGCCTGTCCTGTAGCTACATCTCTGCTAGTAGTGTAACTAGATAGCTTTAAAGTTGCTAGCTAGTAGCTAGCCGATTTTTAAAGTACTTTGCCAAACCTGAGTATGCCACAGAGTACATCCTAAAAGTTTTCACACAACATTACCTGCTTGTATATCAAGTTAAATGCTTCAATTTCATGCAACATCAATCATTTTTCTTACACTGCTATACCATCACACATGTAGCTAAATATCTGATGATCACTTCTTACTTCATTTACTGCTGCAAAACTGTAGTGAGAAGCTAATTACACTGTGCACTTGTGCATAGGTTTAGCGGCAACAAAATTGTGCTGAATGAAATGAAGAGTGTAAAATTCACACATAAGCAAGGGTATACAGAGTAATAGATGTGAAGCCTCACTCAACTGAGTTCATCTTCACAACAAACTCAAGGACATGGATTTGCTTTGGATGATGAGCTGAAAGTAGAAACAGTCCTGGTTTAAGCAGCAATGGTGGAAAGGAGCTTGTTGCTTTCTAGGTTATTGTACATATTTAACTTTTTACTTTGCAACTTCGAGTTTGCATTCTGTTATGATTGCTAACCATCCTGTCATAAAAAAGCTTGTAGTGGATTTCAACTTGGTAACACAAGGTTATAACATAGTTCTGTGGTATCAAACAGCTGTGAAATTAACATGCCACATATTTAGCTAGCTAGCATTATACCTAGGAGCAATTGGAGCAATTACTGGTGTAGCTAAACAAAAATAGCTGAAATTAAATAGCTAGCTAGCTTCATAGCTAGCTAATATTGCTCTATAAATTACATTATTAAATGAGTGTTGGTCTTCCTCTTATATCACAGCAATTTGCCAACATTTAATTTTTTTACACCACAGTGTGGTTGAATGCTCGAATTTGATTGGTCAGAAGGTGTGCATTATTTTCATGTAACAGCACAGGTAGTTCCAGCTGTAACGTGAATGATAGAACCAGTGCATTAATATTAACCTAACACGTTACTGTTTCTATAGTGTCAGGAGGCGGAGAAGGTGACATTTGCAGGTTAAGAGTTTTATTTCTAAAACATGTAGACAGTTCCAAAATGTGAGGCAAGATCAAGATACACGTAATTCAGGGGAGGTGCATACACCTACACACCTCCCAGCACACCGCCCAGCACAACTCTAAACACCTCTCAAAGGCATAAACCAATAAACCACAATCATGATCATAACCAGAAAACACTATAGCAAAATAGCGTCTTGGTTGTAAGCGTTCACAGTCTCGGTTACACTTTCCTTTTTCTTGGTAGAATGACAGGTTGTGCTTTTAGTGTGTGTGTGTGTGTGTGTGTGTGAGAGAGAGAGAGAGAGAGAGAGAGAGAGAGAGAAAGAGCAATCAGATTGTGTGACTGAGAGAAAGCACGACAGAGAGAGGCTGGTGAGAGAATGACATTTTATCGTAGCTGTAACATAAGTGAGAACAGGAACTAACTCTCAGACATTCCACAACATTAAATCTAACTCTAAACCTTTAAAATGCATGACGTGTTGTTCATTAATAAATTAATAAGCGCAATAAGACACTCCAGACCCTGCTGTTAGACACTCCAGACCCTGCAGCACTTTGTGGAAAGTGGCACTCGGCTTGCGCGTTATACGGCATCACTCCCCATGTCATGCAGCATGTCATGTTACAGAGAAACTAGAAAAGATCAAACTTCCCTGTCCTGAACACGTGGTGGAAAACTTCCTGACTGTTACAAAGCGCGGACACTGGAGACTCCTTCCATAAATTTTAAATAAACATCTCCTTAAAGGAAACTTCATCCTATCAACAATTATTAAATTAAAATTTTTAGAATGATTTGTTACTATAGAAATGATATTATTAGTATTAGAACAAGCACATTGTCAGAACTGCTGTTATAGAAAGTGAATCAAGACATTCTGACAAATCAGATTGGAGAATTCAGCAGTACTGTTGTGTAATGTTCATAGTACTTTATCAAAGATGGGGTATAAGTTTGCAATAAAGCCACAATAGACATTCATGATACTCATAATGTGCTTCCTATTGCTAAAAACATTGACAGAGATATTCAAGATTTTAAAAAAAAATGCATAGAAATGTAAAAATTAATTAACTTTATCTCCATTTCCCACTGGAGAGATGAACTAAATTCAATTAAATTTAAGACTCAGAGGCATGTGTGTTAGGAAAGCTCATTAATTAGAACTTGCTATCTCATTATACATCTACTGGAGTAGCAACCCAAATATCTGCTTCTCCTCGTATTCATATCAACGACTTTCAAAGAAATAGTCTGAACATATCATTCCTCCTGACAAGGGAAATAGGGAGTGAATCTTCTTTGGTGGGAAAATTGCCATCATTAAGGTGGACGTAATGCAGCCGCAGCCTGAGGAAGGAAGGACAGGGAAATTTAGGACACAGACAGACACGTGATAATGGCATAGCGATGAGGTTTCGACTGGTAGCTTGAGGAAACACGGAGGTGAAGAATATTGTATCTACTTCTTTAGCTTATGTATGTATATAGACCTAGTGTGTGCTGAGGGCAAGTTACTGAAAAAGACTTACAACAAAGAAATGCATCCAGTCATAGTTAAATGTTGCAGCTGGGTATTTAAGAGAGGATGATAATACAACAAATTATTGGTATGATAATACAACACAACAATGGTGTTTAGTGCATCGTAGACTCTGCGTTCCCATTTTCAAAGAATATTCTTAAACCTTTTCAGGGGAAAGAAGCAAAGGCATGTTTAAAAAGTTGCTAGAAGTCACCAGATTATGTCACCAGATGATGTCACTAATTTGCATATTACTTAAATTGTCAGGACTATTTGCATATTAAAACGTCTTACATGAAGAAGGAAGATTTCCTGAAGAGACTTAGAATGGGATAGAATAGAATAGAATGGAGTTTTATTAGTATTTTTAAAAATTGTATTAGTATTTTTAAAAAAGGGTCCATTGTGCTCTTTTATGCACATGTTCTTGGACTGCCCTGAGGTCCAGCGATTTTGGGGTTGTGTGTATTACTTAAAATGATGTTCTAGGCACAAGTATCCTGCTTTTTCCACTTGTATTACTTCTAAATGATGGCTCTGCTTTAGACCTGTCTTTGCAGCAGAAACTTATCCTATGGGCTGGTCTTACTGCAGTGTAAAGGATGTTGGCCATGCAGGGGAAACCTCCTCACTCATTAGCTTGGTCACACTGGACCAATTCTTTTTTTAGTATTATTCGTATGGATTGTACTGTTGCCAGGCTCCACAGTGCCAGTGAGAAGAAGGCCTGGTCAGAGGCAGCCACATTTATTAAACACAGAGTGTAGTGACTATAACGCCTATACTTTATCTTTGTCATTGGGGAGAGATCTGGTTTTGGGTGGGATTGTGGGGTTAAATGCTCGCCTTTGGGTGGGTTGATGAACAACCCTGTAATGTTATCATACTCTTGATTTGTAATGTGACTGCTTTTTTGCTTTATCTTGATATTGCATTTCTGCTCTGTATTGTTAATGCAAGAAAGAACTAAGGAAATTCAATAAAAAATTGATTAAAAAAGAATGCAGACAACATGAAGAAGTGGTAGTGAGGAGTCAGAAATACAGTAGATACAAAGGAAATGGTTACAAGTAGAATAACCCGCTGCTTTTACTATAAATATCATCACCAAGAAGAGAGTTTAAAATGAAGAACAAAGAAGTGTGCAGGTTGACAAACAATGGTGATCAGTGATTGGTTATTGGGGAGAATAGTGATTAGTGATTGGTTATTGGGGAGAATAGTGATTAGTGATTGGTTATTGGGGAGAATAGTGATTAGTGATTGATTGTTGGGAACAATGGTGATAAGTCATTGGGAAAGATGATGATCAGGGATTGGTCATTGGGAACAATAGTAATCAGGGATTGGTCATTGGGAACAATGGTGATCAGTGATTGGTCATTGGGAACAATGATGATTAATGATTGGTTGTCGGGAACAATGGGGTTCAATGCTTGGCTCGCACAAAAGCAGTTCAGTCAAAAACTCAGCTTTACACACTGGTGTTGAGTCAATTAAACATGTTCTCTCAATTTATATAACCCGAAGCTGTGAGCTGTTGGCTGGATGTGTTATAAACAGTACCAGAAACCACATAAGGAAGAAAGTTGAGCTACTAAACAGCTTGGCTAAGCCATTTGAGGTGAGTGTGTTCATTATGTACATTAGCCCTGTAGTCCAGGGAAGAAATAAAGAATCAATCTTCAGACTGGACAACAAACATGTCTTGGCTGATCTATTGGACTTGGTGTAAGAAAGAAATTGTGTACAATTAATAATTGTCAAAACTCTTCCTTTGAATCTCCAGATAAAGCTTGGATTAAGTAATTTTTAGAATATATTTAATGCAATTTAAAATTTGTAAACATTTATAAGTACTGAAAAATATGCAAACCCTAGGAAAATAGCCTGGAGTATGGGTAATTAAATGACCGTCTAAGCAATCTTATATTACTTTTATATTAATTATATTACTGAGTTTACTCGACAGATACATCACAATCGAATCAATAGCATAAAAGACCTCATAAATAGCAAAAGGAGTCATAACTGGATGTGTAACTTAAATAGACAATCACAGGCAAGGGTAATACACATTTCACTGAATATGTTGCAATTACAACAATCCCTACACACACACACACACACTCATACCTCTCTATGCAATAAATCAATTTAATAATCTTTTGTCCCAGAGGATTCATGTTCCACCAGTCTGTGTCATGTTGTCCTAAACCATCTTTTCACTTGATGGAAATGCTTTCTCACAAAAGGACATGTGCCTCCAAAATCCCGACAGCGGAAGTCCTTCATGACATCTATCTATGCAGCCTCTTGTACATAACAACCAGGGATGGCTGGTTGTGATATTAGATGGGAGGCTAAACTCTAATATCTATCAGTAGCTCAACAATGAGGCTATTAGGGTTGAGCAATGCAGGTCTGATTCAATGGCATAATAAAAAATGCCATGTGGGCATTACACACACAGTTAAAGACAGACAGCTGCATTCGTGATTTCTATTTTTGGTTCTAGTCTGTTATGCTTTACTCACTTCCTGCTGTGTTTCCCCTGAATACCAAACACGGTAAACAGAAAAGATGTAACTCTTTCATTCAAAGCAAAAAACAAAACAGTAAACTTACGTTCTGTCATTTTATGTAATTTGTACATTGATTGGACAATGTGTGTTTAGACTACCTATTTTTAGCTTCTACTCCAAACACATTTTAGGAAAAAAAATCCTATCTGTATTTATATCTGTAATATTTAGTGTTGTGTTAAAATATCAACAGTCAAACAATCAAAATGATATTTCTAAATGTGACAGAATTGGAAATCTGCTGATTTAGAGTCTGTTGCTGTAATATGTAGGCTGTGTGATATAAAGAGTTTTAAAGTGAAAAAAAAAACACTATTAAATGAACATGAAATAAATGAACAATCATTTGTAAATAAAATGTAAAATAGAAGTATTTCATTTATATTTCTCACCCATGAAACAAGGGGAGTGCAAACTTTTGCACTTAATAGTGTAATGGTCCATCAGGACATATGATATTAATATTAATATATGTTTTAAATGGCCATTGCAGAAAAATGAGGAGTTTATTTTTGGGGGGAAAAAAGCATTTTGGCATTCATTCCACTTTTATTAAAAACATTTAAATGAAGCTTTTGGACCTGAGCAATGCTGAAATCAGAAAAGATACAGACACTTTCAAGCTCAAGTGGACTATCGAGAAGCATTTACTACCTGAGTGCAGTTTTTCAGTACACTTTTCAGTGTCGACAGAGTGTGTGTGCATTTTATGTGAAATAAGAAAAGTGTGTTTGATGTAATCACCCTTCATAAGCCACTTTTTCGATAAGATGTGTATTGCGTTTGTCAGATTTCTCCCTGTTTTTGCCGGACTGTCAGTCATGATAAATTGCTGCAGTTTAAATTCCAATTTTTCCCTGTACACAGCAGTACGGCTCGTCGTGAACTTTAATCATCACTGCAGTATGGAAAGCACGCTGCTCTCTCTGAACACACACACATGCAGTCAGGTCCACACGTCGCAGTCTACTGCCGAGAACTGTCCTAATTCCACCATTCCACCATTCCACCTCCATTCCACTATAGCTCCAAATAGTGAGCTCTTAATGACTGGATGCAGTAGGGATGATTACATATGATGAGTGCAGGGATGGACAGGAAGGCAGCAGAAGGATGGAAACTATATAAAAAAAAAGATTCTAGACAGATAGATAGTTGGTATTATAAATGGATGCATGGATGTAGTCTGTAGATGGATGGATTAAAACTGTGGATGGATGGATGGATGGAAAGATGAATAGATGGACAGATGGATGGATATTAGAAAAAGGATTCTAGATAGATAGATGGATGGCTAGATAGATGACATTATAAATGGATGGATGGATGTGAGGGGTCTTTGAAGCCTGTACTGGATATGCCTGGATATCTCTCCATCGATCCATCCATCCATCTGAGGTATTTGCCCATCAATCCATCCATCCACTTATTCATTTATTTATGGTAATCACATTAGTATATATCTATCTAAAGTGCTAGTCAAAATTCTTATACACTTTATATTTTAGCAATTTTGTTTCAATAACCTCATTGTAAATAAAATAAGTAAATAAAAATATGAAAATCTAGTCAAGGAATAGGTAATAGTGAATGCGGAAATGTCTAGTATTTAGTGAACTGAGAAATGTTCTGTATCATTTTGTTTGACCTGTAGCAATAATAGCCATTAAAATTATTTTAATGAAATATCAACTCCAGGGGCTCAGACAGATTTCAGTTTCATATTTGGATTTCTCACACAGCTACACAGTGTATTTGTCTTGGCTGCCAAAAATGTGACGTTTAGTAATGAAAAGCACAAAAGCAACATCTCTTTCCCTGGGGATGACAGGTACAGAGGCCACACCTCCTTCACTGTGATTGACAGATGCAGAGTGGCCACGTCTCCTTCACTGTGATTGACAGATGCAGAGTGGCCACGTCTCCTTCACTGTGATTGACAGATGCACAGTGGCCATGTCTCCTTCACTGTGATTGACAGATGCACAGTGGCCACGCCTCCTTCACTGTGATTGACAGATGCACAGGGGCCACGCCTCCTTCACCGTGATTGACAGATGCACAGGGGCCACACCTCCTTCACTGTGATTGACAGATATGCACTAAGACATCCACAGTGCCAAAACACAAACTCATTTGATAGGGTTTCTAAACAACTGGTATAAATAAAGTAATACAGACTGCCAGGCATTTAGTATCAGACTTCAGTTGCAATCACCATTCTTTCCTTCTGTCAAATTCTTTTTTCTCCTTCTTTTTTTTTTTTTTTTTTTTTTTTAAAAAAACATAATCTAAAACCCTCACTTGTGGATTCTTCGATCTCGCTTTAGACCGACCTGACGAGGTCAACACTTCGAGCTCAGAGAAGCGAGGAAGTGACAGACATGGTTTATAAACATGGCATTGCTTTTATCACTTTCTCAGAGAATTACCCTGTCAGTCAGTCAGTCAGTCAGTGAGGGAGTGAGTCTTCTGCAGAGAGAGAGAGAGAGAGAAAGAGAGAGAAGGATTACTGGGAAACGCATGTGCACTGTGAGGTGCTGTTTCGGTTGTGATTTAAATTCTCACTTTTTGCCTTCTGTGAGCTAATGTTAATTTTTTATTTTTTTTTTTTACATTTGCCTAATTGTAATGTACTCATTTCTTAGTGGTTTTTTCTGATAGGCGTGTTATTCCAGAAATTATGGGACCGTTATGAAAAAGTACATACCACTGTTAGCTTGGTGTTGATATAACACAGAAAATAATGAGGAGTTTCTACTGTTAAATGCTGCTGATGTTACAGATCAGTATTTGCAAGTCCTGACCCTATGTTCACACTAGCAAGCGACAACGCATCAGGCATCCATTCATTCTATGTGTGACACTGAACCACGATGTCAGTGAAAGTAATGCCACTGGTGAGTGTACATAGGACAGTTAGCTTGCTTTGCTAATCGGCCAGGGAAGCTAGTACAAAGCTTAGCATATATCATGTAAACCAAACAGTGTATTATTTAATTTGTGTTTAGAAGTTATATATAGTACGTAGCTGCTGCTTCTCATAGGAAGTAAAAAAAACACTGGATAGCGTACTTCCACGAGCGAAAACAGTAGCGGTTGCTACTAGTGACAACCTGCAAATGGCACAAGTGAGTAGCCAGATGCTAATATGAACCTAGGGTTAGGGATTAATAGTGTAAGGAAAGTAGCAAATTGAGCTGAATGTGACACTGTTATTAGTAATCATGGTAGAGAATGTGATTTTTGGCAATCACATTGAATATTCCAGGATTGCCTTGGACTGAGTTACAAGATTGTTTTCCCTCACACATACACATCAACAAGTGTTTCTGTGTCGAACATGTGAGCTAAAATTGGGGAATGCCAGAGCTTTTTACAGCATTTGTATGAGGTTTAAATAACAGCCTACATGGCAGCTCATACACGCGTACACCCACACACACACACACATTCCGCCAAGACCCCAAGGCACAAAACATACCAGCTAAAAGCTGGGCTGAGGTAGAGAGCCTGGAGCTGGGACACACAGGCCACACTCCACACTCCTTATATTTGCTCAGAACAGCCATATGAACATTTATGATTATAAAGTAATTATGTATTTTCAACAAGCAGTGACCATTCACATTTTTACATCTCCTAGGAGTATGATATTATTATTATTATTATTATTATTATTATTATTATTATTATTATTATTATTATTATTATTAAGCAATTTCCCCCTGGGATTAATTCTTTGAATTCTTGAATTAGTTCTTTGAATCTTGAATCTTGAATCATTATTATTATTATTATTATTATTATTATTATTATTATTATTATACCACCATGCTGTTGAATTCTCCAATCTGATTGTTCAGAAGGTGTTGATTAATTTTCTATAACAGCAGCACTAAAAGCAGTTTCATCTGCAAGGAAAATCACAGATCTATATTAAAGCACCGAATTAAATACATAATCGTTTCTATAGTAACAACTTAGAAAAAGACTTACAATCTATTAATGGTATGTTCGGCATTGAGCTATGGTTAGAGCGTTAGGGATTCAGGGAATGTGCAGGGTGATATATACACATACAGAGCTGTTTTGGTAAAAAAAAAAAAACAAAGGGGACGTACACAGTATTAGGCAGGTGGTTTTAATGGTATGGCCGATTGGTATCTTAAAAGTCACATGCAAAGAAATGCTTAGAGCAAATATGCTTATTAAAAGTAATGTAAAAATTAAATGTTTCTACATTTAAAAAAATACTATAAAGAGCAGTAAACAGTAATAAATGAAACAAAGTCAATATTTGGTGTGACAATCCTTTGCTTTAAGATAAAAATAGTAGTCTCAGGTACAATTTGTGCAGTTTTATAAGGAAATGAGCTGTAAGTGTTACTGAGCATCTTGCAGAAGCAGCCGCAGTTCCTCTGGAGACTTGGACTGTCACACTTGCTTCTTATTTTTTACAGCAAAACCCAGCAGCCTTCATTATGTTTTTTGTCTGAAAAGTGTCTCTTATGTAATATGCTGCTTTCTTTACTGACATACAAACATGGAAATCTAAAATGTTTTTGTACTGCCTCGATAATGTAGAAGTCATAAAATAAACATCTATAACAAAGTTTGCAAAGTCTTTTGCAAAGTCCCCATATGCCAGCAAGATGTCAGTTGTGCCTTTGTCAGTGTGTGTGTGTGTATACAGTTAGGTCCGAAAGTATTTGGACAATGACAGAGATTTTGTGATTTTGCTTTTATACACCAGCACAATGGATTTGAAATAAAACAATCAAGATGTCATTTTAAGAGGTTCCACAAAAATATGGCATTTACCATTTTCAGCAAAGTGTCATTCAGCAAAGGACAGTTGGCTGACAAGAAGTTAATTGACCAGATGTGGTCCATTCCCTCGTTACTTCAAGACAAAAAGCAGATAAAAGGTCTGGAGTTCATCTCAGGTATTGAGTTGGCATTTGGCAGCTGTTCGACTAGAGCTACCAATATGAAGTCCAAGGAGATCTCAAAGCAAGTGAAGGAGGCCATCATTAGGCTGAAAAAACAACATAAATCTATAAAAGAGATAGCAAAAACCTTAGGTGTGGCCAAATCAACAGTTGGGTACATTCCTGAAAAGAAAGAAAGCACTGGTGAGCTCAACAACATCAAAAGGCCTGGAAGACCACGGAAGAGTGACTAAAGTGAATGATCACAGAATCCTTTCCTTGGTGAAGAAAAACCCCTTCACAACATTAACAGAAGTCAAGAATACTCTGGAGAAGGCAGGCGTATCATTGTCAAAATCTACAATCAAGAGACGCCTTCCTGAATGTAAATATAGAGGGTTTACAACAAACCACTGGTAACATTCAAGAACAGGAAACCAGATTAGACTTTGCCAGAAAATGTCTATAAAAGCTTCCCATGTTCTGGAATAAGATTCTTTGGACTGATGAAACCAAAATTAACTTGTACCAGAATGATAGGAAGAGAAAAGTATGGTGAAAGAAAGGAACAGCTCATGATCCAAAGTATACCACATCATATGGCTACCAATGGAACTGGCTCACTGGTGTTTATTGATGATGTGACTGCTGACAGAAGTAGAAAGATGAATTCTGAGGTGTATAGGGCTTTACTCTCTGCTCACATTCAGCCAAATGCTACAAAACTGATAGGACGCCGCTTCACAGTGCAGGTGGATAATGACTCTAAACATACTGCGAAATCAATTCAAGACTTTTTGAAGGCAAAGAAATGGAATATTCTTCAATGGACAAGTCAGTCGCCTGATCTCAACCCAGTAGAGCTGCTTTTCACTTACTGAAGACAAGACTGAAGGCAGAAAGACCCACAAACAAGCAGCAACTGAAGGTGGCTGCAGTGACGCTTGGCAAAGCATCTCCAGGGAGGAAACTCAGAATTTGAGTTTTGAGAACATGGGCTCAGGACTTCAGGCAGTCATTGACTGCAAAGGATTTTCATCCAAGTATTAAAATTATGGTCATATTTACAATTATGTCACTTTGTCTAAATACCTTTGAGCCCCTGAAAATGGAGGTACTTTGTTGAAAATGGCTGTAATTCCTAAATGGTAAATACCATATTTTTGTGGAACTTCTTAAAATAAAGTTGAAAGTCTACACTTCAATCACATCTTGATTGTTTTTTGTTTTTTTTTCCAAATCCATTGTGGTGATATATAAAGGCAAAATCACAAAAACTCTGTCATTGTCCAAATACTTCCGTACCTAACTGCATATACACTGCTCAAAAAAATTAAAGGAACACTTTGAAAACACATCAGATCTCAATAGGGAAAAATATCATGCTGGATATCTATACTGATATGGACTGGGTAATGTGTTAGGAACAAAAGGATGCCACGTCGTTTGATAAAAAATTTAAATTATCAACCTACAGAGGGCTAAATTCAAAGACGCCCCAAAAATCAAAGTGAAAAAATGAATTTTGCTGAAATTTCATTGCAGCAACTCAAAATGGTACTCAGTAGTTTGTATGGCCCCCACGTGCTTGTATGCATGCCTGACAACATTGGGGCATGCTCCTAATGAGACGACGCATGGTGTCCTGGGGTATTTCCTCCCAGATCTGGACCAGGGCATCGCTGAGCTCCTGGACAGTCTGAGGTGCAACCTGGCGGCGTCGGATGGAGCGAAACATAATGCCCCAGAGGTGTTCTATTGGATTTAGGTCAGGCGAGTATGGGGGCCATTCAATGGTATCAATTCCTTCATCCTCCAGGAAATGCCTGCATACACTCGCCACATGAGGCTGAGCATTGTCGTGCACCAGGAGGAACCCAGGACCCACTGCACCAGTGTAGGGTCTGACAACGGGTCCAAGGATTTCATCCAGATACCTAATGGCAGTCAGGGTGAAATTGTCTAGCCTGTAGAGGTCTGTGCGTCCCTCCATGCCTCCCCAGACCATCACTGACCCACCACCAAACTGGTCATGCTGAACGATGTTACAGGCAGCATAACGTTCTCCATGGCTTCTCCAGACCCTTTCACTTCTGTCACATGTTTTCAGGGTGAACCTGCTCTCATCTGTGAAAAGCACAGGGCTACTTAACTGACCAGATCAATATCCCAGGAGTTTAATTGACTTGATGCTATACTCAGATTAAAAAGTGTTCCTTTAATTTTTTTGAGCAGTGTATATATATATATATATATATATATATATATATATATATATATATATATATATATATATATATATATATGTATAGTGGTCTACAGCAGGGTCAGTTTCCACACACACACACACACACACACACTGCTAGCCTTCAGATTGAGACGCTATATAGCTTCATGTTTCTTCATGTTTCTTTGAGAAGTCAGATCACCAGACGTTCTGAAAAGGAGCTAATTACACTTCCTCATTCCTAAACACAGAAGTGTGGAAAAAGGTCTGTTAAACTAAATATGTAAAAGTGATCATATGAAAACAAGATAACATTTAAGCCTTTAAGTTCCCCTTTTCAGTAAAACCATGATGATCCTATTGGACTGCATGCTTATTTCTGTCTCAGGAGGAAAGCTGCTATTCAGTAGGCACTTAAACACTTTTCCGACACGATTGGGAATTTATACTTCAGAGAACTTGGCGGTAAATCGGTTGTTACCAAAAGCTCTAAAGGCATTTTCGCTTGTTGTGGCTTTCATCAGTTAATTTACTGAGAACGTAAGGGGAGGTCATTGATTTCTGACTCGGCCCGGCACTGTGAGATTTTATGGAGTATACAGTATGGCCACTATGTTAAGGAAATCAATATAACACAGCACAAACACACACACACACACTTCTCACATGACTACACAGATCTTCTGAGTCTCTTGCTGACTGTCTATGAAAATAATCTACAGTACTTTAGTGTTATGACTCAACACTTGTGACAGTTGCTCAGAATTGTAGCGAATCAATTCAGTAACACACAAAGTTTAGCCTTAAGGGCTAGAAATCCATCCAGAGTGTATTGATCCCTGCGCCGGCGAGTGGGAATTAATTTGGTTGCAAACTCTATTCCGTGTTCTCCATCGGGAAATGTTTATCACTGCCACAGCAGTGTTTAACCCACACATGCACAATTACATTGCACACATGCTGTTATGGATCTGTTTCGCTCCCTAATTAGCTTTCCTGCAGAAGATACACAAGCTGTGTGTGTATGAATTAAATGGCCAAGGATTAAGTGGGAAGATATCCACTTCGGAATGAAAAAGAAATGATAGTCTAAATTAGGGCAACTCTAGCCACACATTTAAACACCAAATATATTAAAAAAAATATGCCAGCTGCACATGAACGGCTTTGAATTCTCAAATCTGATTGGTCAGAAGGAGTTGATTAATGTTCTATAACAGCAGGTCTGGCAGTAGTTCCGGCTGTAGTTCAGACTTACCCATGGACTTGTATGGTGGAGGCTCCACTTAAACAGATTAAAAACGTGAAAGGAGTCTCCACTGTCAGTGCTTTGTAAAGCGTCCTTTTGGTTTTCCACCACAGTAAAGTCTTCATGACAGAGGACCTTCCAGTTTCTCTATAACATGACAAGTGGCTTTTCTTTTTTTTTTTTTTGTCTTGTTAACTTCAAAAGAGAGGGAAAAA
>CM040991.1:18959145-19026650 GCA_022985145.1 Pangasius djambal
AATTAGATGTAGTAGCCTATAAGATGAATAAAACACTTCAGGCAGACACACTACATGAATGATTTTTAAAAAATGTAATTGTGCAAAATTGTTAGTATGGTGACGTTTTCTGTGAGGAGACGTTTATTTAACATTTTTGGAAGATGTTAGCGGTTTCTCGGTAACATGACTAGCTACATTTTTATAAGAAACATTAAAATGTAGCTATAAACAGTGGGTAGCATTGCTGCATCACAGTCCCTGGTTTGATCCCAAGCTTGGGTTGCTGTTTGAGTGGAGTTTCATAAGTTTGATAGTCATTATTTTATCTTCGAGACATCATAATATGATAATGACTATCAAATTATAGCTGTGTCGAAACTTCCTATCTCCTATATGGTGCACTATATCGGTGTTCGGCCATTTTGTAGTGTGTCGGAAATATAGTGAACAACTTCATTCCCTATATTCGTTCACTCGTTTATACCCACAATACACTCTGATTTCGAGTGGACATCCGATGTACGCTCGCCAACGCACTATTTCCCATATTCCAACGCGAGACTGTGATAGAGCGCAAAAGAAAATTAAATATGGCGGACGGCAACAACGGAGAGGGCAACTTTTACAACTGTACCTTTTTATTAATTAAATACATCAAATAATAATTTGGTGGATTGTTCGCATATATTAATTAACACATATATGTACAGTATTCACATATGTATTAGAAAATAATGTATTGAAGATTTTTTAATTGATTTAATTAAAAGTAATTATTAGCTGAGACTGTTTGTGTGAGTTTCACATGTTTGATAGTCATTATTTTATCTTTGAGACATCATAATATGATAATGACTGTCAAATTATGATTCATTATTCTCAGTGTATTACCCATAATGCTCTTGATTCAGCTGAGTACATAATGAAACATTAAAAGTAGCAAAATTAGTGAAGTAATCTGCAAGTGTCAGGTGTGTTTAGTGTTCCTGTGCCCTCGCAGTCTTTTGCTGAGTGTTTATTCATGTACAGTTATTAGTCTATTAGTTAGATATTATGTAAGGTCACTAACTAGGGCACGAGGGCAGTTGCTATTGTCGCCTTGACAACAGACCCCTGACCTCTTAAAACCACACCCCCTGAAATCAACGGTACTTTAAATGCTTGAGTCTTAGAAATGTGTTTAAAAATCCTTACGCTACGTATTTCATAATATATTCTTTTTCTTTAAGTAATCTTTTTTTTTCTTTCTTTTTTTTCCCTCACAGCAACCTCAGTTTTGCGTTTGAAAAGTTCTCCATTAGCGAGTAGTGTCGCGCGGACGCAGGATACACGCGCGCGCGTAGTTTTGTTCACCGCGTGCGGGCTGACGTGGAGCAGCAGTATGGAAAGCCAAAGGGTCCATAACCTCTTGAAAACCCCAAACAAGCGATTATATTGTCTTTAGTACGAAAAAATCATTAACTAATACATATTAACATTAACTGTGTTTCCATCCTTATGTTTTATACAAACACAAAAGTTTCATGGAAATGGTCAATACTGACTTTTTTTTTTTTATGTTGGTTACGCCACAGTACTCTCGCCACCATGGCCTGGGTTTGATTCGCGGCCAGGGAACTGACCCCAGCCACTGGGGTTACATGCAACAGTGTGTTCTCAGTGCCAGTCCCAAGCCTGGATAAAACTGGGGAGAGTTGCGTCAAGAAAAGCATCTGGCATAAAAACTGTGCCAAATCAAATACGTGGCCCAAAGATCCACTGTGGCAGCCAAAAGAGGAACAACAACATTTTTTTAAATGTAAGATTACTAAAGGTCAATAATTTGTTGTCTAGTTTATAAAAAAATAAATTTTAGATAAAAACTTACTAATGAGATTACTGAATAAATAATTTAATAATACTTACCATATATATTTAAGGTATACAGTAGGTAATTCATGCATCGCCAATGAACAGTGAATATTTCCAGTGAATAATGTAAATCTGAACCCAGCCCTGAGAGCTAAAAAGGGTTAATATTAATATTATAGGTTTTCTAGGATGACTTGTCAGAACACTTTGTTTTACAGCAAGGGTGTTCATCTAAAATGTCCACATTCATAAAACTCCTTCGTCAGAAAGGTCTTGTTAAGCAACTAACATGACCGAATGATGACGAGAGTTGGCTAGGGAACTGACCCCAGCCACCAACCCCAGACCAGTGCCCAGGTAAAACTGGGGAGGGTTGCGTCAGGAAGGGCATCCGGCATAAAAACTGTGCCAAATCAAATATGCAGACCAATGATTCGCTGTGGTGACCCCTAACGGGAGCAGCTGAAAGAAGAAGAATAACATTGTACTTTTCCCTCAAGCTGTTGCTGATAATATCATTTGTAATGCGCAAGTCTTTATATTAAATTAGAAAAGAATGCAAAAGAAACACATTTTCACTATCAGACTTTTGGCACTGTACACTGAACGCGTTCACCAAATGTATTAAATTCAACGTGATTGAATTGAATTACATTAACACAATTTATTTTTGGACATCCAACATGATTTGTTCATATATTTTCCTGAATAAAACCAAAGTCTCACACTCTCACCTTAACTGAATATCGAATCCAGTTTGCTGACATTCATGCAACAGCCACATTACCGCTGCAGTATTCCAACGCACATGTCAGTTATGTTAATTTAACCCTTTAGTTATAGTCTCTGTTAGTGTCACCATCCTTGCGAGATTTCATAACGTAATTGGTTTACGTTAATACTATGTGAATTGATCATGTTCACTCTACACAATTCAGTATAGTAATTAAAAATTTGTTTAAATTAAGTTTAATATAAGCAATTCAAATTCAAATTTTATTTGTCACATGCATAACCGTACACAGTACGACTTGCAGTGAAATGCTTTATACAACTGTTTTGACGTAAATTTAAAAAATATAGAAACATTAAATATAAAGAAAAACATACATAAAAATATACATGTAAAGAAAAATATAAAGAAAAATATTAAATATAGAAAAAATATATATATAAAAACTATATGAAGGGATTAAAAAAAACCAAGTGTATGGTGGCAGCAGTAGTCTGACAGTACCAATATGTGCGGATATGTGCAGTTTTGTGCGATTTAAGAGACTGGACTGACAACACACACACACACACTCATACTCAACTGAACACCCTCCCACCCCCTTTGCAATTTTTGCACATTTCTGTAGTTACTACATATATTTTGTTTTGCTGCTACTGTATTTATAAAATATTGTACATAATTTCTTGTATACGCTCTACCTTGCTGCTACCCCAATAACTGCTATGTCCATATATGGTATAAGCTTATCTGCCGAATACTATGTCATTGTATATTATGTTTACATTCACAGCAATGTATTATATTGTTATTCTTTTGCACTACTGTTACATCTGACACTGTCCTACTGTCTCTTACTGTGCCTGTTGTCTTGTTTTGGTAGTTATTGTACTGTCTTGCTGTTTGCACACGTTTGGACATGCACTTTATGTAGAAATCTGTAGTCTCTTGTAGTTCTGTGTTGTTTTTTGTAGCACCATGGTGCTGGAGGAACGTTGGTCCATTTCACTGTGTACTAATTAGCGGTATATGGTTGAAATGACAATAAACCCAGTTGACTAGACTTGAGACGTTGTGTTTGTCCAGTGAAAACAGAGCTTTTCGCCCAAATGGATACATTGGAAAATGCCGTGTTCGTGTTGTAGTGTGGACTGTGAAAACGGTGATATTCAAAAACAATGGCGTATTTTTAGTCATGTGACACAGTCATGTGTCCCATTCAACTCAATGTATTCAAAGAGACTGAAAGAAAATAAACGCGTCTTACGTTTTTAAGCATGTGTGGTATTGGGATGTAAGTGTTTTCAGACGTTTCACTGTGGACGAGCAATTTTTGGAAAACGTTTGAAAATGCCAGTGTAGATGGAGAGCATTTTAAAATGAACATGCAGTTTTCAGATCTATCCAGTGTAGTTCTTTTCACAACAACACACACGGGTCACTGGAAACAGGCGTTACCTAGGCGCGTCTTTTCTCTCTGATGTACCTACTCCTTAGTCACACCTTAGACACGCCTCGTTCACGTCATGAGAACTATATTTGCAAATGAACATAGTACAAAACACATCAACAAATTATACAGTACATAGCCTGAAAGCAAATAAAATACAAAATGGTGCTTAGCACTACTATGGACACTTTCATTCACATTCTACAAGTAAAACAAATATCTTGTTGGATGCTTGTCATGAAAAGAGGTCCTTGAGTCTTTAAGAGTCTTCCGAAAGTCCATAGTGACTGTCTGTTTGGTTTCAGACATCAAATAATTACAACTTTAAATATAATATAATATAATATAATATAATATAATATAATATAATATAATATAATAGATATAATAATATAATAGAGGCTCATGAGGCGTCTGCTCATCAGCAGTCCACCGGGAACAACAGTTGTTTGTCACGCAAAACGCAGTGATGCGTTCTCACACCATATCATAATTTAACTGTAACAAATGAATTTACTATACATCGAATCACATCAGATTTAAATTTTAAACTTACATCAAATAGATTATATTTAATTTAAGTGTATTATATGATTTTAATACACATGAAGCGGAGTGTGGTTGCCTCTGCGGAGTGGATTAAACTCGTGTAATACACACCAAGCCGTGGATAATCGCGCTTATACCACAGTCATTTGCCAGCATTGATAAGTTAAAGCTGTCACTGATGTTTGCAGTGCAAAATTTGACTGAAAGGATAAAAATAATGGTTCATTTTTGTTAGTTATTTTATATACGGGTCGTTAGATCTAGAATACTTCCCGCTCTAAATCATACACAGAGATAAAGTAGTGCGATAAGTTTACATTTATTTATTGAATTATAATGAATTATAATTATAATGAATGAATTATAATAAAATAGTTATTAGAGAGAGAGAGAGAGAGAGAGATTGTGCGTGTGTGAATTATATGTGTCTGTGTTAAACCGCGTCTCTACTAATAATGAAGCTGTGAGTTTAACTCCTCTATGCGACTGTAACTCTATGCTACTGTGGTTATATGTGTTTCTAGGCCGCACATTCATTTGACTGGAATGACCTGTGCATTCAACCAGCCAATCAGAATCGAGCATTCAGACAGACCATGGTAGAAATGTATGTATTACCTGGAATTATGGAATAAATTATGAATCAGTTATCAACTGTGCAACATAAACATAGATTTATGCAATAAACATAGATTTATAAAAAATAGATTTATGCAAGACATTTATGCAAGTGCACTTACATCCGGGTTAATCTGGATGTGGCCTGAATGAACTGAATTGAACACGTTTTTGGGGAGTTTGTGGAACATTTGGCTTTCCATAGTGCAAAAAAAAAAGAGAGAGAGCGAGAGAGAGCGAGACTCCGGCACGCGCCACTTCGGTTCAAGCGCAAAAAGAGCAAAACCGAGAGAGAGAGAGAGAGAGCGAGAGAGAGAGAGAGAGAGCACAACAGAACAGAAATTAGACTCGATATTATTCTGCCTGGAAGAACAGTCTTATATTGCAGTATTTATTGCATGAATTCGTCAAACTTATTTACACACTAAGCTTTTTCTTCTTATTATTATTATTGTTATTATTACTATTATTATTGTGGCTGGTCAGTGAGTACAGATGCGCAGTGATGAGGAAATAGTCTGAATTAGTCTCAGAAGTTGTGACGTGACGTTCTGGGAATAAATTTTTTTTATTTTTTTCAAAAATGGCACAAGGAAAAGTTTAACCGGGAAAAGCCGAGCTTTGTGTCCGCATGGACGGGAAAGCATCCGCGGATCTTCACGCAAAGATGCCGTGCTGGACTCGGTGATCTCCTCCCGCGTACATCTCCACAACTCTCTCTGCTGCTTCTGCTGCTGCTTCTTCTTTATCTATTAAATCCCACTCTTTTTCCACTGGATGACAAGTGGAGCTACAGGCATTTGGATGTGAAAGAATTCAATAAAAGGCGATTAGAGATGGAAATGTCTCGTTTCTTTTAAACAAACAAACAAACAAACAAACAAACCGGGATCACAGCATCTTCAGCCGGATTTATCATGATTTTATTAAATATTTTGGCACTCCTGTTTTTAGCGGGTAAGTCAAAGAAAATGACATGGAATCTGTTTAGACAGGAAGTTACAGCAAATAACGCCGGAAATATCACTTTTTTTTTTTTTACATTCATGTTAGTGATAAATGGTGTCGTCACTTAATATACATTCATACATACATAATATATATATATATATATATATATATATATATATATATATATATATATATATATATATAAAATGTATGTATAATGTGTGTATATATATTCAAATGTTCAGACACTACACTTAAATTATTAATTAATATTAAATTATAAAAACTATTAAACCTACCCCTTTGTTTCAAATTTATTATTGAATTCAAAGAAATATCCTATTTTTATTTACTTTAATCCGTCACATTGATGCTTGGTTTTCTTTCATCCAGATATTTATTAGTTACGCTATCTGTTTAGCTAATTTCATCCGTGTTTGTTTGTTTGTTTGTTTAACTTTTTTTTTTTTTTTTTTTTTTTTTACTCAAACTGGGTTTCAAAAATTTCAGTCGAATATCAAACCACAAGGATGAAATTTGACATGATGTAGACTAGCTCAAACGCTTTTTGTAACTTATTAGCAAAACTACAGTAGCTACATTTGCCTTTATACAGAAATTAGCAGGTCTTCAGGAGCTAGTATTAGTCATTATGCTAATTAGCCTGAAGGAAATCATGTCAACCTTATTCAGAAGGAAAAAAAAATTCTGGTTACAGAGCTAAGTAAACAATTAAATTAGAACCAGTATGTTTAAAGTTGAAACACTGGAATTAAATCATACACATATATTATTTAGGGAAGTTAACCAAGCATTGGTATCTTAACATTAATTAATAGTCAGCAACAACCAATAATCAATCACCACAACGAATATTAGCTATTAGCTATGTTGATGTTTTTTGTCATAAGTCTCATGTTTTAGCTAGCATGACATATAATGATCTCAAAAGAAAACACCTAGAACGGTTAAACTTAAAATATTTGCTATTTTGACCACTCCAAAGAAGTAGCTTACATGCACTTGATAGTTAAGATTAGCTGTTATGCTAATTGATAACTAGCCTAAAGGACACTCATGATCATCAGCATATCACAAACATTGTTGAGGGAGAAAAACAAATTAAAGAGCTTTAAATAAGAGTTATATTTTTAATATTTTAGCTATTTAAAATACTTAATTTAAATTTAGAGAAGTTCCAGTATCTTGCTAATAGGAGCTAGTCCGCTAATGTTAATTTACATTTTGCAAATTAAAAAAACAAATATTAGTCACAAACAGCTAACTAATATCAGCTAGTTACATTTGACAATGTGTTGACAATGTCATTCCAAACCAATAATGCATTTCAATATGCTGTTGTTTTAAGAATGTTCTTAAAATGTTACTTTATATAGCTTTATTAGAATTAGAATATATTGTCCCCCAAAAAGCCTCCTAATTATTAAACTAACATGTTATTGTTGAGAAATAATTTACACACGTCATGCCAACTTTTCTGTGCTATCTAGGATTTAGCGAAGTAATGCTCTAAACAGAAAACATTGTAAAATTTTTTATTCTCAACTTAAAATTGGTGACCAAAACCATTTAGAAAACGAAGGCAGTGTAGCTAACATGCAGTTGATAGCTAATATAGCTAAATTATCACAGCTTGGCAGCAAAACACAAAACCTTTTGCAGGGAAAATAACTGTTACAGAGCTTTAAGTAAACTAAGATTTATAAAACATAAGAAAATATTTATATGGATTAAAATTTTATTCAAATTTAGTAAGCGCCAGTATCTGGTCTGTAACAGGAGTAGTTGTGCTAATGTAAGTTTACACTTAGCAAATCACCAATCGCCATTTATTAACTACTCTACTCTTGCTTCATTTTCTGTTGTAATTATCATGTTTCACGACATCTCCTTAGTTACGGAGTCATCTGATAACTTATATCTGCTAACTACTCAGAAACGAAAAGAAGCAGGCTAATAAGAACTGCTAGGCTAGTGTTAATATACAGCCTGCAAATTGTCAATGGTTGATATTAGCGTATTTTTAGCTGGCGTTATTGTTAGTCATGTTTTTGCTAGCCACAATTTTTTTTATTTAACTTTGTAGTTGTTGTGTTCTACATGAGTTAATCAGTAATCAGATATCTTGCTAAATATGTGACATATGTACTTACATAGTCACTGTGCAACCCACCAGTGATGAAGATTGTGACCAAACTAAAACCATTATTTAAAGACACATTCAATTAACTGGTAAATATTTATTGGGAATTTGCTTTGTTGCCAGTGTATATGTGCTGAATATAGTATATTATAGTGTCTTTACTCAAAATAATGTCTTTAATTTAAAAAAAAAAATACTCAAACATGGTGTTTACTTGGGATATCAAATTACCTAGTAACTAGTGAAATCACAAATGATCAGAGTTTTAATGTGAATGTAAACACAGTCCCTGTTGGAATAGGCCAGTGGTGGCTCAGTGGTTATAGTATTGGGCTATGGATCGTAAGGTTGTTGGGCCATTGAGCAAGACCCTTAACCCGTCACTTGCTCAGTTGTAAGTCGCTTTGAATAAAAGCATCAGCCAAATGAGTAAAATATAAAATATTTAGACAGTGGTAGCCGAATGGTTAACTGATCAGAATGTCAGGAGTCAAATCGTAGCACTGCCAAGCTGCCACTTGAGCAAGACCTTTCAACTGCTCAGTTGTATCTTGTCTCAGTTGTAAGTTGCTTTGGATAAATGTGTCAGCCAAATGAGCTAAATGTAAATGAAATCTGGGTAATTCCACCATTACTCAGTTCTTCCCCATACACAACAAAATCCCTAATGTTCAGTTAGCTCTTCAGTATTAGCATTGAATAAACATCTCCAGTGTTGAATAGACTCTGACGATGCTGAATAGACATCTACAGTAAACCCTGATTTTTCAGCACAGGGATTAAGCCGGGTAGAGAAATGTCCACAGTGCTGAGAAGATGAGCAAATTACAGTCACAATCCCAGGACACACTTCAAATCTACTTCTGCACAAATTGCAGTCATTAACAAAATGTGAAACTGGCTATATTTCATTTTTCAATTAGTTTATATAGCGCTGTTAACAACAGTCATTGTCACAAAGCAGCTTCACAGAAATCCGTCTCCAGACTGCTAATGAGTGAGACCAGGAAACACACTGAGAACTCAGAAAAAAAAGTTTAGGGGAAACGAGACTTAGAAAGGCGAAGGCATGCAGAGATATACCATCAGTGATGTAATGAGTTAATTTGCCTGAACAGAGCTAACGGAAATATTCAATTTCATTCAGTATTCCAACTGTTTTCTCAAATAATCCAAGAAAAAAATATATAAAAGAATATATTAAATTTTCTATTCTTAAAAGTAGAATAACGTTTTGATAAATGAAATGTCACATGAAACACCAGGCACTTTTTGCACTTGGCTGTTACAGTGTAATGTATGTAGAGGAAGAGGCAGAGCCAAGGGCGGCTGGTATAGACGAGCTAAAAGGGTAAGCCTCCCTGACCTGAGTGAGAAGGCATATTAAGAAGGAAAAATGGGGATCCATTTCATTTCCGTTTAGTGTTTGATTCAAAATGTTCCTGCATTATAACCTCAGTCAAGTACACAGGGTATCGTGTTAGGATACAATGCATAACAACTGGTTTGAGCTAATAAGAACACACTGTTTTAAGTGGAAGTGGAGAATGATTGGATGTCTCATCCCTCTTCTATCAGATGAGGTGGTTGCTTTGGAGAATGGCGAATGGACGGCCCCCATGGACTGTTTACGGGCGAGCGAGATGTGTAACCAGAACGCGCAGTGCAGCTCACGTTTCCGTATCATGCGCCAGTGCCTGGTGGGCCGAGACCGCAGCGCCATGCTGGAGAATAAGGAGTGCCAGGTGGCGCTAGAGGTCCTGCAGGACAGCCCGCTGCACCACTGCCACTGCAAGAGGGGCATGAAGAAGGAGCTGCAGTGCCTGCAGAGCTATTGGACCATCCACATGAGCCTCAACGAAGGTAAGCGTCTACATTTCGGGCATTTGCAAGCACAGATTATACTGAAGTGCCCACAATAGGAATATTAAGAATATCATGGTATATCTATACAATATACCATGATATTCCTGATATTCCTATTGTGGACACATTAGTATAATCTGTGTTTGATTTAGAAAGCCACTAGTTTTCAGCAAAGATTGTGCTGCTGTTTACTTCCAAAGTCCCTTATTTTGGACAAGTTTGAGGGAACGATCACACGAGTCCTCGCTATTGTCACACAATTCTCCCGTTGCATCTTGGTTCCCATGGTGACAAGCACCACCTGGTCATGTTTTGCAACATTTCATTTCAGGCACGATGGTATAAGTGGACAAACTAATCCGGAACTAATCCAAAACAGGTGCACGCAATCAGGTAATATGCCAATGACAAGACAAGGGGCGGAGACAGGACCAAAACAAAAACAAATGCAGACATGAGCACAAGACGCTTGCCGTCATGGGAACCATGCCAAGAAGGAAGAATCCATGACAGCTACACGTATAGGTAATCCCATTATTGTCCTCAGCAGATCAGAGTCGCATAAAAGTTTTGACAAACATGGTAGACCAAACTATTGCCTCCACTGTGGAAAAATATTTTTACAAAATTAAGTCTGTTGTTTGTCTCCATGACATGTTGATTGCAGTTTATAGATTTCATGGCCGTATGCAACACCACATCTTATGTAGGCAGCTTATGCAGCTAGTGACTTGTGAGGTAGTCTGTCTACATTAATTAGCGAATAGTAGACTTGTTCTTTTCTAATATCTGCTATTAGATTAGGAACCATCATCAGGTTAACTGATACCGTAGTGAGCAATAGAGAATAAGCAAATATGCAGTGAGTTAAACAATGTATAATGGCATGAATGGTGTCCTGAATGCGATGCCAGCCCAACTGCTGCCCAAGAAGATGGCTTCTGGAGTGGAGCACAACATTTAAAGTTATTTTTGAGTACAGTATCATGAGGTTGGATGATTATCATGATATAAAAGCGGAGTATTGGAACATGCCTAGTCAGGATTCTACATTCACAGGGACACTGCTTTATCTAAAAAGTTATTTAGCTATTTCTGCTGAAGTAGGCTCATGACTCTGAGAATCTGTTTAAAAGGTAACTCACGCTGTGTAATGTGTTCTATATTAGACTTGTGGAAGCAAACAGACAGCTGAAAGAACTTCCACTAACAGCACTGCAGTGAGTCAGGAATTCTTTGTAAGTACTTTGGACATTTAGAGAGCTGTTGAGTTATTTAGAGGCTGTAAAAAGAGTGTGTAGCCACTCCACTGTCACACCTTTACTGTGAAATCCAGAATGGAACAGTTTACTCTTTTAATACTGTAGTGTTTAAGATGTTTTTATTTTTGTAGTGTGTTATAGTACAATGTCCAGAGCAGCTAGGGCAGCGCAAACATAACTGTAGAAGAGTACGTTTTAATCCCTGAACTGCCACATACCTGCTGTTGGACTCTCGAGTAATATTTATAGTAGGCTGATTACTATGATAGAAACAAGCTCACTGACAAAGCTAACTCAGCTAAAGTTAACAACAAAAAAAAGGAAGTGATCAAAGACATCCAGTTGATCCATATAAACTTCACTTTTGAAGCACTTTTACCACCCCAAAGTGTTTTATTCCTCTTATACCACAGCAATTTTCCAGCTCTAACAATTTATTTATTAAAGAATGACAGGTCATACATTTTTTTTATCCATTTACAGACATTTAATGTTGTGGAATGTATGCAAAACAAGTTAAGTCACTTGCATTATAACAGCTATAAACATCAGCTTCTTTTCTCTCTCTTGAGGTTCATAAGATGAAAACAGCAGTGTGTATTGTCACAGAGAAACTGCAAAGCCCACCCTGCTGAAGACTGTTCCGTGTCAAACTGGTACAAAGTGCTGACACTGGCGACTACTTCCACGAATACATATTTCCTCACAGAAAATCAGCTGTCAGAGCTGAAGTTATAATAAAAATAATCAGCACCTTCCGACCAATCGTAATCAAGAATTCACCAGCACTGTAACAAAGTTCAGCTAAAACGTTCAGTCGTTATCAGTCACCTTATCCACAATTACAATTTTGTCACAGTTAATTATGAATGTCTTTCAATTTGCATTTGTGACCAGCTACACCAAGTAATGCAAAGATATGGAATTCTGAATGCTGGTTTATATAAGCCCTAAAAAGGGCTAATCAGTAACAAAAATGACAGATTCAAGTGTGTAAAGAAGTACTGCCAGTACACTGCAATGCCAGATTTATCTGAAAAGGAAGGTCTTTAGACATTTATGGAAGGAGTGAACATAATGAGCCATTGAGACAGGATATGTCTGTTTAGATGCTTTATCGACCGTTCAGACATTGAGGAGCAAGGACACTGAAGCAGCAAGATCTCAACTTACAAGCATGCTCAGAGTTGTTGAAAACCAGAGGTGATGTGTGGTTCCATACAAAGGTACATAGATAATGTGATACAGAGAGCTGTGTATATGCGATCTGTATTTGATTCCAGTAGAGTGATTTCAATAGGAAGGTCACATGACACAACTTGGAGATGGAGATTACTGGATATGAAGGAAGGCTAGATAGTTATCTACAGTGGGGGTCTTCTTTTGGGAAAGAAATGGGCAAATTGGCTGAAAAGGTGCAGTGCATACAGAGAAAGGGACCAAATGAAAACAAGACATGAAGTGTGTTGTGTATGTGTCTGAAAAAGACAGAAAGAGGAGAGGCCATGGGAGAAGAATGACTCTGCATTCACACGGCAGAGATATTTTTTACGTAGTTTTGGCCAAAGTGCATTACGTTCACTACGAGTAAGCAAATTCTCAAACAATGGGGAAGTGGGCCTCATGGGGGAGAGAAAGTTTGCAGAGGTCTATCTTAAAGTTTCTTCAATTGTCCCTCTGAGGAAACAGTTAAAGATTCTATTCAGAGAGCCAACAACAAGAAAAATTCCTTTAGGAAGCCGGCAACCATTAAATCTCTAAAGAACCCTTGAAGAACCTTTTTTTTTTTCAGGAGTGTAGCTATGTGCACTTTTTCCTGTGCAGATTAGGGATGTAAAAGAATACAAATGATTTACATTATTCAGAATGAACAAAAACTGTTTTCTAAACAAATATAAACACAGATCCAAATAGGAGACACACTGTTCCTGAAAGGTTCACAAGGCATCTGGTCGAGACAAGATATATGTATCAGGAATGGGAAAAATTGTTAGAGTGGAGGTTTTTTTTTTTTTCATTTTCATATTGGCACATGAGAGCAAAAATAAAAAACATTTAAAAAAAAAAAAAAGCCCTTCTGGTTTTACGATACTCCCACTTCAGGTTTAAATCTGAATACAGATAAGGATATGGATATTTGGAATACTTAATAGATAGAGATACAGATACAGAGTGTGTCATTGCTCTACACCCCTTGTGCAGAGAGATGTGTATTTTGGAGCAAATTCATGCACTTTTATTCAGAGCAGCGTTTCGTATGCTGAGACTGAATCTGGACAGTGGGAGATGATGTCCATGAGAAGGCAAGAAAAAACAACAATGCATATTGTGAAACACCGCTTGTAAGACACTGAGAGCATTTGGAGTGGAGCTGAATTATTTGGAGTGTGTACACTGAGTGTGTTTGATTATGCAGCACAGGAAAATGAAGATGTTCCTGCTTCCATTTGCACATCTTTTTATTATGGAGCGCTTTTACTCTTGGGATTGTGCTAGCGTCTTTTCCTGATGGTGATGGTGAATCGCTATAGGAGTTTAGGCATTAAGATCAGCGTGAATTATAAATTATAAACCCATCTGCTTCAGCAGCACTGCTACAAATGAGTCGTATTGATGCAAGTATTCAGTGAGTTACACTCGCAGCACTGCCATTTCAACATCGTCAAGCGGCAGGCCTACTAAGGTAAAAGGCACACACACACACACAGACATACAGAGCTCCCTTTTATCATAGCATGTGTGTATACAGATAAGGCTGTAGGGATAGGCACAACTAAAACACTCCAAGTGACCCAGTGATGAAACCTGATTACCCAGTAACTGTGTGAATAAAATTGTATTGCTTTTGTTTGCTGCTCTTGCAACCTCATTGAATTAATTTAAACATCATGTTTTGGTGTTTTGGGCAGAAACTGATGTGGTTGGTTACAGTGACGTTTTGGGCAGAAACTGATCTGATTGGTGACATTTAGGCAGAAACTGTGATCTGATTGGTGACGGCCATTTTCGCAGAAACTCTGATCTGATTGGTTACAGAGCCATTTTCGCAGAAATTCTGATCTGATTGGCTACAGTGCCATTTTCGCAGAAACTCGGATCTGATTGGCTACAGTGCCATTTTCGCAGAAACTCTGATCTGATTGGCTACAGTGCCATTTTGGCAGAAACTCTGATCTGATTAGTTACTGCCATTTTCGCAGAAACTCTGATCTGCTTGGTGATGTTTTGGGCAGAAACTGTGACCTGATTGGTTACAGTGACATTTTGGCAGAAACTGTTATCGGATTGGTTACAGTGACATTTTGGCAGAAACTGTGATCTGATTGTTTGAAGTTGCATTGGGGAAGAAACTGTGATCTGATTGGTTACTGTGGAAGTAGAGGTGGGACCTTGTTCTCTGCAGAGACTCTAAAGATAACTGTTAAGAACAAAGCTTAAAATTATGGTGGTATCCTTGGGTATATCTGTTGTGAGATCTGGAATTTAAATACACTTTTCTAGTCAAACCCAGCTGTCAAAATGACCAGTGTGCACATCTGTAATTCTGACACATACCTAATGAGTACACATGCATGTTTGTATGAGATAGCCTGGAGCTGGTTTATGTTTATTTGATGCTATGAAGTGGGTGTCATTAGGAGAAGCCCAGTGGGATGTTCACTCAAAGGTCTTTCATGTACACTCTAATAACCTCCTGCTTATTTCAGCAGCATCTGGCTTTGTCTGTGTCTCTGGGCACACAATGGCTTCGGTGCCATTGCTTTTTTTTTTCAATCCACCAAACGGTTGGACTCCTATTTTGGGCTGCAGTGGCATCAGCACAGGCCATCATTAAGATGTTTTCCCAGTGACTCTTTTGTTCTCAATTCCACTATTCTGTCGAGCCGAAAAGCAAGAGGCTTGTGAAAAATACAGGGCACTCTCAAGTGGACCGAACAGCGATGATTACAGCACCACAGAACTCAATCAAATCGACCAAGAGAACACAAAACACACAATCTGAAACTTTAGGAGGCTCGTGTGCAGACATGCTGGTGTGGATACGCTCAAAGCATGGTTATCTTCAAGCCATTCTGTCTGACTGAAGGCATGCTGGGGATTTCTGCTGCTAAAGAAATGCACAAATTGACCGAAAAGGTGCAATGGACACAGAAAGAGGGGCAAAATGAAAGAAGAAATGAAGTGTTTGTCTGAAAAAGACAGACAGAGGAGAGGCCAGGAGAAAAGACTGACCCTGCATTCACATGGAAGGGATTTTTTTACTTCACGTTGACCAAATCATACTGCATTGGCTACCAGTAGGTCCATTTCTAGTTATAAGCAGTAATAGTGGAATTTCTGCTCTCTTAGTTTATATACAGAACCCTGCAACAGTATTTCCTTGATATTGAAATATTTGCAAGCTAAGAACTCTCCAAAGAAGAATGAAGAACCCATTCTAAGAGTGCAGTGTCGGGCTTCACATGTGGTGTTTTCTGCACAGATAGACATGTGTCATATGTTAGCAACATTCAGTAAATCGGTTTGTGTGAGCAAATATTCACAAACAAATCCACACACCTTTATTATCAGGGGACTCAGCAGTGATGTGTAGGTTGGCGCTCACACAGTGATTTATGTTAACTAGCTTAACTGTTACAGGTTGATTATGCACTAATCAAACTCACCCAAACCCTGATAGTTCCAAAATATTTCTGTCTTGACACGTGTGGTGGCCTGGGAAAATCCTTCACAAGGAGGAATTTTGGCATTTTCAATTCAATTAAATTTTCAATTCAATTTTATTTGTAGAGGTAACAAAAGCATGAACTAGTTTTTCTGTATTGTGTAGTGACAATATATTTCTTATTTTAGCAATATTTCTGAGATGAAAGAAAACGATCCTAGTGATATTATCTACATGAGCTTCAAAAGAAAGACTAGAGTCGATAATCACACCAAGGTCTTTTACTGCTGCACATGATGAAACAGAAAGGCCATCCAGAGTTATTATGTAATCAGAAAGCTTACTTCTAACTGCATGTGGTCCTAGTACAAGTACTTCTGTCTTGTCAGAATTAAGTAAGAGAAAGTTAATAAGCATCCAGTTTCTAATGTATTTTACACATTCCTCAACTTTATTAAGCTGGTGTCTGTCATCTGGCTTTGCTGAAACATACAACTGTGTGTCATCAGCGTAACAGTGGAAGCTAATACCATGTTTTACGAATAATTTTGCCCAGAGGTAGCATATATAAAGAAAAGAGCAGTGGGCCTAAAACAGAGCCTTGCGGGACACCAAACTTTACCTTAGTTTTAGAAGAGAAGTCACCATTTACGTTTACAAACTGATAACGATCAGTCAAATAAGACCTGAGCCAGGAAAGGGTTGTTCCCTTAATGCCTACTACATTTTCCAGTCTATCGAGGAGAATAGCATGATCAATGGTATCAAAAGCTGCACTAAGGTCAAGCAGCACAAGCAAGGAGACACAACCCTGATCAGAGGCCAGTAGTAAGTCATTTACCACTTTAACCAGCACTGTCTCTGTGCTATGATGAGGCCTAAATCCTGACTGATACATTTCATGAATGTTATTCCTATGTAAGTATGAGCATAGCTGCTATGCTACAACCTTTTCTAGGATCTTGGAGATAATGGGGAGGTGTGACTTTGGTCTATAGTTAGACAGCTGATAGGGGTCAAGGTCAGGTTTTTTAATCAAGGGCTTGATAACTGCTAATTTAAAAGATTTAGGTACATAGCCAATGCTAAGGGAAGAACTGATTATCTATTACTAGAGGTAACAAAAGCATGAACTAGTTTTTCTGCATTGAGTAGGGACATTATATTTCTTATCTTAGCCATATTTCTGAGATGAAAGAAGGCTATCCTAGTAATATTCACACCATATTCACAGTCAATAATCACACCATGGTCTTTTACTGCTGCACATGATAAATCAGAAAGGCCATCCAGAGATACAGTGTAATCAGAAGGTTTACTTCTAGCTACATGTGGTCCTAGTACAAGTACTTCTGTCTCGTCAGAATTAAGTAGAAGGAAGTTACTAAGCATCCAGTGTCTAATGCCCTCTACACATTACTTAACTTTATTAAACTTATTTTCTATTATATTCAATTCAGTTCTATTTGTATAGTGCTTTTAACAATGGACAGTATTATATCTATATTATATGTAATTTATATTATATTAATTTATTATATGTAATTTATTATATGTGGTTCTGTAAACTACACACATTCCTGAAATGAGCTATACTTTATGGCCAAAAGTGTGTGGACACCTGGCCATCACACCCATATGTGGTTCTTCCCCAAACTGTTGCCAGAAAGTTGAAAGCACACTATTGTATAGAATGTCTCTGTATGCTGTAGCATTACAATTTCCCTTCACTGGAACTAAGAGGCCCAAACATGTTCCAGCATGACGATGCCCCTGTGCGCAAAGCGAGGTCCATGAAGACATGGTTTGCCAAGGTTGGAGTGGAAGAACTCCAGTGTCCTGCACAGAGCCCTGACCTCAACCCCACTGAACACTTCTAAGATGAACTGTTAGGCCGACTGCACTCCAGGCCTCCCCACCCAACATCAGTGTCTGACCTCACTAAAGCTCTTTTGGCTGAATGATCACAAATCCACACAGCTACATTCCAAAATATAGTTGGAAGCATTCCCAGAAGGGTGGAGGTTATTATAACAGTAAAGGGGACTAAATCTGGAATGCGATGCTCAACAAGCACATATGAAGGTAAGGATCAGGTGTCCACAAACTTTTGGCCATATAGTATATGTATATTTTCATTTTGCATGCACCTCAACCCGAAGTAAAGTTCTGATCACATTTGAAACTCTTTACCCACAAAAGTGAAGAATTTTGCATGTAAGGATTTAATTCTGACTGCAGTGTACTGCAGGAGCATCATGGACATTTTAACAGCCAGTATCTGATTACAAACTGAATTGATTAGGGTTATGTCTGTTTTAGTATGCGATGTAGCTATCCAGCAACTTGATCAATGTCACTTGAACATTCACTGTGCGAGGGAATCACACTTAGCTAGCAAGGTTTTCGACAGTTTGTTAGACTGGCTCCATACACGGCATGGTCTTTGCAGGAAGATAGCCAAGGCAAGATTAAAAAGCAAATAACATTTCTGTTATTTTGGTGAAATATATTGATGGTTGCGTAAAGATAACGCAGTTATAAGCAGGAAAAAAAAACTATTTTAGATAAAAAATGTTTTTGACATTTCTTTGTCAGAATTCATTCACTGTGACTTTAACAGTGACTGTGATCTGATGACTTTTTCCAGACTGCCACAACAAATATATTTGACACAATAAAATGCATAATAATTTTAACCTTCATACTGATATGACGTCTGGTAGGAGATCATTTCACAGTTCAACAATTGGGAAAATTATGCGTCCCGAGTCCCATTGTCCGTTACTCTTCATTTCTCAATTGCATTAAGTTACATAAACTCAGCTCACCTTTATCGTATCACCTAGCCCCACCCATCTCACCTGCCCCGCCTCTTTGTTGCTGTAAATTGCTCGACTCTTCTGGCCACATCACGTTGCTGCAAGTATGAGTGCTGAGTCTGAGGAGAAAAAGAAAGAAAGAGACTGGAATATGAAAAAAATGGAGTGAAAGTATTAGAGGAAATGGACTGAAAGAGATTGAGGGAGATTAAATGGCATGGGAAGAGACCGAGACTGAGCCAGGGAAAAAAATTATTATATTTGACAGAATGAAAGAAAAGGACAGAGAGAGAGAAAGAAAAGAGAGAGGAGAAACACAGAGAAAGATTAGAGAGGATGGTGAGCAATAGAATAGGGAAGAAAGAGAAATGATAATGATAGAGCGAGAGAGAGAGATTTTAAAACACAAGACAAAAAGAGAGTCGAATGAGGAATTGGCAGATATAAACATGCTCTCAATGGTCTCCATTTAAGGAGCTAAAATGAAGATCTGTTTTCATTTTATATGCTCAGAAATTAAACCGTCACCAATATTTTAGCTACAGAGCTTCACCGATGTGATTTTTTTTTTCCAAACAAACCCCAGAAAGAGCAGTATACATAAAAAACTAGCACATTATAAATATTTATCTCAGTTCTAAATCAGTGACACTGGAATAATGTTCGTATATAACCATAACAGTGAGAATTCCATGGATTTACTTAGTTAGAAATTTACAGTATACAGTGCATGAAAATGTTTGTCACTCTTTATACTCTTTATAAAGTCATTCTTTATATTTTTATATAAAGAATAATAAATGTCCTAATCTTGCAGTTTCACCAAAAAAAAATAAAAAATCATCAAATTTTTTTACAAACCTGATTGCACAAGTATGCAAATCGCCAATGGCCCTAACGCTGTAGGCCCCGCCCCTTCAGCCAGGAAACTGGCCCACATTTGCATATTGGAATTTGATTGGATGTTATATTTGATGATGCAATAATACTTTAATGTTACATGTCTAACAGTATTTCAGATTTTCTACTGAGATGTTCAGCTTCCTGTTTCTTAAGTAAGGAATGAAACACTTGGGGATGTGCTGTTATAGGAAAATAATCAATGACAGGGTGGTGTATTGTGACCCAATGACAGCATATCCAAAAGTGTTATATTCCTTTTATACCACAGCAATTTGCTAGTGATTACAGTTTGTTATTTATTATAGAAAGACTCATCATACTTTTTATCCATTTATAGTTATAGTTAATGTTTATAGTTATATAGTTTATCGTTGATGTTGTGGAACGTCTGTGAAACAAGTCCGTTCCTATTGCAAGTTTCATGTTCATGGATGCAGTTGTCTTGTAGAACGTTTAAACAGGCATTATTGGTGATTTTTTGACTGATGCTCGTAAGTGTCTGGACCTTAAATATCAGCTACTTTTATTAAATTATGTACAGTATCAATCAAGTCACAGTTCCGGTGATGGCCCGTAGTCATCTGTCCTGTCTTTCAGCTATGCCCTTTCTATTTCTTCTCTTTTCCTGCAGCTCTCCTCATCTCTCTGCCTCCTTTTTTATGACCCTCATTTTTCATTCCATCTTTGCTCCATTTTTGTCTTACTCCAACTCCATCTCCCTTTCTCCCCTCTCTCATCAGTTTCTTTTTCCTTTGCTCATTTCTCTCATCCTCTCCTCTTTTTCCTCCTTTCTACCCTCTCTCTCATAGTCCTTCATTACTATGTCTCTCTCTCTCTCTCTCTCTCTCTCTCTCTCCGCTTCAAAGTTCTGTCAGTACCGGCAATATCTCAGTGTGATTCCTGACACACACAGAGGCATGCTGGGAGAGAAATCACCTACGGAGGCTCTGAGTTTAGAAACCCAGGGCTGGACAAGTTTCTCTGTTCACACCCGACTGGGTAAATCCCTCCATCAAAAAGAAACAGGAAAGAGAGGATGACAGAGAAAAAGAAACTGAGCTGGAGAAGAGTAGAAACACTCAGAGTGTAAACTGTCTCTGTAAGGAAAGTAGAGTCCAGAGACAGCAGGAAGCTGGAGGGGAGACAGAGTGAAAGTGAAAAAACTATGACAGAGGAACAGGGAGAAAGACAAGTCTAGAGAGGACATAAGAGAGAGAGTAGAGGATGAGCAAAAAGTATCAAAGAAAGAAATAGGACATGAGAAACAAAAGACAAAGAGTTTGGAGGAAACTCGAAGAGAGAGACCTGAAAGATTCTCCCTCACTTGGCTGCATTTTGGGCAACATTAGCAGATTTTTTAGATATTGAAGCATGAATAATTCTTTTTTCACGTATGGTCACATACAGTTCAAATGACTCAAATGTTTATTTGACTTCACATGTGCTGTTTCGTTGAAATGCACCATTATGTTTTTCATTTCATCACATATTACTCACATAATCATATAGGAAAAAATCAGGGTTTCATGCATTTATCCAGAGGAGAATGGGCAAACTGGTTCAAGCTGATAGGATTGCTATGGTAACTCCAATAACAATTCTATACAACCGTGGTGAGCAGAAAAGCATCTCGAATGCATAACACATCGAAGCTTGAGGTTGTTGGGTTACAGTAGCAGAAGACCACATCGGGCTCCATTCCTGTCATCCAAGAACAGGAACCTGAGGACACCTGAAGCTGAAGTCCAGGCGATGTTGTTACATACACACACACACACACACATTATTATACATTTATACACCTGAGGACGTTGCGGTGTCTGGTTTCATATGTGTTGGAAGCATATAACGCTAAGTACCCTGCTGCCAGAGCTTCACAAACGGAAAGAATTTTAATTCACTACAATTAAATCAAAACGTCATAGCAACACTCATCAGCAGTGAGCAGAGAAAGGCTTTAGCGTTAGCCTTCACCCTCAACAGGTTGTTAGCGATGACACGCAGCTAGCAGAGTTGTGTATTACTGTACCACTGTTGATATTCTTTCACACTGCCTGTCTAACTGTAACACAGTTTAAGGGTAATTTAGCCTCTGTGCTCTCGTTATGTTTTCACCTCTGACACCAATTAGCCATCATGCTAACAGTGTGAGCACGCACACGCAGCTCTGGGTGGTAGAAGTGTGATAACGTTTTACATTTTGGAACGTTTTAACATTGTGGCTATATTTATTGTTCTGAATTTTAATTTATCCCTGATGTCCACTAATTCACTGAAAAGCACTGATTCGTCTTTGCTTATGGTCATTTCTTTGCATTAATGAGAGGATCACAGGATACGTTTATCTGGGGGAGTATGGGCTTAAAGGCAAACAATTTAATGCATGTTTATCTGACTGCAGCAGCCTGGAAGAGTTTCGTTCTGTCAGAGTGAACTTTTTTTTGCCCGTATAGTTTCCTATATGTGTGTGGGCGAGCACTGAGGGCAATTATGTAATTACTGAGACACACGGCGCAGCCTGCAAGCCTCGCACGTTCCTATGCAAATCCTTATTTTCAGCCGTCCATGTTAATTAGGGGATTATATGGCACCCAAGAGACACTTTTATATGTAAAAAGTGTTTCAGGACACAGGCAGGTCTGCTTTTGAGATATTATTCTGTAGAGAGACGGCCCTGCCCCTCACAAAGTTTTAATTTAACAAGCACGTAGGTTTGGGACAGAAGTCATTAACTACAGTTGCATTACAAAACACACAAAACCACACGGACATCCCGACTAAAGATTCGTTTTGCTTCAGTGCCTCGAAGCAGCATGCAGGAGAAGTGAGCTAAATAACCGAGTTTAATATAAACTCTGTCGTGACTCAGTGCTTCTCTGTTTGTACAATGTTATTTTATTTATTTATTTTTTGTTCTTAATACCACATGAGTGTTAAGCATCACTAATTGCATTCTCCAAATATAGTTAATTAGAAACAGTGTTGTGATTTCACTATAGTTGGTTCTACAAAATGACAAACATGCCATACATTAAGAAAAAGCAATTAAATTTACACATTTTTTAAGCTTTTGCCCTATAGTCGGGAGACAGCGATCTGTAGCCAGGAGCCAAGGGAGCAAAATTGGCCGTGCTCTCTGGATGGGACGGATGGCATTCTCTGTCTGCACCTGCGCCTGTGAGCTCATGTATGCGGAAGAGGGCAGATAGCGCGTTCCGCCGAGTGTATTACAAGGCATGAGCAGCAGTTTGAAAAATATGTGGCGTTAGCCTTCACCCTCCCTGGTTGGTAGCTGTTGTATGATAGGGTAGAGCTGTCTAATGGATGGGAATTGAAGCTTAAAACTTGCTGAAAGACTTTGAATTGATCTGATTTCTGACACTGTATGGCATTGTGATCAATATAAATGACTGGAAGCCATCTTGAAGTAGAAACGTACTTTTTCAGCACATAGTAGGTTCCAGTATCAGACTCAGGTATAATGTGTGGGCCAATGTTTGAACTTACTTTAAAGTTGATTTGGATAATAATATAATTGAAATTGTATGTATATATATATATACACATTATAATACAGACTCCATATGCCATGACATTGTTATTTACAAATTACCTTATGATGATTCAGTGGCAAACTGGTCGCTCCTAGTGGAAAAACTAAACAAGCAAACTTCCTCGTCTTCATTCATGTTCACCAGCTACATTTTGCATAAAGGTACCATTGTGTATATTTCATTTTTGGCTCAATTGACCCTTTATCGCAGTTCAAAGATGGCAGTAATGGATCTGTGCTAGTCTGGGAAGACCAGAAATTTCCTGTGACAGTCTGCGCCCCTGAGCTGTGATTCTGCCAGAGGATGAATCGAGATTTTATGTAGTAACATTGACACAGCGAAGCGACAAATGCAAATGATTTGGTCAAGCAATTTACTGCAGCAATCATATGGTGTCCGTTGTGTGATGTCCCTCCATCCTTAATCCTCACAATGTCAGGAACCTCTCTCATGAATCTCACTTTCAATTGAGTTCGGTTTAAATCAGAGAGAAACGCAAGAGAAATATGTGTTTATGGAAGGTCAATTATTTTTGTTCTTTATTTTAACTATCCTTAGTTTAGAATAACAGTGAAGACAGCAACTATAATAAATTAAATTGAATTAAATTAAATTAAACATAAAATGCAGTGACCAAAACTTTTTTGTTAAACCAGAAAAAAAAAGTGTGACATTTTGGTTCTTTCTCAGTTTCATAAAGCAACCTGGGCTGGTTTTTCAGGGATTTTTGTTTTCTTTCTTTTTAGACATAATTTCATACATGGGCCTCACTTCGGATCTCCAAACAAGTTTCTATCATAAGCCTGCAGACGGAAATGTTATTAGTGTGATGAAAACTATACATTCAGTCAGACTTCCCCAAACTTTACATTTGTATCCTCCAGAAATGATAAACTATTCGAAGCCCTGCTATATAAAAGTACCTTCTCTGCCACCGGCCACCGTGTTTTGGTGTTGTGTAATTGATTTTTTCAGTGGAAAGCAATTTCAAAAACACACCAACCTGTTCAATCTCGCGTCGCTTTCTTGTCGTCCAATTACTGCTGACTGGTTTGCTTTCTGTCTGGAGGAGGTAGGGGGACAGAAAAAGCACTAAAAACCCACTCAGATGGTGATAATAACAGAATTGACTCATATATAAGCAGCACCGTTAAAATGTCTGAGCCTCTTTTTTGCTCTCTCTTTTTTTTTGCTGTTGTGGCAAAAATCTACCTCTCATTTGATAATTTCCACTCAGCCCAGCACATTAAGCCTTTTTCACCCATGCAGATTCACCTCTTTTGCATAAAACCTAAACACTGTGCATATACCATTTGGTAATTACTCATTCGAAAGGTTTCAGAAACTCAAAATGTTTTATTCAATCAGGCCACAGTAATGGCACTGCACTAATGGACTCTCTTTTTTTTTATTTTAAAGAACACTTTACTGACAATGACAGCATTTTTCTCTGAGTGGATGAGTGCCAAGTTATAGCACAATGTAAATACAGTTTTGAAACTCTACCACATGAAGTGCATTAATGACCACTCAAGCAAACCACATAAGCTAACGTATAATTGCCAGAAAGGACAAAGGCTAAAACTCTCTGCATGGAGTTCGAGGCTTTAGGATTTACTTTAAGCCAGATCTGAAGCTAATATCCGTAAGCTCCTCATCACTCCACCAGCTTTAGATAGTACAGACCTCTGCCTCATTTCTTACCAACACTGAAGCCCAACATCGTGTTACACCTGTACTCCAAAATCCACATAAAGCAGTGTATTGACTTTGAAAGCCCTTAGTAATCTTGCTCCTTCTTGACCTCCATCTTCCCTACCAATCCTTTCATGTTATTAGATCTTCCTCTTCTTCCTTGCTCACTGTCCCTTCGTCTACCCTTTATAATCTCAAGCCACCAAGTCTCAGTCACAGTCACATATAGTTTTTCACTTACATATAAGTTGGTTCTCTGTGCATTTGTTTGTTCTTTGGTCTATTTGTTTAACCTGCTGATGTTGCATGTGACGTGAAAGATCATGTCTTGCTGTTATAGGAAAATAATCAACTTTTTGTCGGGCCACATCAAACTACCCAGACACTGGTTGTTGTCCTATAACAGCACACCCTGTCATGTTTTATTCCTTACTCATTTGGCAGAATGACTTCCAAAGTGACTTACCTGCTGACAGACAGACTGATTTACTGACAGACATACTGACTGACAGAAAGACCGATTTCCTGACAGATGCACTAACTGACTGACACACTGACTGACTGACTGACGGTCTGGCACACTGACTGACCAACTGATATACTGACACATTGGCTGACTGACAGACACACTGACTGTCAGTGATTAACTAACAGACACACTGACTGAGTGACAGACACAATGACTGACTGGCTGACTGACACACTGGCTGACTGACTGACTGTCACTGATTAACAGACAGACAGATTTACTAACAGACACACTGGCTGACTATGAAACAGCTTTACTGAGAGACAAACTGACTGACTGACTGACTGACAAATACACTGACTGACTAACAGACACACTGACTGACTGACACACTGATTGACAGACACACTGATTGACAGACAGATTTTCTGACAGACACACCAACTGACTGACTGACTGACTGAGTGACTGACTGACAATCTGATTGATTGACTGTTAGTGTTGGTAAATCACTGTGCTGTAAGAGGAATAAAACATTTCGTCATGTGCTGTTATAGTAAAATAATCAACTCCAGGGTGGTCAGAGTAACTCTCATGTCAGCCTGCATCACACCGCCCTGTTGTTGATATTTTACACAACTGCACATCACAAAAGTGTTTCATTTTTTAGGCATTGTTAAGAAAACAATGTTTTGGATGTTTTTTCTTATAAGCTAAAAGCCAACACTCCAATTTTTCCGACAACCTCTTCTTAACTGTTCACGGAACAGAGTCAAAGCCTCCACAACCTCCTATTCCTTCCTGTCACTTCTGGCCACTCAGTGCCAAGATGCCATTTTTTGTTTCAGAGAGCGATTTTTCAGAATGATCAAGCTGTCAAACAAAATCAAAAAGCGTGAGAGTGCTACCACAAATTTCTCATCTCCCAGTTGACTTACAGACCGGTCAGAGTGCATCAAATATTTGATTTTTTGCCCAAACTCTACACAGTCTAGTGGTGTGTGCTGGCCCACAAATCATATTTAAACAGATTCGAACAACAGCCAGTAGAGACTGAGAGCTCAAAAAGAGAAATACAGAAAGTAGGCATACTGTAGACGACAGCCCAGCATGTGCACATGTCGCTGAGGGATGAAGTGAATAGATTATGGCTAAATTATAAATACAAGTGCAGAAATATAGCCTGAGGAAATATACAAAATTTGGGTGGAATTGGCCATAGAGGTGCTGCAATGCTTGATTTTATGTCCCTAATGGAAATATATTTTTTGCTGTGTTTATTAAGGAACACTTTATGCAGAGATACAGAGAGCAGGAGACATGTAGGGCCTTTTCTATATTGGCAAACCATTATGTTGTACACTAATAATTACAAGAAGAAGAAGAAGAATTTAATTCAACTTTATTGTCATCATACTCAGGTGTACAGTATAATGAAATGTTTAGCTAGCCTAAGGTACAAATATATAACAAGTGTTAGTGCAAATATCATGATACAAGACTGAAGACATTAGGTGTAGCCTCATTAGACAGGACACTTTACACAGTACACAGAGCGGCGAAAAAAAGGACAGTTTCATAGAATAAAAAAAGATAACACAGTTTAATGTGTTTAATGGAGAGAGCTAGCTGAGTTTCTGCTGCAATCTTGGAAGCGGCATCTTGTTCAAATAATAGCGATATGATGCATATCTTGATACGACATGTACAATATCATACTGTAACATGTTGTATGTTGAGGGAAGATGTAAGTGTGTATCCATAAATCATTGTTACATTCCATAGCAGGGGTCAGATAACAGGCATGCAGCATCACAAGGGCAACACCGTACTCCTCAATCAAATGAACAGGCAAAGATAAAAAAAAAAAAAAACAGGAAGTCTAGCTAGAAACAAAGAACTAGGAAACCTGACACTATTAAATCACAGAGAATAAGAAAACGCAGAAACAAGGCTCGGACTTAACGACACAGAGGTGCAGTGAAACACTAGGACTTAAATAGGAAAAATAATCAGGCCCTAGTTAACAGCAGAACAGGAAACAGGTGACAGCAATCACTATACGAAGACAAACCAATAACAAGACAGGGTGGAGACCTGAATCAAAACAAACACGCATGGTGTTAAAAACAACACGTTGACAGGGATGCCTCCACCACCATCAAGTCTAGTCCTTCATGGTACGAATTTGTATGACAGGTGCACCCTTAAAATATACTTCAAACATGAAGGAAGCTATTGAAGAATGACATTTGACCTGCGACCCCATAGACTATTCAGTTGGTTTTCTGATTTGGAATGCTTTTTCATTATAATTTGAAATAATTGATTATATTTGGTTTACTGCATGGTTTGTTCACTGGTCCACCACAAACCCCATGACAAATCTCTCACCATTGTCATTCTGTACAGTAGGTCACATAAACACCATCTGAAACATCTCATTATCAATCCACTGCAGCTTCGTCCCAAACCACACAAGCTATTCACTATATGCTCCATATGTCCCGTTCTAACAGCACTGTGTATTAATGGCTATTCTGTCAGATAGCTTGTTTGGACACTAACCTCAGGGAATTATGGGATTTGATAATAGAACTAGATGTTTTCCATTCGAAAATGACAAGACTGTGTACATCACTAAGTAGTGAACACACTGCATGGGGTTTAACGTGACATGCCTCCAAGGGCTTCTGACCTACAAGAAGAAAATGAGAAGATGGTTTTGTGAAGATGCAGTTAATTAGAAATGATGATTTTATTGTCAGCGGTAATTAAAATGGGAGCACAAAGACAGCATAGAAGAATAATAGGGCACTTAAGCGAGGGCTCGGAGTCTCTGTAGGACTGGTGTATGTGTCCCGTTAGAGCAGGAGGTGAATATTTAAGACTGTGACAGTACAGTAATGTAACATGAAGAGGAAATAGCCAGTAGCGTTATGCTATACAAGTAGACCAAGGTGATTTTTTTAAACATTGAATAACAATTTGCTTTATGTGGTGCTTCAAAAAAAATCATTAGACAAGAGGAAAAGGAGCTGAAGTTACAGCGAGCTAGTTGATCATAGTTAATGCAGGTGTATTTAGATAATATTATAAAAATCAGTTGATACAAGTTAATTATTTTTATATTATTAATAGTATAATAATGCTGAGGTTTAGTAAGATGTTATAATTAATGCCATAAATAATATGTAATATACCACAAGCTGTTAAATTCTTGATTCTGATTGGTCAGAAGGTTTTGATTAATTTTCTATAATAGCAGCTCTGATAGTAGTGTCACCTAAGAGTCAAATCACAGGTTAAAATTAACACTTTCATGCATAAATTATTTATATGCATATCCATATTCTTTTCCTTTTCTTGCTTAAAATTGCATGATTCTGTCTAAATAGTATTCATACTAAAAAGTAAATGGATTGTCCATGAGTAAAAAGGCTAAAACAGTATGCCTGAAATAATAAAAAATAAATAAATCTTCGAATGTCCAAAAGTTTTGTACATCGTTGAAGACAATTGAAAATATACATAGATAGAAAATTTGTATTTGATAGAAAATATCATTTCTGAACATAAAAAATGGACACAGTATAGGATTGTAGCATGACACAAGGAGGTAAAAAAATCTTCCCAAAAACAACACTAGTTAAAAAAAAAATAGTTAAAAAAAAAACACTACTTTAAAAAATACACAAGTTTAAAAAAAATCTAGTTTTCAGAAATCTATGTTGATCAGTGGAGTCTGGCACAAAAACATTTTTTACTTAAATTTTTTTGTAATATAGTTTTTTTTTAAAATTTATATAGAAAGTTTGAGAATGGCAAATAGTCTAGAGAGCTACAGACATTTATGCTAATTTACACTAATGCTCAAGTGAAGTGGAGGTGGTTTATGTATTATATTTTCCTAAATTATAAAAAAAGAGCCTTAAATTGACTGCATGAAGGAGTTAATGCAATCGTTTTAATACATTGTATTAAAATGTGTTGAAGTTTGCTGCAAAGAGATGTTTATTTAGCATTTATGCAAGGAATCTACAGTTGCTTTGTAACTGTCAGAGCTAAAGCTGTAAGTTTTCCCACACAGTTTTCATGACAAGCAGACGGCCTTTTTTTTTTTTTTCTTATTAACTCCAAGAGAGATAAAAAAAGAGAAGCTGGTGTGAGAAGACTGACTGTAACTGCTATAAAGTAAACGATAACAGGAATGAACTTGGTTCATAAACATTACATGTAACTATAAATGGATAAAATGTTTGTGTCATTCTTTAAGAAATTATAAATGGTTAGCATCTGCAAATTGATATGTAGTGTAAGAGGAATAAAAGGCTTCTGGACATGCTGCTGTAGGAAATAATCAACTAATGGATCACACCACATCATCCTGCTTTATTCCATATTTATGGGAAGACTGCTCTGCAGAAATGGATGAAATAACTGATTCTAGCGGTAAGTAGGAGTGAAGAAGGAGAACTGTCCCTCTTACCCCAGGACTGTAATGCCCTCATGAAGTGTGTTTCAATGTCGAGAGGTAGGAAAGTCCTTTTTAGAACTGGTTTATTAAAAGAATCTCATCAGTACTGAAGCCTAGGCTACATCGAAATTTTTAAGATCTGCTAGGAGGATAATTTGATGTATGTTGATATATAGAATTTGATCATTTTTTAAAAAATATTTTTTAGAATTTGCATATCATGTGAAAGATTTGGGGTGATTAAAGCTATGAAAGTGTATCTCTGGCAATCTTATAAAAAAATCACTGCCACATTTGCAGGATTATCACGGAACAGGCTTAAATAATGTAACTCGAGAGAAATGCAGCTTTCCTCCATTGCATACTTGATGTTGAGACAGAGTTTGGACTCTTCAAAAAAAAAAAAAAAAGAAAATGAGGCCTTTACTAATATGATTAACCAAACACCCACACCACACCGTCATGTTTTATTCCATATTTATGGGAAGTCTTTTCTGCAGAAATGGATGTTCATTGAATGTGCTCAGTCATGAAGCTGAAATGACTCAATGAAATGATGGATTTGTGGACTCATTCATCTTTCCAAAAAAGTTATCATATCATAAACCATGATCAAAGGTTAGATAATTATAATATCATGATTTATATTTATATATTAGGACCTCGTTTATCTTGCATATACCTACCCTCCCTCCGTATTTCTCTCAGAAAGATGTCAGCTGTAGCAAATGAGAGGCTATAAATCAAACAGCTCATCTGTCAGCACATTACATCTACCCATAAGGCCTCAACTGCAAACGATGTGAGCGATGGCTGTAATTTATTGGCAGTATTGCAGTGGTGTTGTCCCAGAAATGCTGCCTGTCTTTATTTTTTAAATTTATTTTATTGTTGTATTATAGTTCTGTGTTTATATTGAAAGCTGTTTACTAAATTGAAGCTACAAAGTGCCTAGAATGAACATATTTTCATCACACAGAAAGAAAATCATTGATTATATAAGGTATAAAATATGACAGGACATGTGTTTATAGGAAAATAATCAATGATGCAGCCCGATGGGAAGCAGAGTGTCAGGCAGCAGATGCAGACACAGATGCAGGTAAACAATCGTTGGTGTAAGAGTCCATATATACTGTGTGGCTGTGATTAGTGATTGAGGTCGGGTGTGTGTGATCAGTAAGCTGGTGAAGGTCAACATCACAGTCTCTGTGGTTGTTGGGTGTTGTAGTCCGTGGTGACCATGTCTGTAGGCTGCGTTGTGTTCTGGTATTGTAGTTGGACACCGTTTCCAGCTTTGACATGACGCAGAGTTACTGTTACAACAGTAACAATAACAACTGTTATCTTTTCAATAAAAGCGCTGCATATTAGTCTCAATAATTATTCTTCTTATACCACAGCAATTTGTCAAAGCTAACAATCTTTTTTATTTGTTAAAAAAATGACACTGTAAAAGCACATCTGTAACACAAGTTAGTTCCTGTTATCATTTAGGTTATAGTAGCTATAAACAGTCATTCCCTCACCAGTCTCTCTTTTTTTTAAGTTCATAAGACAACAAAAACCTTTCCTATTTCAAAAAGCATAAAGTCACAACTTTACCTCTGACTGTCTACAAAGTGCTAACACTGGAGACTCCTTCCAAAAATGCTAAAAATAATATATTTTTAATAATTTCACCATATCAACAATCACACGTTTTTTTTTTTTTTGTCTGTTTATGTGGAGCGTCTGCTATACAGGTCCCTGTGTTGGAAAGGTAACAGAACGAGTGCATTAATATGATTTGATAATGTGATTTGTCTTGCAGCTGGAATTACTGTCAGAGCTGCTGATACATGTTTTCACCAATCAAAATCAAGAATTCAATTCATGCTGTTGTATGCTAAAAAAGAATTCAGTGGTCTTTAATGGTCTTTAAATGAGTCTGATATCAAGCTGGCTTTACAAATCGGACATTCTTATAGGTTAGTGTTTCTCAGTCCCGGCCCCGCACATTCTGAGGTTTTCCCTGCTCCAAAAAATCTGCTTCAGCTCATCACCTGATTAACAAGCTTGAACAAGAAAGCACTGGGTGACTTAGAAGATTGAAAACGCCAAACACCAGGATTGAGAAACACTGTTATAGCAGACTAGCTAGGCAGCCTTGTCCTGAATGAAACGCAGTAACAACACTGCATGACATAAGTATCACAATATCATATAAATGATTATCAGCACTCATCGAATGCCACAGTAATACACAGTGTGTACATAATAGGTGGATATGACAGATAGGGGCGTTTAAGATAGTGTGTCCCTGTGCTGAATCTAATTTTGGCATCATCCAAGGTCTCTCCATCTGCTGAACTCTTAAATGTCCTGAGACGGCACACTGCTCTTAATAGAATAACGGACAAAGTCACTGCCAAGGGCGATGTCAAAATCGTTTTACACACTCTGCTGCTTGAGACGCTTTGTGTGTGCATGTGTGTGTGTGTGGGTGTGGGTGTGGGTGTGGGTGGGTGTGTACCTGCGTATTGTCATTAAGCAGCATAGCAGAGTGTAAATATGAGACCTAGGTCACAACATTATTAATAATCGTTGTCATGGTTACATTCCAGCGTGGTTAGGGATGGGATGATGTTTTTGACCGGTGTTTCCTGATATAATAACACACACTTATATAAACACTGTCTGCAGTGTAAGTAAGTAATGAATAAAACACTACAAGAACACTTCAAACATTACTTAGTAGGCATCCAGCTCTCAAAAGTATTTTTAAAATTGCATGCAAAGAGGTAAAGTCCTGTCAGATTAGCTCTTGTTAGATAGCTGGTTAATGTTAGCAGTGAAGTTAATGAATTGACTAAAAATCCTCACAGACATCCTGTCACGTTAGCTTGTGTTAGCTAGCAAAATCTGTTTAAAAAAAAAAAAAGAAAGAAAAGAAAAAAAAAGTAGGGCATCTATTTTGTTCATATCAGAGGTAATTTTAAAACAATCGATTAGAGACAGATTTACTGCAGCTTTAATTAACTGTATCAAAGTTCCAGTGGGTCAGGTGACACACACCAAGTTGACTGTCCCGTTAAACAGTGCGGAAGATTCCAGAAATTGATGTAATGACTTTTAGAAGCTTCTGATTAGCCAATAGTCATAAGGTGGTGTTAATTAAACTCAGCTGTGGCTGTACTTAAGAGCCTACCTTTTTCCCATGATATCATGGGGCAATCCAAGCAACTCAGCCAGGACCTCAGAAAAAAAATTGTTCTCCTGCATGAGTTTGTTTCCTCATTAGGAGCAATTTCCAAACAATTGCATGCAAATATAAAAATCTTGGGACCACACAGACACTGCATCATTCAGGAAAGGCTCAAATGATCTCCCCGGGAAGAATAAACTTTGGTCCAAAAAGTTCAACTGAACCCTTAGACAAGAACAAAGGAACTGGTGACAGAGTTGGAGGCGTCAGGTAGCAAAGTATATACATTCACTATTAAGAGATTCGTACACTGTCATGGCCTGAAAGGCTGTCATGCATGGAAGAAGCCCCTACTTCAAGACCAGCATAAAAAAGGCAAGACAGAAGTTTGCAGGTGATCACCGGGATGAAGGCCTGGCCTTTTAAAGGACAAAAATTTAACTGTTTGGCCATAATGATCAGCGCTATGTAATTTAATGCAAAGAACACCATCTTAAGTGTGAAGCATGGGGTTGGCAGCATCATGTTCTGGTGAAACATCATGAGGAAGGAGGATTATCTAGAAATACTGACGCAACAACCTGATAACATCAGCTAGAAAGTTAAAACTTGCTTGCAACTGGGTCTTCCTGAAGGACAATGATCCTAAGCATACCTCCAAAACTGTAACAAAATGGCTTCAAGACAACAAAGTGAATGTATTGGAGTGGCCATCACTAAGCCCTGAGTTGGATCCCATCATAAATTTGTGGACTGAGTTGATGGAATCCCACAAACCTGACTGAGTTACACCAGTTCTGTCAGAAGGAATGAGCAAGAATTCCAGCAAAGTATTGTGAGAAGCTTGTGGAAGGCTACTTCAAGAGTTTGATTCAAGTTAAGCAATTAAAAAGCAATGCCACCAAATACTAACAAAGTGTATGTAAACTTTTGACCCACTGAAAATCTGATATGATAAGCTACAATTTAAAAACAAACTCTTATGGAAATAAAGTAGATGCCCTGATTGACTTAACAGAGGTAACATGAAATGTGTGGAGCCGAGGTGTTTCTAAACTTTTGGCCTCAAATGTACCTTTATATACATTTTGCAAATGTGAAATTCAAATGAATGTATTTCTATCTGAACCTGTTCTGTTCAGTATTCTGAAGAGAAATGACTAGATGGCACCATCAAAAGAGCTCCAACCGAACACACACTGTCATGGAGAGAATGAAAAACATACACATTTCCCTTTATCACTTATTCTCTTTATACAAACCATGACTATACCTGAACAGTTTTATTTTTAGAATGTCTGGGTGTCTCTGCTCAGATTTTCTTGTCATAATTCTTGTCATAATTCAAAATTTGCTTCAAAACAGGAAGGTTGATACTGCACATCTCTCACACACATCTACAGTAAATATTATAGAGGGCACATTAAACTATCTCTCAATTTATCCGTCATGTTGTTGCCACTTTTATTTCTTCATGGGTACCGATTCGGCCTAAAGGACGAGTGCACTGTTTACAGATTAGGGCACGTTTGGAGGCAGGAAGCAGGATGCAGATAAAGCCATTGATCCAGGATGATCCTGTAAAAGAGCCGATTCGTTCAGAGCGATCATAAATGTTATGCAGAAACCTCTTACTAGGAAGGATGATCGCAGTGTAGCATTATGGGAAATCCACAGGATTGGTAAGGAATAAAACACTTGGGCTGTGCTGTTTTAGGAAAATAATCAATGATGTTATTTGGAGTAAACTGAATTCCAGTAAAATGGAATTCATTTTACTCCAAAGAACACAGACCGATCATTAACCATGAGCTTCATGACATCTTCAGCACAGGTTTTCATATAACCAGAACACAATAATCACCATATGCCATTTTTTCCAAATTGTTCAGCCCTATTTTAATTCAGTAAACAATTTTTTAATCACATAATCACACCGTGTTATGATGTTGATACTGTTGGCCTTGAATATCGCTATTTAAGATTCAGCCACAGAAAAATGTAGCAAAAAATTAAAAAAAAAAAAAAAAACAGCTGAATGTAACGAATGATAAAATTGCATTTCTGTGTTTTTATTCAAGGAAGATTAAAAAGTAGCCACTCGTACAAGTACAATTTATGTAAAAAGGCACTGCAGCTTGACGGTTTACATTAATCTCGTGACCGAAATGGTCTAATTTAAACCTGAAGTGTTGATCCAGAGATGTGTCTCCGCTTTCCAGTACCAATTCTTCCTTCCTTACTTTCTCACTCCTCACTATTTTTCTGAAACTCGACCTAACAGCACTCATCTTTTTTAGTCTAATAGCCAACAACAGTCTTTTTTGAGGCTTTTATGAATTTCACCTTTTCATAACTTATTTCCAACTAAATAGATAAGAAAGATAACACCTCAATGAGCTCACTGTTAAAAAGCGATGATGTATAATGCAGCTTTAATGAAAACTTCCATCTTAACCCAAGAAAATAATGAGTATTTTAATATATAAGGCATTAGGTTTGTTTTTGTGGATCATTTTCCCTTCAAGCTCAGGATTAGATCTGCTAATGAGTCATCAAGTTTTACAAATAAGCAAATGCTAAAAATATTATAATCCAATGCCATTTATTACACAACCAGATATAAAGCTGCTAAACCTTCAAGCCTTTATTACTGTTTTAATAGGTGCAAATAAGTCTCTGCTTAACAAAAATTAAAAATAAAATAAAAAATAAAGATGCCTGCTCAGTCACACACACACACACTTTCAGCTAACATTTGAGAGAGTATTGCCTATGTGTAGTTACACATTGTCTTGATGGTTGAAAAGTGTTCAGTGCTTCTACAGAAACTTTCTACTGACACACAGGGCCACAATTTGATGATCCCAAATATAAATCGTCTATGATGATCTCAAAACAAAGCAACTGAACAGCTATGAGAGATTTTGGAGTCTTAGACAGCACTCTCTATCACCATCATATAAACACCAAGCGAGGGAATACAGTATATCTGTGATTTTTCCTTTAATCATCACCTGTCAGCTTGAATGCCAAGAAAACTAAGACAAAGGCCAATAATAGCAAGATTCTACATGAATAATGCCATGAGTTAACTGCAGTTTATACCACAGCACTGATGAGTTCTCGATTCTGATTGGTCAGAAGGTGTTGATTAATTATTTATAAGAGCAACTCTGAGAGTAGTTCCAACTGAAAGACAAGTCGCAGGTTTATATTAATGCACTCATTCTAATATGTTCGAATTACTAATACAATTATTTAACATTGATAGAAGGAGTCTCCAGTGTCAGTGCTTTGTAACAGTCAGTTTTCTACCACGGTCTTCTTGACTGAGGAGTTTGTGCTTACTCGTTTCTCGGAGATTCCACAACAATAAATATAGCTATAAATGGATAAAAAGTAATAACTTCAAGAGAGAAAAAGAAAGCGAGGCTGGTGAGGGAAAACCTATTTTAAAAATTGTAATGACAAACTGCTGTGGTATAAGAGGAATAAAACATTTCTGTATGTGCTATTATAGGAAAATAATCAACCTTGAGGTGGTCACAGTAACTCAACTTCATCACACCACTCCATCCTTTATTATTTTCCAGCATGTGCCCAAGAACAGATTATTATAATATCAGCTCTTTGGTTGGTTCAAACCAGTTCAGTCAATATAGAGGTTGATCTTTGAACCCAAGTGACATAAGCTTTATTATTGTAACTAGGTTTGTAAATGGCGGTGTCTAAGAGAGGCCGATTTAGCTTTTAGTTTAGCAGTGTTGCCAGTTTTTCAAAAAAAAAAAAAAAAAAAAAAAAGCTGTTGCTGTGACATTGTTACTTGTTTTTTTTGCAGTCAATTATATTTTTCAAAGAAATCTTACTTGGCCTTCTAATATACTGCAAGTAGTTATCATTTATTTAAATAGATTTCCCAAACAGATGAAACATTCAGAACAAATAGCATTCAAAAAACTAGAACATGAAGAAAAGTAAATAGCAAATAGGAAAAAGTAAATAACCATAGGATCATAAGCTCTAATGATTTACAATTTCTCTTACTTTCATTTACCAAACGTAAAGATAGAAGGTCTTAAAATGTGCAGTCACAGCAGACAATGAATAACTAATGTTAGCTTTTATTTTTTCCCACCCACTGGCCAGTTCTCCATGACAGTTACCCAACAGGGAGAGTTTGAGTTAACATCTGCTTCCTCAAATTCAAATACAAGTTTTGAACTGCTGCTCATGCTGCATTACAGGGCAGAGTAACACACTTGGAGGAAAGTGCTGTCTGCCCTCTTCCACATACATGAAGAACACAGATGCTCATGATTGGCCAGTGTCACTCTGATTGACAGGAGAGAGGGGGTATGCCCCTCTCACCCAGAGAGCATGGCTAATTTTGCTCCCTTGGCTCCAGGCCACTGATGACTATGGCATCATCAGGAAGCGAATGGCAAACGCTTTTCTGTTTAATGTTAACTAATGTCAAGCATTTAATGGAGCATACGAATGCTATCATGTGACTCATCTCCTTCTCTTGTGGTGAATCTGGAAATAAATAATGCATTTTAATCCTAAGGATTGAAAAGGCTTCTTGGTGTATTGCATATTAACAAAGTGGTCACAATAATCACAGCTTCCAATATCAATCTTTATCACAAATGCTGTTAACATTGTGATTCACAAACAGTATATTGATTGATGCCGCTCATCTCACTGGTGCTGAGAATCACGTAATGTTCTCTCAAAAAAACCCAAAACAAAACAAAAAACACACTGCTGTTTTTTCAACCATGTTGTAATGAAGGTGCCGGATCAGTAGGGACGAGAGGGGCAGAGTCAAAAACAGCCTACATGAATGCAGGAAGGGCAAAATGCAAAAAGTACACAAATCAAATCTGACAAAGCAGGACAGGCAAAATGGTTTAATATGTTAAACCTCAACTGAACTTTGTAGAAGGAAATGGTGAGATTTTTAAAGCAAAATGAGAGTATAAATACACAAGCTAATTAGAACTTGATTTGAAAAAGATGTGAGAGATAATTGCTTGTTATATATGATCATTAAAATGCTATAATTTGAACAGGGGAGCTTTGAGTGGAGGCGGCAGAGTGTGAGGGCGATCCAGGATTGAAATGTGCTTAAAATTAACCTGTTTTTCAAAAGAATTCATTTGCAACCTGAACCTTAAACCAATCCGTTTATTCCTTTTCACACAAAAGTGATCCTGCGCTTTAACCCCTGACTGGCTGGATGAAATCTCTGTTGTATTTAGCGTGTTATTGCTTTTCAGTTCTTTGAGTGAGAGACATCAGTCTTCCCATTTGAAGTGTGATAAACTGATTTTCGCTTCACACTGGTCACGAGTCACAAGCGTCGTGTAGTATTTATTTATGTGCATGCACGTTTACAATGTTTAGCCCAGTGAGATATCGCTCCTGTGCTCAATGACCGGTATAACAGCAGCTCTGACAGGAGTTCTGGCTGTAACATCATTTTGAAATAAATTTTTAAATTAATGCGCTCTTTTTAAAACGTTATCATTTCTATAGTACCCACATTTACTGGGACTCTTACTGGGACTCGGACGCTCCACGTAGCCTAAGCCTAATTATAAAGGAATTTTATTTAACTAAGAAAAAGCTATAATTGATGATATTGTGAAGTTTTCTGTTAGGAGTTGTTTATGTAATATTTATGGAAGGAGTCTCTGGTGTCAGTGCTTTGCCACAGTCAGGAGAGAGGCCTTTGTGCTTTTTGGGTTTCTCGGTAACTTGACAACTGCATTTTGTCTTATTAACTTCAAGAGAGAGAAAGAAAGTGAGGCTGGTGAGGGAAAGACTGTTTATAGCCGCTATAACACAAGTGATAACAGGAACTATCTTGTCTCACAGATGTTCCATAGCAATAAATGTAACTATGAATGGTTAAAAAGCATGATGTGTCATTTGCTTATAAATTAAACATTATAATCATTGGCAGTTACTGGCATATGTGGTATAAGTGGAAAAACGCACTTCGGGCTTACAGTTACAGCTAACAGTAACTCCGTTCTATGTCTGGCTACATCACACCACCCTGGCGTAGCTATTTTTCCTATAAGAGCACACACCCAAGCCAAGCAGTATTGGGTTTATACACAGTAAAATGTTAGCTTGCTAGATAACAGCTGCTGACTTTAATTAGACAATAGCATAATTGACCTAATGTTGGCTATTAATATCAGATAGCTAGGAACATAATGTTAGCTAAGCTAAATAGGTAGCTGACTAGCTGAGGTAATTTACATTTACATTTACGGCATTTGGCAGACGCCCTTATCCAGAGCGACTTACAATAGTGCTTTGAAGTCTATCAAAAAAGGTAATGTTGCGAAGCCATGATATTATTTAAATAAAACCAGTATTTTATGCTAAGCAGTATGTTGAGATGTCGAACTGAAAAGGCTGCTCTTGTAGCCTTAGTAAGTATTGCTTAGCAAGCAATACAATAACCTTTTAAACTCCTTGATTTATTTCTACACAGTGTAATTATGGTATTGTTCCAGAAGTTTCTCAGTTCATACATCTCTGTAGTATGCCTGGGTGATAAAGGTAAGAAAGTTCAGCACAGTGGGACTAATTTGTGACTTTCCCCCACTATCCCTCAATGTTTTAAGCGCTAACGCTCAGGTAGCAGCGAGCACAAGGATAAAGGCTGATGTCAGAATAAATCCCTAATATTTCAACATGGTGAATGCTATTGTTAGTATATTGTATTTTAACAGTGACAGCTGTTCTATTTGGGCAGAAATTTCACTTTATTTGTTTTAAAATAGGATTACATATTGTTACAGAGTTAGCTGACTAACAGCTAGCTAATGAACTAATGCTAAATTACATATGCCATCTCCCGGGTTGTGTTTTGCTCTGTAGCTACATTCAAATGTGCTGCTCACTGTCTGGCTAAATTTAACTATGGGAATGGGAATTGCAGGTAATTTCTTGGGTTGTTAAGTGTTGGTTGGCTTCGAAAAGGTTCTTGAAACAGCACAATCAGTTGTTGTTTTTTTTCTCTGTGGCATTAGTATGTATCTGTGAGTTACATGTGCAGTGCTTTTCGATTACCACTGGCCATGTAAGAATGTGTAGTATTTATTGAAGTGAATTGCAGAGTAAACATATAAAGTGTGCATGTACCATTTTATGAAATCAAATAAAGTTTGTTACACCACAGCGCAGTTGATTTCTCGAATCTGATTGGTCAGAAAGTGGGCATTATTTTTATTTTTTTACACTTTTTTATATAACAGCGCGTCTCAGAAACTAGTTCCAGCTGTGACATGAGTGATAGGTTAATATCAATGCGATCGTTCTAATAGGTTATTGTTTCTATAGCAACAGCTCACACACAGGGACTTGTACCACTGATGCCCCACATAATCTAAGACTAATAATAAAAAAACAGAAAAAAAACGTGTTGTTTAACAAAGTAAATATATAATCGTTGATGTGGTGACGTGTTTTGTTAGGAGACATTTATTTAACATTTATGGAAGGAGTCTCAGTTGTAATTGTTTTGTAACAGTCAGGTGCTTTGCGAAGTTTAGGTTTTTCGATAAAGAGAGAGAGAGAGAAAGAGAGAGAAAGAAAGTGTCTGGTAAAAGAATGACTGTTTGTCACAGCTATAACATATGTAAGAACAGGAACTAACTTCTCTCTCGGATGTACCACATTAAATCTTACTATATATCTGCTAAAATGCGTAATGATTTGTTCAGTAATAAATTAAACATTGTAATCATTGACAAATCACTGTGGCATAAGCAGAATAACACACAACAGATAATATAATGCACTTCGGAGTGTAGCATCACTCCCCACAGCATGCATTATTTTCATATAACAATGTGGTCTGTTGTGTGTTATTCCTTACTTAGTCCAGTGAGATATCACTCCTATGTTTAGTGGCAAATCAAGCTTTCAAAAAGTTAGCAATTTTAACCAACTATTACAGCTACTGCTGTTCCAGAGGGGCTATACATTGAAGTATAGCCCATGCATTGTTTGGATTTTGGGCCTGAACTGTACAATATAGCATGAATTATTGTTTTGTTTTTTTTTAATTAATTAGAATATTGTAAGCAACACTACATCTGGTGTAAAATGATCTGTCATTGTGGCCCATCATCTGCCAGATTATTTACTAGTTGTGTCGAATAGTAATATATTTTAAGGTGGAGAAAATATTGATTAATTTTTTATAGCAACAAGTCTTAAAGTAGTTCTGGCACTAAAGCAAATCTAGCAAAGTTTATGTTAATGTGCTCGTTCTAATACATCATCATTTATATAGTAACAGCTAACTTGTAGGAAGCTCCAAACATTCGAAGCGTAATAAACCAATAAACAGATTATTTGTTATCTAACAAAGAACATCATACAATGTTTTACAGTTTTTTTGTGAGTCATTTATTTAACATTTAAGGAAGGAGTCTCCAGTGTCAGTACTTTGGGAAAGTAAGTTTTCCACCATGGGAAAGTCTTCATAACAGGACACTTTGCGCTTTCCAGTTTCTCTGTAACATGATCACTTACTTGTTCTTGGATGTTCCATAACATTTAACGTAACTATAAATGGGTATTTAAAAAAATATATATATATATGACGTGTCAAGCCTTGAGCTTGTATACAAATAAAACTTCTTACATTTACATTTTTATGTCATTTGGCAGACTCCCTTATCCAGAGCGACTCACAGTTATCTCATTTATTCTTCTTCTTTTCAATTCTTCTTCTTCTTCTTCTTTTCTTCTTCTTTTCAATTCTTCTTCTTCTTCTTTATTAGAAAACAATCACTGAAAGAGAAAAAATGCTGTTGCATAAGAGGAATAAAACACTTCGGGATGTGCTGTTATTGGAAAATAATCTACTTCAGGGTGCTAACAGTACTGTAACTTCACTTCAGGCCGCATCACACCACCCCGTCACTGATAAGTTTCCTATAACAGCACATCCTGCAGGGTTTTGTTTCTTACTTAGCACATGTCTAATTGTTAACATTGTTTTTGCAGCGACCCTCTAGTAGACTCTTCTGGAAATTAAAATTTGATTGTTTGTGTTTACAGGAGAAGAACTTTACGAGACGTCCCCCTACGAGCCAATGCATTTCTCTGATGAATTCCGACTCGCTTCAATTATTTCAGGTACGAGAGATTATTTTTAATTAAAAATGGGTTCATTCTGAATATCGTTATGCCATGTGTTTCCCTATAAGGTTAGTGGCCTGGAGAGCAGCTTTTCAGTATCACATTTATATTTGTGTCAAAGAAAGCCTTAAGCTGTGTGCGTGTGTGTGCGTGTGTGTGTGTGTGTGTGTGTGTCTGTGTGTGTGTGTGTGTACGTGAATGAGTGGGCATCTTTTTTTAAACTTTTTGTTAAGCAGAGACTTATTTGCACTTATTAAAACAGTAATAAAGGCTTGAAGGTTTAGCAGCTTTATATCTGGTTGTGTAATAAATGGAATTGGATTATAATATTTTTAGCATTTGCTTATTTGTAAAACTTGATGACTCATTAGCAGATCTAATCCTGAGCTTGAAGGGAAAAATGATCCACAAAAACAAACCTAATGCCTTATATATTAAAATACTCATTATTTTCTTGGTTTAAAATGGAAGTTTTCATTAAAACTGCATTATACATCATCGCTTTTTAACAGTGAGCTCATTGAGGTGTTATCTTTCTCTTGGAAATATTGTTAACTCATCATCAAGTCCGAACACGGTCACATGAATCCATCCAAGCGACAGAATCGCTTACACTGATTAACCCCTTTAAAGTCCAAGACTGATTACAATAAAACTAATGCTACTAACTAATAATACAGTGAAACTGATAAACCTAGTGTAAATCAGCTGCCACTGCAAAACCTGAGATCATGAGAAATCTGCATGAATTCAAAATATGAATTTTGCTTAATTTCATACAAATGGAGATATAAGAAAATGAAAGTTGAATTCTCATTGTTGATTTTTCAGAAAATATTGATTCATTTTTTATAGCAACAACGGTAACTCATAGGAAGCTCCAAATAATCTAAGCGTAATAAACCGATAAACAGATTATTTGTTATCTAACAAAGAACACTGTACAATGTCAGAAATTTTTGTGAGTCATTTATTTATTTAAAATTTAAGGAAGGAGTCTCCAGTGTCAGTACTTTGTAACAGTAAGTTTTCCACCATGGGAAAGTCTTCAGAACAGAGGATACTTTGCACTTTCCATTCTCTCGGTAACATGATCATTTACTTGTTTTTGGATGTTCCACAACATTAATGTAACTAAAAATGGGTAAACAAAAAGTATGACATGTTGTTCTTTAATTAATAAAAAACATAATAGAAAAATTGCTGTGGTGTAAGAGGAAAAAAAACACTTCAGGACATGCTGTTATTGGAAAAGAATCCACTACAGCGTACTAACAATAACTCCACAGTAATTGTGTTCGCAACCTTAACATTTACCTTCATGAATTGAGTAGGAACAAATATGAACATAATCACAAGCGTGGACGATCTAGGTGGCCCTTGCCTGTTCCCGTCACTGCCAGCTGAGCATGTTGAGCTCTGATTGACTCTTTTGCTGTGAAACAGTGCAGAAAAATTGAAATGAGCAAACAAACAGCACCCTCAAACACACCGATGTAGTAAGCTGTTTGTGCGTGCATTCTGCATCATAATCTTGTGTAAACTGGCGTATAATCAATTTAAGCACTGTGCATACTGAAACACGCAACATGCTTCTCAATGTCATAAATATGCATTTGAGGCAGACTAGCACAAAAAAGTGGGAAGTCTGTGGGGGAAAAAAGTGGAGAAATTTACAGTGTAATCTAAATACATATTCTATTTGATGTACTAAACATGCACAATTAGCGACAGCCAGTTATTCATGCTATTTTTTCCTCAAGGTGTAAATCAGTGCTTTGCTTGTTTGCTCGGAGGTTTACACACACTGCTGCAAGGCGAGAGCTACTTCTGAAATGTTTTTATTCACTCTCTCACTTATGACACAAATAAAATTCACACCTTGGTGAAATAGCTACTCAGAAAAACTAATGCTCTTTTAATATTAATTGTCTATTATGCTGCTTTATTCTAATGCATATCTGGCAACCCTGGACATACTTCACAAACATGAGCATGGCTCTCAGCATTTCACAGAATTTCACACCATCACTTCCACAACAAACTCCATTTCCCAGAATCCATAGCCAGATAATGTACTACAGATGCACCACATGACTGGTCACAAGCACAGTTTATACTTGAGTTTACATGCGTATGCAGAATCAGTGAGCAGCGTTGTTCATACACTTAGCTGAATACTTTGTGTACATCTGGGGGAATAAAAGCGATATCCACTAGATGGCACATCTGAGCCAGGCACAGCAATGTTAAAGTTGCTTTGTTAAAATGTTCTACCGTTGTCGTGATTGTCGTCATGAGCCAAAGTCTTGAGTCTTGAATCAAAAACTATGACCTTACACTTAAAATATTTACTAATCTTGAAAATCCAGAATACTGGTATGTAAAACAGACCACTTGGTAGGTTTGAAGGTTACATGAGAGGTTTTTAAAATTCAGCACTAACTGTTTATTTTATTGCTCTTGGCCTGATTATCTCCTTGTTTGTCTCAGTTACCGATCGGCTGACCTTTTTCCTGTCTGACTTCGATATTGGATTTTCCCTTTATGGTTCGTTTGCTTACTGATGTTAATAAAGCTCTGCAGTTGCAACCAAAACTGTGCAAGAATCATGACGGCTTTCTAGAACTGCAAAGTTGATAAATGGGATTTGCTCCGTAGACATTTCATAAATTCAAACTGTCAATGTCTGACAGTACAGAACCAACATTCTCTACAATGTGGTGAAGCCAGACAAGCCATTGCTTGTGTATGATATATATATATTTTTTTTTTGGTTCATGATGAGCATACATGAAATCTTGAAAATGTAATTGTAGAATGCAGCCCTAAATAGGTCACATTAAATGAGTCACTACCCAAGATTTGTCACTGTACATTTTAGTGCTTCTGAAGTGTGAAAAATCTGGACAATTAGCTAAAATGTTCATGAGGTCACACTGAATTAGCAGCAGTAGGAGTGAAATTCTGTCTTCTTGTTTATTCCATAGTAATGTTCATAGACTTTAAAAAAACAAAGATTCCGTCCTATAAAAAAGTGAGTTTTTTTTCAGTAAAGGAAAATGTCAAGAGAAATGCATGAAGTTTAATCTTTTGTGTTAGCATAAAAGGCATAACACATGACACATGAAGAGAACACACTGCTGTGCAAAGATAAATTCAGGTGTATAAAAGGTTATAGAAACTTAAATGTGACAGTAATTCTTGACAGTAATTATTACATTTCAGATGTGATGTCAGAATAGATGCTCTAAATAAAGTAGCCAGAGTGGAAGTATCCAGAGTTTGGTATCCATCAGACATGTGTCCTCTACTCAAAAAAGGTCCTTGCGAAGGTATTCAATACCCCAGAACTGAACAGATTTGTCTGGATAACAAATGACAATTAAACATATTCTTCTTATCAGTTATTTTTATTGCAAGTCAAAATTAATTATTGGTCAGCAAGTATTTCAAAGAAAATCAAAAACTGAAAAAGGCTGGTATTCAACCCCCCATGTTTCAGAAGCTCCCGCTGAAAGATGTTGTCTTAATGAGGACACAGTTGACTTATAATTGGCCTTCACCTGTGAAGTATTAAAACAGTTGAACAAAAACCACCTCAGTTGAACAGTCACAGAAGAGACTATCAGTCTGAAGGAAAGAAGTGGAACTGAAGACTAAGGAGCATTCTACAGAAGTTAAAGATAAGGTAATAGAATTTCATAACTTAGGAATAAGGTGTAAAATTATTTCTAAGACCTTGGACATCCAAGTAAGTACTGTTGGATCAATAGAGAAGAAGTGGAATCTGCCTCACACCACCCAAGCGCTACTTAGACAAGGCCATCTCAGTGCAAAAACTAGACAGAGACAGGAGAGGGAAGCCACAGTGAGGCCAACAGTCACTCTGAAGGAGTTACAGAATACAGTGGCAGAGAGTGGAGTGACGGTGCACCAGAGAACCATTTCAGTAGCTGTGCATTATTGAGGACTGTCTAGAAAGAAACAATTGCTCAAGAGGAGCCATATGAAAGCATGAGAGTGACCCAGTGAAGATGTAGTTTTTATTTGGTGTGATGAGACCAAGATCGAGAATTTGTTTGAGACAAGTTTCAAAGCACTATGTGTGGCGCAAACCTAACGCAGGCCAAACCAATTAACACTATCCCTACAGTGAAATATGGTGGTGGCAGCATCATGGGCTAGGGATGCTTTTCATTCTCAGAAACTGGGCTTGTCAGATTTGAAGGGAGAATGGATGGAGCAAAATACAAGGAGATATTATTATAAGAGATCCTGCTTCAGCCTGCTGAAACTAAAGCTTGAGTGCTTAAAAAAGTGAATTTTCTAAAGTGGGCAAGTCAAAGTCTCGATCCGAGTCCTACTGAGAATCTGTGGCACTGTATGAAAATTGCAGCCAACAAACAACATCAAGCCAACCTGAATAACCTGGAGCAAATCTGCCAGGAAGAATAGGCAAAAATTACTCCCAAATAGTGTGCAAAGCTGGTAGGAACCTACACCAAACAGACTTAAATTTGTTACTGCAGCAAAAAAGGTGGTTACACCAAGTACTAGTCTGAAAGGGCTGAATACTCATGCAAGCAGCATCTTTTTTTGCTGACAAATAATGAATTGATCTGCTGACAAATAATGAATTGTGGCTTTGAAAATTTACTTTAAGAGCATGTTGGTTTGCTATAAAAATACTGGCTGGAACAGTCCTTGTAACTGTCCTTTGTAATCCAGATGAATCTGATGACTTTTAAGGGGGTATAAGAATACTTTTGCAAGGACTGTATGTGTATAGACAGGCATTTCTATTGCAAGTCAAACTGAAATTCTGCACTGAACAGCAAACAGGAACATTAATTTTCATCTGGCTGAGAAAAAAGGATGACCTTTTCTCTTATCTGGTGGTAGAGAAGCAATGCACACACCATGCACAGTTCAGGTTTAGATAGGCATGTCCCAATAGTCAGTTACACACACGTAATAGGGTGAAGACACACTCTTCAAAATATTATTATTGCCCTCAGGTCCATAACCTGCTAGTCTCATCCCAAAGGCCATCAATGTCTTGTGTCAGAATCTTGGTTGCAATCTGATCCTGTCACTGTTACATTCTAACCATTCTCCTGTCCACCAGTTCCAGGAGACAGCATTCAACTCAACAATGAAGTTCGCCTTCTTGATGAGTCAATCTTTCCTGACTTAACTCCAATTACCTAAGTGCTGACTTCACTTTGTTTTAATTGGTCTGCATTAGTCACTATTACAACCTCAATTCAATCAGACCACCAGAGGAGAACAAAATGAGTGCATATGAATCATAATTGCAGCACTGAGGAAAGGCTACTGTGATTCAGAGTCCCAGTGGGGGCTTTTTTTATCCCTTGTGCTGTCACCTCCAAAAGTTGATTGCACAGTGGCATAGCAGAGAGCATCAAGTGAGGAGACTTCACCTGGGATTTTCTGTGTGAAATACAGAGAGAGAGAGAGAGAGAGAGAGAGAAGGAATACCAATATAGGAAATAACATGTGCTGATGGAATGGAACAAAGCCCATTCTCAATCCTGCTGTCATGAAAAGCCATTTATTTTTTCCATTCCTTATGCGCCACGTCACATTTCTCATTATTTACACTACATGAAAGGTAATCTGGATCCTGATATGAGAGCGACAATACTTCCGTCAGAGAATGACACACCACCTGTAACACACCACAGAGAAATATAGGGAGGTTCATACAGCTGAGAAACAGTTTTATCAGTAAACAAAAATGCACTTGGCCATGAAACACTTATTTTATAGGTCATATGTGTGTGAAAAAGTGTTTTTAGTGATGCATAGGTTAAAGAATGTGCTACTCTCTGTGCATATCATGGAGGGGATTTAATTCAATACTTGTTTATTCATACATTTAATAATTCATGTCAGTGCAGTTTTTATTCATTTTATATTATTCAAGAGAATGCTATTAAAAACCGATACAAATCTATATTTAATTTATATATTAAGTTTAGAATTCATCTGTATATAAGGCTGTATATGGCCAAAAGTGTGTGGACACCTGACATCACAGCCATGTGGTTCTTCCCCACACTGTTGCCACAAAGTTGGAAGCAAACAATTGTATAGAATGTCTTTGAATGCTGTAGCATTACAATTTCCCTTCACTAGAACTAAGAGGCCCAAACCTGTACCAGCATGACAGTGCCCCTGTGCACAAAGCAAGCTCTATGAAGGCATGGTTTGCCAAGGTTGGAGTGGAAGAACTCGAATGTCCTGCACAAAGTCCTGACCTCAACCCCACTGAACACATTTGGGATGAACTGGAATGCCAACTGCATCCCAGACCCAACTGCATCCCAGACCCAACATCAGTGCCTGACCTCACTAATGCCTTTGTAGCTAAATGAGCACAAATCCCCACAGCCACCCTCAGAAATCTAGTGGAAAGCCTTCCCAGGGGAGTGGAGGTTATTATAACAGCAAAGGGGACTAACTCTGGAACATGTGAGTGTTATGGTCAGGTGTCCACAAACGTTTGGCCATATAATGTATAATCTATGCAGTCAGGAACTGCTTGCCGGCAGCGGCAATCACAAAAAATGCTAGATTTTAGGGGATAATGCAGTAAAATGCAGTAAATACAAAAAAAACATGACAGGAGATTTTCAATATAGTCTTTGTACAAAGAGGTTCTCTAATGTTCACATGACTGGCGTAGGAGAGAAAAAGAAAACAGCATATTCAATCACTTCCTAGTTAACATCACCACTAACGTTATTTTTAAAGTGTAAGATTTGACACTTTGGTGTAGGCCTATTTGATCTCTTGGGGTTTTGACCATTTTCAGCCACAACTTTTCAGTGTCATCCCTAATAAATATAGTTAACTGATGTCAAATATATACATGTCTAATTTTAGCTAAGTAGAACATAAACTGATAGATTTTATTTCTTTCCCTGAGAGCACATAAGATAGGCAAAAGGGTGGGGCTTTCAGGGTGTCAGTTCATATCAGAGAGTTCAGAACACCTGAACAAATCATTCCAGATTCACGTCAATTGGATCGTTTCCCATTTTATAGGGGGGAAAAATATTTCTCTTTTGGTGTATTTTTGAGTGATAGGTCATACTAGTAGATGCTGATACTAAATTGAGGAGTTCCTATGCAGAATGTGTGAAGGACTGGTAATATTTGCTGTGAAAATCACTGGATATAGTGGCAGTGTAATATGGTGTAGAGACAAATATTGTCTATCTGGGAGAGACCTTAAGGAGTGTAGAGCTCTACAACAGACTCTGAGAATGTTGCTATCCCACATTTACTACTTCATCTGGCCCATATCCCACCAGTGGATTAACGGTGGTGAACTCATGTAAATCTTGACTGCAAAATCCCAGCCAGAGCTTATTTTCAGCTCTAACTGAAATGTCACAAGCATCGGTCACATTTTTGCCCACATTGCAAAAGCGAATAAAAACTTTAAATGTGGCTGCTTACGACTTTTGGCCCAAAAGTCTGCAATTTCCCCACTGCGGGACAAATAAAGGAATATCTTACTCTTACTCTTAAAAACACACATGCACAAAAATACATCTAAGGTCTTACCTGCCTAAACTCAGCTGAATTTGGCAGAATTCTCTGTTGTCTAGAGTTTATTTTCAGACAACATTCCCCTTTAAGGAAGCTGGAACAATCCAAGGAATGCTTGAGGAACCCTAACTCAGTGTGCACATTAGCAGGCAACACAGCAACAGGCTGTTGTTCATTTTCTATATATGTACATGACACAGAGCCTATGTCACTAGGTAGGGGTAGCTCAGTGGTTAAGATGTTGGACTTCTGATCAGAAGGTTGAGAGTTCAAATCCCAGCACCACCAAGCTGCCACTGCTTGGCCCTTGAGCAAGGCCCTTATCCCTCAACTGCTTAGTTGTATAAATGAGATAATTGTAAGTCGCTCTGGATGAGGGTGTCTGCCAAATGCTGTAAATGTAGCTAGTAAAATTAGCATCCTTTGCTAATCTGCCAGTGAAGCTAGTACAAAGTCTAGCATGTAACATATAAATCAAACTAAGTGGTGTGTATAAATTGTGTAGTGGGCTGTAGGCTATATATTTTTATTCCTCATGTTAACTAAAAAAAACAATGGTGACAACAGTAGCAGTTACTACACACCCACAAGGTGGCACGAGCATCTTGCTAGTTTGATCATAGGCTTATTTGCAACAGTTTAGAAACAAATCAATATAGTTGCAAAATTCTCTCATGCCCCACAACTTCACCCATAGCAAATCTGCACTCCTCTGCTGAAACATTGACACCTGCGGCAACTTTGATTGCATGCCGCCGGCTTAATTGTTCAAACACCATTTTCTCCCAGGCCGTGATAACACCCAGCAAGGAAAACACACCGCCAACTCTGTGCTAATCACACTAATAAACCAAAACATGCTCCATATAATGGAGCTAACAGAAGCAACAGGAATCAAAATGATAAATTATAAACAAATAGAGAATAAACACAGAAAAGCACAATTATGCACACTCAGAATCAAATGCTGAGTAAAATGCTCAGAGAACACACTTTCTCAAAGAGTGGGACAGATACGGGGACAGGAAGAGAAACAGACAGACAGGGAGAAGGATAGACAGAGAGAGAGGGACAGTCAGAGAAAAGAACTGTTAGAACCGATAGAGACAGGCATTCAGCGAGAAGCATACGCAGAGAAGGACAGACTGGGACAGGGACTGACAGAGAGAGCAATGGACAGAGATGGGGACAGTTACAGAGAGATACAGATAGAGGCAGGGACAGACAGAAAGCAGGACAGTCAGACAGAGGGATACATGAAGACAGAAAGATGGAGAGAAGGACAAACAGAGAGAGGGACAGAAAAAAAGGACATACAGAGAGAGGGGCAGTCAGAGAGAGAAGACAGAGAGCAGGAAAAAACAGAGACACAGAGAGGGACAACCAGAAAGAGGGATAGAGAGAGAGATATAGAGAGGGACAGTCAGAGAGAGGGACAGAAAGAGACAGACAGGGAGAGGGAAAGACAGAGAGAGGGAGTGACAGAAAGACACAGAGAGACAGACAGAGAGATAGAGGGAGACAGAGAGAGGGATAGACAGAGATGGACAGAGAGGGGGACAGACAGAGAGTGAGATAGAAGGAGACAGAGAGGGGGACAGGGAGAGGGACAGGGAGAGAGACAGACAGAGATAGAGAGAGGGACAGAGAGAAAGACAGCAAGATAGAAAGAGATGGAGAGAGGGGGAGAGAGAGACAGAGGGACAGAGATAGGCAGAGGGGCAATCAGAGGGTGGGACACACAGACAGAGGGACCACTTATTGAATTGAACTGAATTGAATGAAAAGGTAGTCAGGACTAGCCACGTCTTAGTGTGGGGACAGAATTGAGGAGACGTGACAGAAAGTGAGCAGCACAGCAAGGACAGTTCTACCCAATAAGAGACGATGACATTTAAAGGACATTTAACTCCGCACCACACATGGAGCAGTGGAATATTACAGTGTTTGAAAGGAGCAGAGTGTTTCTAATCGATTAGTGCAGGAAGACCTCGCTGTGACTGAGACAGACTTCAAAACATCTTTCTGTCTCTTCAAGTGCAAAACACACAGCAAGCAAATCGCATCAGATTATCTGAATTCATCACATCAGGCTATGGAGCTTTATTAGGGTGCTGAGAACTGATATTTTCATGAAAAAGGATGAAAATTAGGGCTCTGGCACAGAAAGAAGGAAGGAAGGAGCAAATGAATGAAGAGAGGAACGGAGGAGAGAAAGAGAGTTGTTAGGTGTGTGTGTGTCAAATTAGTTTACATATTTATAGAGAAAGAAAGAAAAACAAACAAACAAAAAACAAACAAAAGAAAGAAAGAAAGAAAGAAAGAAAGAAAGAAAGGAGGGTGAAACATTGGATAAAAAGAAGAAGGAAAAGGATAACAGAAGAAAAAGAAAGAAAAAAGAACCAAAACTAGAAACAAAAGTGGAAATAATTAACAGGCAAATGAAAAAAGGAACGAAAGGAAATAACAGAGAGAAAGATATGAGACAAAGATAGAGAATAGCAGGAAGAAAGAAGGACAGAGAAAGAAAGAAAGATCACCTAAATCACACCAAACCATATCAAATGAGACCAAGGTAGAACTTTTTTGGCACAAAAACAAGACAGCTCATCACCCAAAGAACCCACTATACCCACAGTGAAGCATGGTGGTGGCAGGATCATGCAATGGGGATACTTCTCTTCATATAAAGAGGGGATATCATATAGACAGATATAGATAGAGGGAATCATGGATAGCTCCAAATACCAACTTGTGGAATGACTTGAAGAGGGCTGTGCACAGGAGTTCCCCTCACGATCTTATAGCTCTGGAGCACTTTTGCAAGGAAGAGTGGAATAAAATGGCCAAATCAAGATGTGCCAAGTTGATAGATTCTTTCCCAAAAGGCCTGAGTGCTGTATTACAAGAAAAAAGGAAAGTAGACAAGCCTAGTTTTGCCGGATGCATGTATATCACAGAATGTCCTTGGTGTCGCCCACTGCTTGCTAGCTAAGGATTGCAAGATTAAAACTCAGCTAGCTAGACTACTCACATATGCGTGTTTCAACAATGGGACTCAGTCAGTGAGCGAAAATACCTCTACTAGGCCAGCAAAAAAAAGCTCATTACATGAAGGCACATGAATGAATTGCATTACATTAACACAATTTTATTTTCTTACATCCAACATGACCCCACTAGTTATAACAAATAGTTATTTCCTCCTGTCAGTGCTAGCATCTTTGCAAGATTTTATAATGTTATTGGATGATGCTTATACTATGTGAATTGATAACACTCACTCTAAATAATTCAGAGTAATTAGAAATTTGTTTAAATTAATTTTAATATAAGTAAAGAAATCACTTTTGATGAGAAACTTAGTCAGTCATTCAGTCAGTCAATCATTCTGTCAATCATTCAGTCAGTCAGTCATTCAGTATTTCAGTCAGTCATTCAGTCAGTCATTCATTCAGTCATTCATTCAGTCATTCATTCAGTCATTCAGTCATTCATTCAGTCAGTCATTCATTCAGTCAGTCATTCAGTCAGTCATTCAGTCAGTCAGTCATTCAGTATTTCAGTCATTCAGTCAGTCAGTCATTCAGTCAGTCAGTCATTCAGTCAGTCAGTCATTCATTCAGTCAGTCATTCAGTCATTCATTCAGTGAAAATGCCTCTTCTAGGTGCTCTTCAAAACAGTGCTTTTAAAGTATTAGTTAAGGGGTGTGCACATTAATTCAACCAGTCTATTGTAAGTCTTTTTTTTCTAAAAGGTTTCTATTTGTTTTTCACTTGAATTTTGTTGGTTGCTATATCACATTAAAGGTGAACCGGGGACTCTGGAGCTGTGAGGCAACAGCACTACCCACTGCGCCACCGTGCCTCCCATTTTTGAAACTGTAGATGAGTAATGTGTGTTTGATAGCTGATGAAAATGAAAATGGCAATGCACTCAGACTTTTGGACCCGATTGTATGACAGTTTCATCATAGCATGTTGCTTTTAAGGAACCAAACCCAGATATGTTCTTTCCTCCACTACAGATTCCTGGACTTTGATGTGAATGGGCCCTGCAGTCATTTCTTCCCTGATTCTCTCCTCTCAGAGATGAAACGAGGCAGTGTTTGTGTCTCTTATCACTCTGAGTGTGTCGGGATTTCTAGAGACTTGGCGCTGAGCTCCGCGCCGCTAGAAACAAGGCTCCACTTTCCAATAACGTGACCTTGCGAAAGCCTCTGTCTCTGTGTGATTCGGTTTTGAAGCCCTTGTTTGATTCCCTGTGCTTAAATAAAACATGCAGTGAATCGCCAGAGGGATGGAAGATACGGAGATACGGAGAGACCCCCTCCTGTCAGCACCATAACAAGCTCACTCTGCTGCTGTGTTAATTGGCCATCGCACACGTATACGCACGGAATATTTATCAGTCCTGCAGAGTCCCACAGCATCGCAAACATGTCCCCTTAAGCTGGGTGTGTGTGTGTGTGTGTGTGTGTGTGTGTTGCACACCAAGGTTGAGATAAAATAAGAATGAAAGGAAAAACAGAACAAATAGAGATATGTAGATGTGTAGAAAGAATAAAATAAAAAAGTAACAAAACTAAAAAAAAATCAAGAGAGAGAATAATACATGGAAAGAAAGAAAGAAAGAAATAGTAATCATAGGTAGGGAGGAAAAAAGAAAACAAAAACCAAAGAAAATACAACAGAAAAAAAACAAACAAACAAAATAGAAATATTAAATCACAAAGGTAGGACAAAAAGAAAATTTGAAAAAGAAAGAAAGAAAGAAAGAAAAGAAAGAAAGAAAGGAAAAATAATAGGAAAAGGGAGGTGAAAGAAGAAAGAAGAAGAAAATAAAGAAGGGCAGATGAGACAGAGGATGAGATAAAGGAAGGGAAACACTGACAGTAGGTTAAGGCCTTGTAAAACAAGCCTATGAGATTTAGATTACATCAGAGCCTCAACAAGCATCAGCCAAAATGTGGCCTCGTCCCGATTCAGTGTGAAGGCTCTCAGCGTGTCGTGAGGGAGGAAGAAGCAGAAAGCGGGACAGGGCCACTCTGATCAGATCCAATTAGATTTTATGGGTCTGAACCCAAGGCGATGTGCTCGAATAAAACAAAACAAAAACAACTCGGGTGAAAATACAATACAGGTGATTTAGTCCACAAATCACAGAAGAGAAACGCAATAAGTAGAACTCGATTTATGACATTAATATGAAAAAGGTGCGCTTTACCTTCAGGCTGCTGTATTTTAGATTCAAAGCACAGTCTGAATAAACATGATGTTCTGCGGCAGAATCGGTGGAGAAGCACACCTTTTTGTCTAAATGAATTACATCAGCAGTTTCTCGGGACTACAGAAAGTCGCTTATCCAACAGTTCACATTGGACGAAAACTAATTAAAGCTGCTTCCGAGAACAAAGGCGAGGCTTTTAGGAAAAATGCAATTAGAGTGCGGGTGAGTTGTTATCTGAGCAACTGAAAAGGTCAGAACATGTGACGGGTTTAACTCTGAGGCGACATACACGGAAGATTCACTGCAAGGCTTTAGGCATATTCTTCCCACACACCGTATAATTAAGCACTAATAACTCGTTTCTCAGAACTAACTTGTGAAGTATAAATGCTAGAAATCTGGATATTCTGTTGCACTCCATTCCATAGCCATATTCTCCAAGGGTACTTGCCTCACTGGGTAGCAATTAGCAAAAAAGAAAACATTGGCAGACATTTTAGTGCCATCATATGTCATAAATTTTAAGACACTTCATACCTGACATTTGGTATAATAAGTTTTAATTGGGCGTTCATTGGTGCGATGGAAAAGCATTGTCCGGAGATTGCAAGTTTGAATCCTGACGATGCCGCTGCCATCTGTGGCTGGGAGTCCAAGAGAGCAAAACTGGCTATGCTGTCTGGGTGGGAGGGATGGCATACTCTCTCTCCTCCCTGTCAATCACAACAACTCTAGGCAATCATGGGCATCTGTGAGCTCATGTTTGCAGAGGAGGGTAGTTAGCACTTTCTTCTGAGTGTGTTCCACCCTGTGACGCAGCATGAGCACGAGCTGGCTGATGGGTGGGAATTGGCAAAAACCATTTTAGGGATTTCACTTTAGAGAAAAGGGGGGCTGCATGATCATATACTGTACTGGTTTGTTACCCTTAGTCTGTATTAATGCATTTAACTAGCTCACCATGCATTATTACATCATCTATCACTTTTTAGACCTATCAAGTTAGTTTTCCAGGCAATCAAAACATGGAAATATGGGGCAGCACGTTGAAAGTTTTAGGGTTTAGGATTTGTCCACCCCTGTAAACAAACAGATTACTCTTCAGTTGATGATTAGCAAGTTATCCATATAATGTAGCTACATAAGGTTTGTGAGCATGCTAGCTGGTTTAGTATTATAGTGGGAATGACTTTGGTAATCCATGAACAAAGTTATAACTTAACTCGCTAACTCAGTCACAGTTTGGTTTACCATTTGTCAGACTTTCACAGAACTCAGGAATAGAATGATGGGATTGCACCAAATGCAGTGCTGCTCTCAAATATGGCCAAAATAAAGGGGTATTATAAGTGTTGCTGCCTTGCCTTCCAAATCATACAACCCTTATCTTGGGAGTATGAAAGTCTGCCTGTCTGAGCTGCCTTCAAACTGGATTGCAGTGAGTGAAAGTAGGGGACAAAATACTATATAGCGGTTCTCATGCACTTGATTAAAAAGTGGTGGTGAAATATGGGAATATGTCTAAGGATTCTTTAGTGAGATATTCAGCTCTTACCATCCATCTTTTCTTTTCTAAGCATCAGGCAGCAGTCTCAACAAACATTGGAGCTTGTCAAATGAGGCATTCTGTTGCATGTTCCAAATAGTAGATAGTAGTATAGCCAGCATTTAAAGTAGTGCTAAATATTTTATTCCAAGTGTTACAGTCACCCTGGACAATTTCATGCCCCAACACTACAGAACTTCGTCATGGACTATCATTGAGTACAATTGAGTAAGTCTCCATGGATACCACTTTTGTGACCATGTTTCTGCCTTATTAACCCTCAGTGTAAATATAACTCCAGTAGTTCAGTATTACTTGTGAAGTTTTACCATTTTATCAGGCAGTTACAATTACTAAGTGGTTTGTTACTGTCTTTTGGCATTACTTCTATGGTTGTTTTAGTCACTTGTTTTTTTAAACTTTTTTTAACTGCATCTTGCAGTTTTGAATTTGCCCTTTTGTTACTAAAGGTCTCTACATAACTGTTGTTCTGCTAAAAAATACTATAATATCCTAAGGAGAAGGTATTTCACACCATCGCCGTACAGCAGTTCTCTAGATCGCAGAAAGAAAATGCTTCGGATGTTTTAAGTCAGTGCCACATAACTCATTCATTCATTCATTCATTCATTCATTCATTTCATTCATCTTCAGTAAATATGTTATCCTGTCAGGGTTTCAGAGGGTCCTGAGCCTATCCTGAGAACACTGAGTGTGAGGCAGGACTATACCCTGGATGGTGTGTATTGTACACACATTCACACTTCGGGTGATTTTAGATGTCTTTGGGAGGTAGGAGGAAACCGGAATACCAGGAGGATACACACACAGACACAGAAAGAACATACAAAGCTCAGGATCCCAGGGACCCTGGAGTTGTGAGGTAGTATTGCTACACACTGCACTACCTTTCAATTCCGAATAATTTCATGTGGCATTAAATTATTTTATGTTTAAAGAACAGATTACCATGGTTGTTATGTAAGTGGTTACAGGATGATCTTGTCTCATGCACCAATGTCAGGTTGTCTCCAGAAGATAAAACTGTGTTAGATGTTCCACTAGCTCTGAAAGAACTTTTCAAAAGGCAGTAGGACAATAATGGGGGTGTTGATGGCTTTTCAGTTCAATTTTACAAAAATGTTCTGGATTTAGAGCTGACAAGTCTAATGCTGTAGCAGCAACTTACCTGCCAGTGGGTGGTACTGACTTTCCTGCCTCCAATGAAATAAAGAACTGGCTACCTGTTGCTCTTTTGAGCATGGACTATAAAAGTTACTCAAAAAGTCTTGCCAACTGACTGAAATGTAAATTATATCCATTATGTTCATGGACCAGACCTTTTGTATCGAATGGTCAATTATGGGTAATCTGTTTCTGATTAGGGTTGCTAAGTGATACAGTGGGTAGCACTGCCACCTCACAACTCCACGATCCCTGGTTTGGTCCTGGGCTTGGGTTACTGGGTCTGCGTGGGTTTCCTCAGGGTTCTCTAGTTTCCTATCATGTCCCAAAACATTCCTGGTGTCCTATTCACATTGTAGTCCCACCTCACACCCATTGTTCCATTATGACCCTGACCAGGATAAAGTCATTATTGAAGATAAATGAATGTTTCTGTTTAGAGATACTACAAACCTTCCAAACAATAACTCATTTCACTACACCAGTAAGAAGGCTTTGATCTTGTTAGTAGGGTGACCAGGTGGGTTAGGGATGGTGCTGTAGGTAGTTTTGGTTCCTCACAGCTAGAAAGTCCAGTGTTTGATCCTAAGCTCGGTTTACTGTATGTAATGGTTTCTTCCTGGTTGTCCAGTTGTATCACATCACAAACATGTTGGTAGGTGAATTGGCACCTCACCGCTAAATTGTGTGTGTGGTCCTCCCAGGTTAAGCTTGGAACCCATCCAGTACTTGAAGATGAAATGAATGAAAATTTATAGAATTATTGAAAGGATATGTGGTTAACCACATGGATGAAAAAGAATGTTTTTTTTTTTTGGCATATATCAATGCAGCATAGAAAATTATTTCCCCACTGCTATTGAATGTCAACACAACACAACCTCATTACAATATAGTTCTACTGATAATGCAAAAACAAATATATCATTTTAATAGTTCCTCCCTCCCTTTCTCTTTCTTTCTTTGTCTTTCTCTACAGCCATGGACTCGGCCTCATCTAAGGGCACCGTGTGTCCCGAGTCCATGAATTCGTGTAATCCATGTCTGGATGCTGCGAAAGCGTGTAACCTGAATGCGGTGTGTAAGCGTCAGCGCTCGGCCTACATCACTGCGTGTAGCCGCTCTGCGCCCATCGCGCTGTCGCCCGAGCCGTGCAGCCGTAAACGCTGCCACCGGGCGCTGCGCCAGTTCTTTGAGCGCGTGCAGAACGATCTCAGCTACCCACTGCTCTTCTGCTCGTGCAGGGACAAAGCGTGTGCTGAGCGACGACGCCAGACCATCGTACCCACCTGCTCTTTTGAGGAAAAGGCGAAACCGAACTGCCTCGAGCTCCGGAGGATCTGTCGATCAGATGCACTCTGCAGGTATGGACTTCTAGACACATAAATGCCAAGGATCGTGATATAGAAGGGGCTAGGACTATAAATAATAGACCGGTATGAAGAAGCTGTGATCTAGACATCTACAAAACAGTGTTCTCTACTTCCTCAAACATCAACGCAATACCATATTTACAGTTTATAAGCCTTTGTTATAAGCCATTGCAACAACATAGGTGTTGAAAAAAATTTTTCAATGAAAGGAAATAGCAAATAGCGTGTTAAACATTTAATCCTTTAAGCAATATCTCAATAGTGCAGCTTAGCATCTTGTATAGTTCTCATAGAGTTCCTGTTGGCAGAAATCGATGATTGATACTGCACAAACTCGTTTAATCCTCACAGGCGATTAGCAACACTCAGAATAGCTGTTAAATTGAGTGGAGAATGTTAATTAGCCGGATCCGGTGAGCTAATAAGAAAATCAATTGGCTTTGTATCAACCAAAACGATTCCTTTCAGAGTCAGCAGTGATCAACATCAACCACTAGCAGCTTCCAAATACCAAATATCATTTTAGTCTTTTATGATATTATTAAAAAAAAATTAAGAATGTCAGTCTGAGCATCACACCACACAGGAGGAAGGATTCCTGGAGAATAGTTTGCAGCAGTGCAAGCATCGTTTGTCTGTTTGATTTGTGCAAGTCAGAACACAGCAATCGCACTCTCGCTCCGAGAGTGTCTGAGCAAGACGGTCTCGGTCTGCTTCTCTGAGAACACTGAGAAATTTGACTCTGAGTCAACCCAACTGCAGGTAGTGACCCTTGTTTTTTGGGTTGCAGCATTTTTTTTTGTAGACGGAGATTTCCGCTTAGGTTTAACTGTATTTAAAGTAAATTGTGTGGCGATAATATTTGCATGTCAACACAGACAGTATGGTTGCTAAAAGCTTAACTAGCTGAGTAGCATTGCTGCCTAAAACATATATACTATTGTGACACACTTTTCTTTATTTTGGACGTATATGTTTTTCTCTGGTGCTCTTTTGATGGTCTTGTAAAGGTCTGGTCTTGTAAAGTAAGATACCTGATGGAAGCACACAACACTGTTTGGAATTAGCTTACACTTAACAAAACATTTATATTTACATGTTTCTATATTGCTGGTTTTCTAATGTTACCCATAGAAAGCAAGACAGAGAGAGCGAGAGAGAGAGAGAGAGAGAGAGAGACGAGACGGTTTGTCCTCATAATGTGGGATTTATAGGCGAAGGTCACTGTAAAGTTAAACCCTAGGTCTCAGTCTGCAGAATCACCTTTAAACTGGAGGACATCCAAAATGTCTCACAAACACACACACACACACACACACACACACAGAGAGAGCTGCAGCAGCACACACAGTGGATTTACTGTGGATTTTTAAAAAATAATTAAGTCCATGGAAACCAACTGTAAAGGGCAAATCCAAAAACAGGCAGATGGTAGCCAAAAACAGGACAAACACACAAGTTGGAGAAATAAAAACAGTACTCATGATCTATTAAACAAGACAATAATGGTAGTAAACAAGCAGAATTAAGTATCAAGTAATCAGAGAAGTAGGGAACAAGGAAGCTGGGAAGCAATTTCATTAGTAAACTAGGCAACTGCATAATCAGTAAGTTAGGAAATCAGCGAAGTAGGCAAGAAGTGCACTACGAAAGTAAGGAATCAGTAAACTGACTTTTATTCTAAATCCTAGAGACTAGAATTCTAAATAATTTGGAATCTGGACAAACTAGTAAACCAGGGAACAAGGAAACAAAAATTAAGCATACAAGGATACTACAGTTACAAATGATGTAATTGAGTCTAGCAGAGTTTAGTCTGTTTAATTGGAACCCTGGTGTGTTTTTCCCCTCGTTGCGCTTCTTTAGGCAGGTGAGAACACAGCAGTCACACTCGAGTGCAGACCAAAACAACCGCGAGAGCGCTGTTGTTATCGGTCCACTTCTAAGTGAACTCTATCACGGCTCCGTTACACTGAGAAAGAGAGTCGACTCTGAATCAACTCAACCGCATGACATGAAGCAACATGCTGTGCGTTTTGGGTTGCAGCATATTTTTGATATGATTTTTTCTATTATTGTATTTCTAACTAATGAATAATACATTTTCAGCCCTAAATACCTCTAATGCTGAATTTAACGCACACTATGTGGCCAAAAGTATGTGGACACCTGACTATCACATCCATATATGGTTGTTCCCGAAAATGTAGCCACAAAGTGGGAAGAATACTGTTGTACCGAATGTCTTTGTACTGTATGCTGCAACATTGCAATGTCCCTTCACTGGAACCAAGGGGCTCAAACCTTTTCCAGCATGGCAAGGCATGACATGGTTTGCCAAGTTGTGGAAGTGGAAGAACCTAAGTGGCGTGCACAGAGCCCTGACCTCAACCCCACTGAACACCTTTGGAATGAACTGGAATGCCGACTGCACCCCAGGCATCCTCATCTAACATCAGTGCCTGATCTCACTAATGCTCTTATGGCTGAATGATCACAAATCCCCAAAGCCACACTCCAAAATCAAGTGGAAAGCCTACACAGACGAGTGGAGGTTATTATAACAGCAAAGGGGGAATAAATCTGGAATGGGAAGTTCAACAAGCACGTAGGACTGTGATGGTCAGGTGTCCACAGACTTTTGGCCATAGTGGTAACAAATAAAATAAAAACATTGTTTATTGTGAGCAACAAGCTAGCCAGTTAACTGTGATGAGCCAGCAAACAGTGATCTGTATAGTCAACGTTATAGATTTAACAAGCTTATATGTTTGTATGTTGACTGATCTAAAGCAAATAGTTGTATACAGTATATTGCATAACTCATTTAAATGTAAGAAATGCTACTTTGTTTACTTCTGATGCCGTTTGTAGCCATGTTGATTTGACGTCACTCCGTAAATGGGGGAGGAGCTCATAGTTGAGAAGACTACTGCGAGTTGACGAGTAGGAATTTCAAGTTGAGGGGCGTTTTTTTTGGCTTTTCCTGGTTGGAAGTTGGGAATTAGAAGTTACAACCTAGAGCCCTTACTGCAGAAACCTTTGAAACTAGGTAATTAGTGTAATTAAGTAAAGAACTAGGAAACAATGAATCTTGGGTCAGTGAAGTTATCAGTTAACTAGTAAGCTATTAACCAAGACATGAACAAGGAGACAAGGAAAGTAGAAAACTAAATAGTCAGATACCTTCAAAAAGAGAATAAGAAACTTGAAATGTTGAGTTTTGGAAAATAAGCAGTCAGTGAGGTAGACGTTTATTCGAGAAATTTTCTCTACTCCTGCACTGATATCGGGTTGAACAATTATACTAGGAATTCATTATATTTTTGAACTGAAAGACAAGAAAAATACTCACAAAAGCAAAATGGCTGTGTAGGCTGTGCAGTATTCTGGCATAAAAATAGCTATTAAAATGTTTTAAGGTTGTTTCTATCAGGGATTTAAAGCCGAAAAGAAAAACAATCTTAGCAAATTGTCACATACAGAGGAAAAATGTCTTTTTAAATGTAATGGCTGAAAACATCAGACAAAGTTGTTTTTATTTTTGTTTTTTTTTAGAAAATCATTTGAAGCAGCAGGCGTTGATTTCTCATGCTGCATTTTTGATGTTATACCTGAACACGCATTTTATCTGCGCCTTTGATATCACTCGTGCAGTATTTTTGATCAAGCTAGAAAACAGACATGACTCGAGTTTTTTTATTAAGAAAGCTACGGCCTCAAGGGAGACGATTTCCAAGCTATGATTCATTTGAGTTGATGTGATTCCTTCCCTCTTTTAAATTCAGTACATTTGTGTCTTAACTGTGTGGACTGAGGGTGTAGTGAGATCTATGAGGCATGACGTTCCTCTGAACTGTTAGTCTTCTCAAAGGACTCTGGGTTAGAAAGCTGGAGGTCGAAGCGTGGCGGGGAAACCTCAGGGTTTTTTTTTTTTGTCAGATAAGCCGCTGTCATATCGTATTCTCATCACATCTGAGGGATTATAGAAGAGTGTGGTGGAGAAACAGCAAAGGTTTTAGAACCTGCAGATCTCTGTTGCTTAATCCTGTTGCTTTGGTGAACCATGTCAGGGAATTAAAAGCAGCACGCACATGCGTTTTGATGTTAGATGTTCTACGGGAGCTAAAAAAATACCTTTACACAAAAATAAATCAGTATCTTTACATTTATTGTCGATATATTTAAATATAATTCAGGAATAAGAAAAAGGAATGCAGTTTAGTATAGGAAGGAGTCTATCATTTCGAATATTCAATTTTCAAGAGAGTTGTAATATGCAGTGAGATCTGGCAAGTGCGTAAACAGTGTTAGATTTATTAAGGACTGTCTGGTAATCATAGTCAGAGGTACAACCTGGAATCAAAACACAGGGAGACAGTCTCAACCTAGGACAAGCTATAAACATAAATCAAATAAACAGGCAGAGATCAGAAAGAAAGGCTTAACAAAACAAAGCATGATAAGACTTCGCAAAGTGTCACAGACACAACACAGTACAAACCAACAAGCGCACTAATTAGTTAATACGCCAATGACAAGATGGGGCAGAGACAGGACCAAAACAGAAACAAACACAAACACGAGCACTTGATACTTGACACCACGGGAACCACAACAAGAAGGAAGAAGCTGTGAGTCTTAAAACCAGTACCAGTAAATTCCACATCATATTATTTAGTAATCAAAAGAAGTCTAGTGTGTTTTTATGAAAACACGCTTGCAGAAAATTGCACCATTCGCAAGAAGCATGGTTTGTAGTGCTGCATCATCAAGACACGCTCAGTGTGGATTAGCTGCAAATATTAAAGCTGTTCAATAGCCTTTTTTTTCCAGGATACATTTTTGCGAAAACCTAGGACCACCATTGAGATCTCTCTCACTGCTAACACATCACCACACAGTATTTTTAGCCGAGTGTCATGGTAAATGTAAATGTGTGTTTTGCAAAACTGAGAAGAATTGGACACTTCTTGCATCTCATACAACGGTTCGTCTCAGCACAGGGTGTCCCAGAAGTCTCCATACACAAGGGACTATGTACGCCAGCACCACGTCGGTTGTGCCTTCGTCAGTGGATATTTGTGGATGTCCACTTCTCAGTTGATCCGCAACACTTCCACTTGAACAATTGAATTTGTTAATAAGTTTGGCAACAGTGTTGTGTGTGATGTGCTTGCCATGTTTCCTGTTAAACTCCATCGCAAGCTTCCCGATCCAGCCATGAGAATGATTTCAGTACGTTCTTCTTTTGTCAAAGGCATTTTGTAAATTATATATATATATATAATGTATATAAAATTATATATATATATATATATATAATGTAAACTAAGTATGAAGAAGTCATGGGAAGACATTGGAAGACATTTTGCTAAAAAGTGTTAATTTACCCTATGTATTGAGACTTTTGGGACACCCTGTAGTAGCGTATTACAGACATATACAGTATAGTCCCCTCTGAAAGTATTGGAACAGCAAGGCCAATTCTTTAGTTTTTGCTATACACTGAAGAATTTGGGTTTGAGATCAAAAGATGAATATGAGATGATAGATCAGAATTTCAACTTTCATTTCCTGATATTTACATCTAGATGTGTTAAACCGAAAACCTGGCACCTTTGGCGGCAGACCACCCAATTTTTAGGTGAGCAAAAGTATTTGAACAGATAGTCAAAGTAAATTAAAGTAAATAACACTTACTGTTTGGTTGCATATCCCTTGCTTTCAATACCTGAATAAATCTGGCAATCCACTGACATCACCAGACTGCTGCATTCTTGTTCTGTGATGCTTTTCCAGGCATGTACGGAAGCTTCTTTCAGTTGTTGTTTGTTTTGGGTAGTTTCTCCCTTGGGGTAAGGTCTGGCGATTGATTTACCCAGTCTAAAACCTTCCACTTTTTTTTGAGAATTCCAATCTGACCTTCCGATTCTTACTGCTGATGAATAGTTTGCATCTTGTAATATGGCCTCTATATTTCTGCTCTCAAAGTCTTCTTCAAATGGTGGATTATGATACCTACAAGTGTTAACAACAAATCCAGTCTTTGCAGGTGAAACCCAGGGCTCACACCAAAAGTAGTCATTCAGAGCCATTAATTGTGTAAAAAATCAATCTAACGGGACACACCTGGGCAACGAGAGACACCTGTCAGTCAGATGTTCCAATACTTTTGATTACTTGAAAAATGGTTGAGTTCAAACAAAAGGTGCCATGTTCTAAGTTGTTTAACTCATCCATGATATCAGAAAATGAAAGCTGATGAAATTCTGATCTATCGTCTGAAACTGACAAGCTATGTTGTTGTTTTTTTTTTAATTATTATTATTGACTTCAGACAGGGAAGAATGAGAGGTTGTTGAAGTTACGCCTGTTTATAGCTGATATAACACAAGTGATAACAGGAACTAATTTGTTTTTCTGATGTTCCACAACTAATTGCAACTATAAATGGATAAACATGTGTCATTCATTAATGAATAAAAATTGGAATTGTTGGCAAATTGCTGTTGTATAAGAGGAATAAAAGATATAAGACATGCTGTTAGAGGAAAGTAGTGAACTTTGGGGTGGTAACAGTAACTCAACTTCACAGCAGGCCACATCACACCACCCAGTCGTTGATTATTTTCATTTAAAAGAATGCCCCCAAGTGTTCTATTCTTTATTTATTTTGCAGCAAATATATACTTTATCTTCTACTGAAGCACAAACTAGTTAGTTATCAAATGTAATGCTGCCATGTTTTGTGTGTGTGTGTGAGTGTGTGTGTGTATGTTGATTGTATGTTTGGAAACACTAGCTATGCTCTGTCTTCAAAGTGCTTCAAATATCTGGCCCTGGTTCCTTTTATTCCCCCTAGAATGTAACTCCTCTATTGTGTGAGGACATGTCCGCTGATACCATGCCAGGACACGATGGGCACCATCTGCTCCAATACCCACAGCTATAGCACTCAAATTAGGAAAATAAAGTGGGCCGAAACCCTGCTGACGGATGAGAGCAGTACAGTCACATCCAAAAATCTGAGACCAGACAAAAAAATTCTCCATGGTTGTTCCATATTTAAAAAAAAAAATAAAAAATTATTTAAAACTGTTACAAATCCATCATGATGCATTGATTAAAACCTGATATCGACTCCTGCAGTATACTCCCTTGTGTGTTATACTGTGTGTTATCATCTCTGCTGCTTTCAGTCAATAAAAACACACTGTTCTCGGCTTAATAGTGAAGAACAGTGGAGTCCTTATAAGGTATTAGAGTTAAGTGTGTTAGAAACACAGTGAGCTGAGAGATGAATATAATCAGGACTTTTGTTCAGTGCTGTCATTTCACATACAGTCCCCTCTGAAAGTATTGGGACAGCAAGGCCAATGCTTTTGTTTTTGCTATACACTGAAGACATTTGGGTTTGAGAGCAAAAGATGAATCTCAGATGATAGGTCAGAATTTCAGCTTTCATTTCCTGATATTTACAGCTAGATGTGTTAAACTTGGCACTTTTGGTGGCAGACCACCCAATTTTTAGGTGAGAAAAAATATAAAATTGTATTGTCTCATATTCAACTTTTGATCTCAAACCCAAATGTCTTCAGTATATAGCAAAAACCAAAGAATCGGCCTTGCCGTTCCAATACTTTCAGAGGGGAGTGTAAATATGTACTGTGTACCCTAGCTTTCCTGTTGAACTTTATGATTTATCCTGTATTCCTCTATGGATCATTTCCCTAATGGTTATCTCTCTGTCTATCTATATGGATAGGTTGATAGATAGACAGACAGATATAAAGAGACCAGTTATCAACTTTTACAACAGTGCTGTAAAATTCGTGATTCTAACTAGTCAGAAATTGTTGATTAATTCACTAACAGCAGCTCAGACAGTAGTTCCAGCTGCAAGGTTTATATTAATGTGGTCATTCTAATACATTATTGGGCCTCGTTTATTTAGGGCCGGATTTAACATAAGTTTCGGATATGCCGATTTTCTTTATACTCATATGCGTATGTTGATCACCTTTAAAGCGACACAGCTCATTTGCATGTAGTAAAGCCCACAAAACTCCATAAGTTCAAATACACAGACAGCTGGGTAAAGGCTGAAAGACAGAAGTGGAAGTTATTTAGACTCACTTCTATGCCATATATATATATATATATATATATATATATATATATATATATATATATATATATATA
>CM040991.1:19026750-19083169 GCA_022985145.1 Pangasius djambal
ATGTAAGTGTTAACAGGAACTAACTTGTTTTGTGGACATTCCACAACATTAAACATAAAAAAACACAACACATGCTTTAATAAATTTACATTTTTTTAGCTTTGTCAAATTGCTGTGGTATAAGAGGAATAAAACAATTCAGGGCATGCTGTTAAAGGAAAATAACTCAGCAGTAACCTCAGAAATGTCACCCTTTGTGTTGGGGTGCATCACACCACCCGGTCATTGATTAGTTTCTTATAACAGCATGTCCCATACGTATTAATTAGCTTATATTACTTAGGTAGACAGACAAAAATCTAAAAAGTTAGACAGCTAAAAAGACAAAGCTAGAAAGACAGACTGATAGATAGATAGATAGATAGATAGATAGATAGATAGATAGATAGATAGATAGTAAAAAATTCAGTAAGGCTTTTTTTTCTCAGACTGTACTAGGAACAACAAATTAAAAGTAATAAATGAGCGGAGGATCAACAGGATCCGGTGTGTTTTTGAACTCAGTCTGACCTTCCCTTCGGCCATCCCGAGTGCTTAGGAACCTACACAGAGCATATCTGTGAGAGAAGTGGGGAAAAAGAGCAAAGAAATAGAAAAACAGCATAACGTTGCTTCATTAATTTAGCGGTGAAGTGAGCAGGAACAAAGCACAGGACACGGCCGAGAGCAAAACTGCTATTAAAGCCATTTGTTATCTCACTCCTCTGAAGCCTATTGGTATATTCCTGAAACAAATGAACATAGATTCAGCACATTAGTTACAGGATAAACGCCGAGAGCAAAATCACACTGAGCAGAACTGTTACCATTGGTGAGGAAGAGAAACGGAACAAGTGTGTCCTTACTATCTATCTGTCTGTCTGTCTCGTGTTTCCACTAAATGTAGTACTAACCCTCATGACTGATTGACTACACAGATACATAGACAAACTAGACAAAAACTAGATAGGGAGAGACAGAGGCTGATAGCCAGATAGAGTGAAAGATGGAAAGACAGATATCCACAAGAAAAATAGACAGAGAGAGAGGCGGTATTAATGATGGGTTAACACAAACCATCCTCTTTTGCTACTGTTAACAGGGTCATCAGGTAATTAACTATGGAAATCAGCCATTCTGCTTTGGCATATCTTAATTAAGATATTTAAATATTGCATTATGGGCTTCATAATGACCTGCTTGATTTCCTTATTACAATTCTTACTCCCATTCCAACCTACTACACCAAATGTATAATCAATTGCCCCAAGCCGTACGTTAATATCGTGTAATCATTAATGGTCCCCAGGTTTGTAATCAAACGTAATTAGGAAGGTTTTGGCTTACTTGTTTGTTTGTGCATGTTAATACGCACACCATGCTCATCCTTGGGTTATTAAAACAGCAATCAAAGCCCAGATATGCAGTGTGTGGAATATTATGAGGGCTGAGTGATCTGCAGCACTGCTGCAATAACGTCCAAAAGTGTAACACATACAGTTTAAGCATTCGAGGATTTAATACAATAGAATCTGGAGCCGTTTCAATACATTACACTGCGAGTCAGATTCAGTATTGTGCAAAAAAAAAGTTCGCTTAGATATAAAGGCCACACCTTTTGTGGGACTAACAGAGACAGAAGCCACACCTCCTTCACTGGGACTGACAGAGAAAGAAGCCACACCTCCTTTACTGGAATTTACAGATACAGAAGCCATACATCATTCACTCGGACTGACAGACAGAAGCCACACCTCCTTCATTGGGACCGACAGATACAGAAGCCTTACCTCATTCACTGGGACTGACAGAGACAGAAGCCACACCTCCTTTACTGGAATTTACAGAGAAAGAAGCCACACCTCATTCACTGGGACTGACAGTCACAGAAGCCACACCTCTTTCACTGGGACTGAAAGAGAGAGGCCATGCCTCCTTTGTTAGACTGACAATTGGCACATAAGCCATGACTAGCTAGCTAGCTAGTTGAGTTATTTAGGCTTTTATTGTGTACATGCATGAATGGTTTCAAGCTAAAATAATGGGAATATTTTCCATTCTCCTGAATTCCTTCTACATGATATGAATGCAGTATTAACTGGTAGCACTAATATACTGAACATGCTAATGATAGCTAACTAACAATTAGTACATAAACTGGGCTAATGTTAGGCCATATCACAAAACTGTATTAGAAAAGAGCTACAAAAATTGAAAAAGAAGTGAAAATGGGAGTTACAATGCCTATCCTTTTAGTAAGCAAGATATTAAGGTAGATTTCAATTTCATCTGAAGATTTTTTATTAGTGTTTTATGACTGAGAAAATTAAAAAAAAAAAAAGCCTTTGGTAGCAGACTCTGACTTTCAGATGTTTATTCACAGTCACATAGGCAAGATTGAATGAAAACAGTACTCTCCATACAGCACTCCAAATGCAGCCGTAGATGAGGTTTGAGTGTGCGCAGTACTTGAATATGTTCCAGTCACTTCAGTGAAATTAGCAGTGCATTTCTGCGATCAGTCTGCTACGCTTCAGCTGCGTGAAAAGCACAAGGTAATAATCTAGAAAGCCTTCAGAAAGCGGTGACTTTCATAGCCACCATTTGTTCTGTAATAGAGGGATTTTTTTTGATGGCATGTTGGTGCCACTCTTATCAGAAAGATGAAGTGCAAATCCAAATGCGACATGCATTTTCACCTCAGTATGGCCGAGAAATAAGGATGACCTTTTCTCGTATCATGTGGAAGGAAACATTTCAGCCACATGCCCAATATACAGTGTTCATATTTGCGCAGGTGTGCCTTAATACAATAAACAGAGACTTTTTCAAAATATTATTATTCCTATTATGTTTATAACCTGCTAGTCTCAGTCTGAGATACTCTACTTCTAGTCTATGGAGTGTTCTGTGATTTATGTCGCTGGAAATCTTTGTACACTTTTCTGGCCACAAGCTTCAGAATCTTGGTTGAAATATAATTGCTACTTCTTGTCATGGTTACGTTAAAACATGCATTTGTAATATGAGAAGCTCTGATTTTCTTTTTAATCAGATTAACATCACAGATGTCATCATATACAAAGAATAAAATGCAATAGGACATGCTGTTATACGAAAATAATCAAGTACTGATGCGACCTGACATGAAGCGGAGTTACTGTTACCATCGTGAAACTGATTAGTGTTTTATCCCGCTTATACCACAGCAATTTCTCAATACTCACTTTTTTTATTTATTAAATAATGATACATCATGCTTTTTAACTGTTTCTAGTTACATTTATTTTCATGGAACATCCACAAAACAAGCTCCTGTTAATATCTGATATTGTTTTATATCATCTGAAAAAAAAAGCAGATAAGAAGTTTCAGTTAAATAAAGCAATTATAAATATTATTATACTTTCCAGGTTATGTAGCTTCACTAACAAAATATTAGCACCTCCTAGTGTATTTAGAGGTTATTTAAAAATAGCATCATGTTCATAAATGCAATTTTTCCCCCATAGCTCATTTAAAAAGATATTATCAGTGACATTGGGATAACTGGGATTACAAAAAACCTGTAAATGTTAGTATTGTAACTGAATGAAATGATGATGTATATAAAAATTCAGAGCATATTGCTGGGACAAGAAAAAATCCACATGCAGTTAAACAGGAAATGGTCTGGTGACAATGAAAATGAGAAATTCGTCTCTGTTTGATTTTTCTGCATCACTACAAGATCAGCGAGGACAGATGTGAGACGCATCAACAATAAATAAATATTGCACAAAGTAAATCTCGCCCATATAACTTTATCTGCAGTGGACTGAGAGTGAGTGTGTGTGAGAGAGAGAGGCAGTAATTCTATAATATAATTCATGATCTGCAAAATTGCATTGGATGATGATTTATTGGAGACAGATGTTATGTTTATATTGAGCCACAGAAAGAATGGATTTATCTTAATCCTGCTCCTGTTTACTCAAATGTGTTCCTCAGATATGTTGACATTTATTTATCTGTGTGCTGGTTCTTTTTTGGATTAGATCCAGATTGGCAGACTTCCACATGAACTGCCAGACGACTCCGCACTCGATAACGAGCTGTCCTAATGACAACTACCATGGCTGTCTCGTGTCCTACGTTGGGCTTATAGGTAAGTGAATAGACGCGCATCCTCACTTAGAGATATCTAAGCTGTATATTAACAGAAATATAAAAGCTGTCCACAAAGATAAGCAAAGCGAGCAGATCTAAAGGGATAAACACGCTGCATAAAATTAAATGGAATTAATCTATTTTTTTTTTTAAATCAATATACACATGACGCAATGTCTTATTAGTGTACGACATGCTTATGTTTTACATAATACTTATTAAAGGAGCAGTTTATCATTTTTAGATCCCTCTACTGGCTGAAAATTATGCCTAATGAAAACATACAAAATACTGTAAACTATCAAACATTTGTCTAGAAACTAAAAAAAACAGGAGCCATGTTTGTTAAAAAGCTAGCTAACTTTTAACTAGAGCGTAGCCACTTGGGGACATGCCGTTTTAGGAAAATAATCAACGACGGGATGGTGTAATACAGTTCACTGCAAAGAAGGGTAACTGTCACCTCTATGATGTTGATTTAATTTTCCAAGAACAGCACTGAAATGCTGAAGTGTTTTATTCCTTTTATACCACAGCAATTTGCTAATACCATTTTTTAAAAGAACAATACAACATACTTTTTAACTGCTTATAGTTACATATACGGTTACGTTTATAGTTACGTTCAACGAAAGAAGTTCCTGTAGTTCCTGTTATCAAGTCAAGTGGGTTTTTATTGTTATTCCTCTATATAGCTTGTATATATTGGAAGAAAATATAGTTTCTCCAGGACCATGGTGCAATACATGACAGTACGCAAGACTACATAAAGTGCAAATACACAACAGTGTGAGATGAGTGCAGGATAAAAAAATTCACTGAAAAATATGCACAGAACAATAAATACACAGGACAACAAATACACAGAACATGGGCTGTAAACTATTTAGTAGTTTAGCAGCAATAAGTATAGCTGTATCAATTATTATCAATTATGTGTTTGAAGAGCAGCTAAACTGATACCTGATAACACACACGACTGTTAATTGCTCTGTGACATTTGACCTCAACAGGATCAGATGTGACCCCAAACTACGTGGATGCCAACCACGCCAACATCACCATATCGCCATGGTGCAGTTGCCGTGGCAGCGGTAACCAGGAGACAGAGTGTGAAGCTTTTCTGCGTGACTTCAGAGAGAATGCATGTCTAAGTGAGTGGCTTTAACACGACATGCAGCTTCTCTTAATAACACTCTAATGAGAAAAAAAAGTCACGTAGCGCATTAGGCTCAACTTTCAAACTCTGTGTTCAAAATTCTCTGTGGAGTACTGTCTTTCTGTTGTGTGTGCATTTAGGAAACGCAATCCAGGCATTTGGTTATGGAGCGGACGCTGGTTTCCTTCCATTCACCGACTCTCATTCTGTCGTCCCGTCTGAAAAACCCAACCTTCATCCTGCCATTATTACTAAACCCGACATCATCACCAACGACGTCAAACCAGTCGATAGTGCGTGTGTTTTCTCCACATGCGCTAATCTTAAGGTACGTCTCACATACACACACACACGTCTAACAATGAGACAGATCCAGTGTTCATCTCTGTGAGAAATCGCTGTATGATCCTGAAATCTATCTGAAGCTCATGTTTGTTGACTGTTTGTCAAATTGGTGATGTCATTCATTCAAACAGAAAAGAAATGACAGTACCGGTCTTTACCTCGCTATTTTCTGAACCAATACATTCCCTCTGAAGCAGCATCACTCCAAGACCTCACATAAGTGGCTGAGCAAAACTGTGTGATGCTGTTTCAGAGGGAATGTATTGGTTCACTGAACAGCTTTTGAGTGACAGGCAACATTAAGAACTGGCAATGGTAAAGTCCGACGTGAGCAATTTGTCTGCCAGAGAACTTATCCCACAGCTCTGTGCCTGGATTGGATTCCGCTCATAGAGTTAAAACGGACGGAGTGCACTTGTGCAGTTTTTTATTTATCTATTATATGATTTGTTCTGTCGTAATATTACCAATATGGCGTCACTACTACACACTATGTGAAAATTGTATGCGCATATTTTTATGTTATAACATCTTCAAACTAGCACTAGTAGTAGTAGCTCCTGCTGAGTACTGGTTCACGAGCATGGGTCAGGCGAGTAGAGTGCACCGGGGTCGGCCATGACAGCTCTCTCTCTCTCTCTCTCTCTCTCCCTTTTAACTCTCCCTTTTATACCTTACATCTAAGGATGTGTTCACATTTTTTTTTTCACAGTTTTGCAGAGTCCGAATCAGAACGAAGTAGTTTATTATATAAACCATAAAGGGAAAAAATTGCTTGTAAGGCTGAAAATGTACTTGTAAAACTCTTTCATACAATATGTGGCAATATGTAAGGCAAATTTGGTGCGTGTAGGAATCACAGAACTCAATATCCAGAACACGTGGCACTTCTTCAGCACTACAGCTCCTGTATGTTCTTCAGCTCAGTTTGCTCCTCCACCTCAGTTTAGCAGCTCACATCGACAAACCCAAAATAGACAAGATGTTTGGGTTACTTCCTGAGTCAAATCTCTTTCTCACTGCAATTAAACTGCACTAAAGTTCACTTTGAAGCAGCGTGAGACCACCTCGCTCAGATGCTCTCATTCCCGAGTGTGACCGATGTGTTCTCACCTGCCCAAAGGCTCTAACCACTGCACCTTGAGGTTTTTATTTCTGTTTTTGATAAAAAGCATCTAGCAGATGAATATGAAAATTAGGGCTGTTAATATTAATGTTTTAATAACACATTAGAACACTTTTTACTGCCAGTTTTGGATACCATTAACACATTTTCCTAATTCCTACACTGCAAAAAACTCTTAGCAAGGGGAAATATCTTGAATATAGTCAGATTTCTTTAGTACGTCCTATGTACAAACCAACTATATTATATCAATTTCTAGACATTAGGACTAATTTCAAGCTTCGGACAGTCTTCTTCTATTGGCAGATCATTTTTTCTCATTTTACACATTAAATTCCAGAAAGAAGAAAAATTTTCTGCCAATAGATTGAGAAACTGTAACTTAAAAATGATTAAAAGCATCTAAAAACAGGATGGGTAATATTATATTTGATTTATAATCATCTGTTAATAGGAAGTATTGCATAAATTTACCAGCAGTCGAGATATTTTTCACTTTCATTATGTTTAAAACGTCTTATTTCTTTTTTTTTCTTTTTTTTTTTGGGCAGTGTAGACAATTTCCCATTCCTAGGCAATCTGCACATGTAAAATTCTTTAAGAATCTTATCGTTATCAAAGTTTAGCTTAACTAAAACAAACACAGAATTATTAGAAACAATAATGTGATTAACCATAATAAATGCTATAAATCATATTACAATTGCAGAATGAATATATACATTATACTAGATGCTGCGTAGAGAATTATTTTCTGAGGTTTATTCAAAATCCTTCATAAAGCTACTCCGTTAACTTCATAGAATGGGATGACTTTGTTCCCTTCCACTTCTGATCAAGCATTTGGGTCCAAATTATTATGACTGAGAAGTTCTTCTGATCTGGACTGGCACCAGATTGCAATAAACTCAAACATATGCTCTTTTCTCAAGCAGTCGCTGCATGGAAAGTAATTTATTGGCATTTTTAAAGCCCTTCAGCACAGATGTGTGGCTTTGTTTCTTCTCCATCACACACTGAGGATCTGAGTGTCGGATATTTATTAGTTTCTGCTTGGGTGTGTGCCAGTATTCTGTTTTCAGCACAGTAATTGCCCAACTTGTTATCACAGGTTACGATATTATGATGATATCAAACGTTAACTCAGCGTAGCCAGGTGTGTCTGCCATGTTTTTGGTGAAAATGAGGGGAGTGTAATGTATAAGGAGAGATGTATATTAAATTTAGGGCTATCGTTTACCTCAGTGCGTATTAATGAAGCTATCACTGCAGTTGTGAATACTTCGTGCTTTACGGTTTGTTGATTTCTAAATATCTTTTCATTTACAATCTTACAGAATAAATGCTATTTTTTTGTTATCTAAAGCACATTGTAAATTGCAAATTGTAGCCAGGAACCCCTTTAACTGTTAAATAAATTGCACAGCCTATAGGTACAGATTTATTCATGAACATAATCCAATTATTCAAATATTAGGCACATTAGGTAAATGTTTACAACAATATTTTGTTTATTTATTAGCGATATAGAGCTTTTTATTCTTGAACTTTCTGCCAAAATCACATTAGATGCAAGTGACATTATTTACATGCCAACTTGTTTTGAGTTGTTGAGGTTTGGATTAAACCCAATTCAACTGACCATCACACAGGATTATAACTATAAGTATATAATAATAAATATAATCATGTTGGTGATGGTGGGTTGTGATTTCCACCAATGTAACTAAATTTAGTTTGAGGGCTTCAGTATGCCACAAAGACAGCTCAGGCCTTATAGTATGAAATTTTAAGGGACCACAACAACAAAATATCATACATATTGAAAAAGTAAGGTATAAAACATTCCGGAGTTGGTGGGAGTGCTGCTGCTGTTTTCCTATAACAGTACATCCTGAAGTGATTTATTCCCCTTATACAACAGAAGTTTGTACACAGTCGTTCTCCACCAGCCTCTCTTTTTTTTTTTCTTTTGCTTTCACTTAACGTTAATAAGAAAAAGCAGCATGCCATGTTACGAAGAAACCAGCAAAGTGCAAAGCCATCTGTTTTGAAGACTTTCCTGTGTTGGAAAACAAATGCTGCATTGAACTCGAGTTTGTAATCTCGTAATTCCCTACCTCTGACCATAAAAAAATAAAGGAATTCCTACTCGGGAACTCAGGATGGTCTCCTCAACTCCGAGTTCAGCAAGTGATGTCAAATCAACATGCACGTTTACTCTTTAAATGAGTTATACTGTATCTACTAGTACTCCCTTTGGAGTAATAAACATACAGACATATTCGCCTGTTAAATCTAAAAATCTGAAAATCTGTTCAATCTAAAAATCTGTTTTCAGGAGGAAAATATACAGCACTGGTTACTGATAGCTCGCAAGCTTGTTTCTGTCAAAAGAAGGACATGGAGGAGTCCATGTTTTTTCCCCACTTTGTAACCTGAGTGCATTTTATTTTATTAAATAAAATGTATATATATATACACACACACAATTACACACATTTTTAATGCATTTATGTGGATCGTCTGCTATAGAGTATAAGTCCCTGTGTAAGTTGTCACTATAGTAAGGATAGCATATTACAGCAAGTGCATTAAGATAAATAGAAAATTAATCAATACTGCCTCACTGTTGAAGCATTGAATCTGATTGGTCAGAAGCTTTTTGATATGAAGTATGATATGAAATATGCAGAAAATGGGATATATAACAAGTATAATTTGTGTCTCTTTTAATGACACATGGAGGTGCTAAGTCTTTTCTCTGGGTATCTTTTGATTGCTTCCCACACTGAGTGAACACACACACACACACTTTTAACGGCTGGGAAATCATCACATATATAATGTTTTATAACGTGTTGGAAGTGTTCTGATATTAATCTTTGAAGGGAACAGCAGGAAAATGATGCTGTAACACCACACTGGCACTGTAGGGATATTTTAAACTGAATATTGATGACTACATTTCCAATTTTATTTTTTTTTTGCCTTATTCATGAGCGCCTCTTTCCCCAGAGACATCCTTTACCTGTCTGAAAATGGATTCAGATGCGCAAACATGAATGTGTTTTAAATATTATGAAAACATGATGTTCTTGCCGGTTCTCCCATGCGGCTGCGTGTCATTCGGTAAAGGAAATGGGTGCAGGATCATCATCGTAACACGAGTGAATGATGAAGCCATAAATATAATAGTCCATGTGAAAAAGAGGAAGAGGCATTTCCCATATGCAGTTAATAGATACAAAATGTGCTGCTGCACTATGAATGTGAATTCCATCACTTGTGGAATTACATAAATGTTTTTCTAGCCTTTAGAGGTGTAGAGAAGTGATGATTTTTTTTTTTTGCTCCAGAATTTTCATTTCAGCATGTAATATGTAGCTTTTAATATAGCACCTCACTAAAAAGTGTATACTCAAATACTCAATTCTTGAATCTGATTGGTCAGAGGGTATAGATTAATTAGTTCTGGCTGCAAGCCAGCTTTATATTAATTAATAAATACTTTATACTTTACCATTTTAATACTTTATCATGTGCTCGTTTTAATACTTTATCATAGTAACAGGCTAATTCGCAGGAACTTGTATGGCAGCCACTACACACAACCTAAGACTAATAATAAACAGATTTTTAAAAACATTTTGTGGTTTCTTGTTAACATGACAAAACGTGTTTTGGGGTTTTTTTTTTTTGGGAGTTTTTTGTGTGTCTTATTAACTTCAAGAGAGGAAAAAAAGAGAGTCTGATGAGGGAACAACTGTTTATAGCTGCCATAATGTAAGTGATAACACAAACTTGTCTCGCAACAGTAGATGTAGCTATGAACAGTTAAATGTATGATGTGACATTCTTTAATACATAAAATGTGTAATTGTGGTCAAATAGCCGTAGTATAAGTGGAATAAAACACTATGGTATGTGCAGTTATAGGAAAAGAATCAACTGTTTTATAGGAAAATAATCAACTTTGGCGTGGTAATGCATCACACCAGCTGTGTTCCAGCTGTATAAGCGCCATAGCTGTTATAGATACTGACAAACACCGTTAGCCTCCAAAGTACACACACACAAACACACACAGGTAAGGAAAAAACTTCATAACATGCTGTTTATAGGAAAATAATCCAATTTGGAGTGGTTATTTAATAATAATATTGTTATATAACAATGGAATATAATAATAGACATTTTCTGATTGTTTTGCAACACAGTCATGCTGTTTCTCAATGTGGCAGAACGTCTGAGTGTTAGAGGGCAATGCTAAGTGCTAATTACAGTAATTTTGCCACAAAGAGTCTTTTTTTTTTAGCAGTTTTCCAACACATCTGAGAGAAATGTTGACATTCCAAATGGTTTCATGTCATTATCTCCGTCATTGTGCGTTTAAATTGTTCATAAAATAGACTTAATGGTGACCCGCTAGCTTGACACATTGTTAGCTACAGAACTCACGTCTGTCAGTTGCCTAGCAACAAAGTTCTCATATTGTTAAACAGCTGTACAACCAGAATATGGTGGGGAGAAAGCTGAAACCTGAAAATTTTCAAGTTTCAGTTATTTTCTATTGTATGTTCAAGTTGCCAACACCTAACACAGCATGTTCACTGACATTTGACAAGTTTTTTTTCAGAATGTTCTCTTGGTGGGCAGCGATTTATTTTCACACTAACTGGATATACAGGGAAAAACCTCTCTGTACTAATTATATTCCCTCTGAAAAGTGTTAAATGATTTACGCAATGCTAATGTAACACACCTGATTCAGTGAGTCTGAGAGGCAGGTGTGTGTGATTTGCTGCTTTAATAAAACTCGATATTTCTGCTGTACCCGATTTCTACAGACATTTAGTCAAATGCTGATGGTGTCAAGCCGTAAAACTTGACAACTCCCCAATTAGGAACATGCTAGGCATGAAAACACTATGTGATTTTTATACAAACTCTGATATCATTACTGGGGTGCCGTTTTGCCATTTTTCAACACTACATCTAAAAAACCATGAATTTAACCTTTAAAAAATCTATTAATCCATCTCAGGCAACAATGTCATGTTTACAAGGTGCCTTAGCTGACAGTGCCGGCATTTTGCTCTTAAAAAAGAAGCAGCATTGTTTTTTTTTAGCGAATACACAAATTGTGGTTAACTAGCATCCATGCTAATGGCATAATGATTTATGTACTTTTTTAAACTAATAATTTACTTTAAATCTCTAGTTTGGGTAAAAGGATTGCATTTTCAATGGGGACTCGTTAGTCAATATCACAATATCATTAAAAGTAAAGAAACCATAATGAGAGGACATGCTTTTCTTCTTCTCATGATCTTCAGGAAATTGGAACGTGAGACTTTGTAGAATATTCCAAATTCCAATGAAATGTAATTTTTCATAACCTATAATGGATGATTTATGTGCGAGTGGAGACCGTGTAGTTACGAAGTGCTGTCGATTTTGTAGGTTTTGAAACATAGGTTGTTATGAAGGACACTGTGTTTAAAATTTCTTTTACCTTTATTTTATACACATATCTGTAAATATAGCATTAGTGGGACACAAATGGTGTCCAAATTGTGGAATAGCTGACATGCAACAGTGTTTTGCATCATACATGGCTGTACAAAAGACATTTTAGAGAGAATTACTTGGCTAATTATGTGGTAGTGTAGGGGGGTCTTCAACAAAAAAAATGCTATTTGTCATAAGTCCAGAGGTGGTTTAATGGGCTGAGCTAATAATATAGGACACATAAAGGAGTACATTAACTCAGTCCATATCAGGCGTTATTCTGTATTCAAATTACCTCAGAAGTGAGAAGTTAAAACTCTTAATTACGTCATTTCCGACCTCTGTGCATTCAAGTTACAAAGTGGGGAGAAAAAAAAAGCATGGATGCCTCCATGTTCGCCTTTTGCTAGCAACAAGCTAGCATGCTAACTGTGATGGGTGATGTGTATTTACCTCCTCAAAACAGCATACTGTATAATCAGTGTTCTAGATTTAACCAGAGAATATGCCTGTATGTTGATTGATCTAAAGCAAATACTTGTATATACAGTATAACTCATTTAAAGGTAAAAAGTGCTAGTTTGTTTATTGTTGATGCTGTGAGCAGCCACACTGATTTGACGTCAGCTGAAGGGGCGTTTTTGTTTTTTTCCTAGTCACAGGTTAGAAATTACGAATTAAGCATCAATCATTAACAGATGATAACAGTTAGCGCTGTGTGTTAGGAGTGTTCATTTGTTGCAGTTGAGATATTTAGATTTCAATTTCATGCAGAGATTTCTCACACAGCCAAACATTTGATTTATCTCAGTCTTCAATAACGAATTCTAAAATTAAGAATATATTAAGGATCAAGGATCAGGATTAAGGATGGCTGATGAAATAAAAACAGTTTCTAAGTTTCGCTTTTCATAACACACAGTTTTGATGGATGTTTAGTGGAGCTTTTATCTTCTGCAATCATATTTTCCCGTGTCTGTTTCTCCCAGGACGGTGCAGAGAAGTGTTCTCCCTCCAGCAGTTTTGAATGTGCAGATGAGGTAAGACATCAAGCGTAGGGAATTTCAGCTCATTTCCAGCTGCACAACTTTGATTACCTCGGGTGTGTTGGGAGCTTGGGCGAAACACAAACGCCAGGGTGAAGAGCCGAGCGACTGAAGAGCAATGCACAAAAAGCATGCGGTCACATGACTGTGTACTTGACAGTGTCCTGTCCCAAAGACTCAGGCTGTCTCTTTAGATCTTACAGCAATACAACTGTAATATTTAGTATAATATCCCTCCTGTGCATCTCAGTGATGATCGATATAAACAGTGGTGATGAAAGGAATCCCACACGTCTTTTCTCCACGCTCAGGATTTCTCCTGATGGCAAGTACGATTGTCCAGGTGGCAGTGGAAATAAGAAACGACGCACCACCTATTCAGATACATAAACACCAGGCCTGTTTTTACTCAAAGATTTATTCATTTAGCTCTTTCAGACTTTCAGTCACTTCAGCTCACTAACTCAGAAGACAGAAGAGTTTGAGCAATAAAAAAATGCTCAAATTAAATTTGAATGCAGCAAACGTTCACAAGTTACAGTTTAAAACATGAAGTTTTGGGGTTTTTTTTATACTTTTAAACACATTATTTTTTGCCATTTTGAGAAAGAAACTGTCATCACACTGCCTTCTGGGTAATTTTATATCTTAAGTTCTAGTAAGGGGAGTTAAGGGAAGTAACGGTTATTAAGAAATCTTACACAAGGACAACACAAGATTTGAGACACTTTTTTTTTTTTTTAAATAAAAAAAAGTACAATTTTATACCACATTGCTGTTGAATTCTCAAATCTGATTGATCAGAAAGTGTTGATTAATTTCCTATAAGAGCAGCTCTGACTGGCTGTAATTTCAGATCACAGGTTTTTGTTCATGATTCAAGAGCTTTATTGTCATATACACAAGGGTTCTCGTGTTTCTTGTTCCACAGGTGCTGCGGTAGCAAACAATAAAGGAAAAAAAAGTCTATAAATTATAACACAAATATACAGGATAAAAATAACAACTGAAATAAAATTGTTTAAGTAAAAAAAAAAGTGTTTAAGATGTAAAAAGAAAATTTTTTAGAATAAATAACAGTGGTCATTATCTGTATCTGTGTCTGTTTAGTGCTCAGAATATTCATATCTGTTTTCGTATCCGGATTAAAACCAGAAGAGGGCATGGTCTTTCTATCGTCTATCCAACGTGATTGAGTAAGCAAGCTAACTTCAAAACGGTGATACTTTCCCTAAATCAAGAAACAGTTATTTAGGCTACAGCTGACAACAACAGCCATCTAATACAATTTTATCAGATTTAGTGGGATTGTTATATCCTGGAAAGATGAGAAACATTTGGTGGAGAAGCTAATAAAATCTACCGTGAAGCTGTAACGCAGTCTGGAATGCTGCTGCAAGTCAAAATGGGATGCTTTAAGCAGCAATTTATTATAATGCCTGTATGATATTCCAAAAAGTTTTTCTTTTAATAATGATGAGAACAATCATTTAAGAATGATGCAATGAACATACAAGTTTTAGTAATATTTTTAAAGTAATTAAATGATTATGTTTTGGAGAGCCAGCAGGGATACTGCAGGGAAACTCTGTGCACAGTACAAGGTCTGTGTGAGCTGTATGGAGCAGCGGCTGATTAAATGAAAGCATATTTCTTTTTCTTTTGTTTGCACAGAAATATGGGAGAAATATAGTTTTATTTTGGAGCTCATTAAGGCGGTGTTTAGGTCGGGCTAAAACCAAAAGGCAATCTCCCCTTATAATCACTAAGAGTATCACAAGCGAGCAGGGTTGTCAGATTGCTCATATTGAGGATATACACTAAATGGCCAAAAGTTTGTGCACACCTGACCGTCACACCCATATGTGCTTGTTGAACATCCCATTGCAGATTTAGTCCCCCTTTGTTGTTATAATCCACTCTTCAATCCATCTTTCCTCCACTCTTCTGGGAAGGTTTTCCACTAGATTTCGAAGCGTGGCTGTGGGGATTTGTGATCATTCAGCCACAAGAGCATTAGTGAGGTCAGGCACTGATGTCAGGAGAGGTCTGGGGTGCAGTCAGTGTTCCAGTTCATCCCAAAGATGTTCAGTGGGGTTGAGGTCAGGGCTTTGTGCAGGACACTAGAGTTCTTCCACTACAACACACCATGTCTTCATGGAGCTCACTTTGTGTACAGGGGCACTGTCATGCTGGAATAGGTTTGGGCCTCTTAGTTCCAGTGAAGGGAACTTGTAATGCTACAGCATACAAAGACATTCTATACAATTGTGTGCTTCCAATCTTTAGTTTGGGGAAGACCATGGAAGACATTTGAGTGTGATGGTCAGGTGTGAAAATTTGGTGTATATTACAAATTAGAAATGTGCACAAAAAAGAATAAGGAAAAGGAGAATAATGCGCATTTTTGTGCCAAACATTTTTGGCTTGTTTCAAGTCTTTTTGTGTGTTTTCTGAGATGTACTTGTGGTCGGAATTTTGCTGAAACCTGGCAACCCTCCCTTCGGGCTTCCTTGAGCCGTTCTTTAAAAGTCAACAGCAAAGTAAAAACCTTGCACAACTTTTTTTTGGTTTTGTCTTGCAAGAGCCACACCTGTTGTGAAGACTTTTGACAAGCTTTCTTTAAAAAGAAAAAAAAAAACCTCAGTCCACCTAATATATATTATTGTGCAAAAGTCTTAGGCACATGCAAAGAAATGCTGTAGACCAAAGATCCCTTCAAAAATAACAAAAAAAATAGTAGTCTCAGGTACAATTTGTACAGTTTTATAAGGAAATGAGCTGTAAATTTTACTGAGCATCTTGCAGAAGCAGCCATGGTTCTTCTGGAGACTTTGACTGTCAGACTTGCTTCTTATTTTTACAGCAAAACCCAGCAGCCTTCATTATGCTGCTTTCTTTACTGACATACAAACATTTTTCTGTAACATTTAATTATGTGCTTGAAAACTAATGTTTGGAAATCTAAAATGTTTTTGTACTGACTTGATAATGTAGAAGTCATAAAATAAAAATCTATAACAAATTTTGTACTAAAAAAAAATAGGGTGCCTAATACTTTTGCACTGCACTGTATATATTAGACATTCAGTGTGTCAGTATAAGGGGAAGATGTAGGTGGAAGTGGTAGAGTGTGGCCGTTGTTAATGAGTCTGACACCCCAGGGGAACAGGCTGGCCCAGAGTCTGTACCGTTTACTAGACTTCATAAGTGTGAACAGTGAGTGGGCAGGGTGGCAGGGACCCCTGATGACACTGTTAGCTCATCTGTACGCTCTCCTGTTGTAGATGTCCTGCAGTGAGAGGAGATCTGTCCCTGTGACTTTCTGGACTGTCGTGATCACCTGCTCTAATGATTTCTCGTCCTGTGCATATTAATACTGATTATCGTCTCTATAGTAACAACTGACACAGGGACGCTCCACATAAACGGATTACAAAAATGTGTGATTGTGAGGAGATATGGTGGGGACTTTTATTTAACATTTGTGGAAGGAGTCTCCAGTGTCAACGTTTTGCAGCAGTCAGAGGTAAAACTGTAACTCCATGTTTTCCGACAGGGAGAGGAAAGTCTTCTTTTTGTCTTATTAACTTCAAGAGACATAAAAAACAAAGGCTCAGTCCACATCACAACATCCTGTCATTGATTATATTCCTATAACAGCAAGCCCTGTCATGTTTTAATCCTTACGTAGATACATATATTTTAGTGGAACCTCAATACATGCCACAATGCAAGATCTCTCACCAACATTTAACTCTCCTTTATTCTGACACTGGAGTCTCCTTGGATAACATTCTCCTTCCATAAACGTTAACCACAGCAGTTTAGGTTCGACTACGTTAAATAATGCAGTGTGTCCACCTAAAATAAATGTTAACATAACAAGCAGATTGATCTTTTTCGAACTGAAATTCCTAGGTACTGCTAAAATGAGATCTAATAATCAAATAAATAAACTTTTCCAGCAAATGACATGCCAATCAGTTCATTTGGCACTGCTGGATATTAGGACAGTGACAGCGTAGTTATTTGTTGTAGCCATGAACACTAGAATGTTCAGGGATGGAGGCGCTGCCTGATTATTCTGCGGACTCAGGGATCGAGGATGTTGGTGATAAGGATGATCCTGATTATACACCCCACTTGAGGGAGATGATTCTGACAGCTCAGACACACGGTCTTGCGATTACTGTGAAAAAAGTTTGGTAAAACAGGCTAGCGGTGGTCCCTCAGGAGACAGGAATTAATGATGCTGTTACTGAGCCCAGCCCCAGTATAGTATATAAACTAGTAAATAGCTCATCTTTCCAGTGCCCTCAGTCAGCTTATCCATCTCTGACTGACATGTAAACAGTGTGTGCTTATTCAGGCAGTAGTGCCCTGATGACAATAAAAAGCTTTACTCAGCTAAAATGTTAGGTACGGAGCTACTGAGGTTACATGGTGGTTATTTTTTTAACAAGGCATGGCCACAAAATAACAATTACTTTTATTGTTAATATTATTAGCATTATTTTATTGCTATGTGTGTAAATATGTTGTGCAAATAAAAAAATGAAACACAAATTGTCAGCACAATATTAAAATTAGTTTACAAGATTACTTTTTTACTTTAGGCCATGGCTCTTTTACTTTAAATAATTTAATTCGCAAGCAGTGTGTGAACTCATGCTGAAGGAAGCATATGTGTCTCAGTGCTCGCAGAATTGAAGTGCTCACACGTCTGATAGTTTCTCTAGACACTCGCAAACACTTCCTCACAGCACCTGGCACTCCTTTCTGTTGACCAAGCTCATAAAACTGAAGTAAATCTGATAACAGTTTATTAGATGGCTATTGTTGTCAACTGTAACCTAAATAACAGGTTCTTGATTTGGGAAACATCTGTTATAGACCCTCCTGTTTTAAAATGAATATGAAAACAGATATGAATATTTTGAGCACTAATCAGATACAGATAATGACCTTGTGTTACATTCCTGTTATGCTGGTCACAATGTGATCCACAGTAGCCTAGGCTATGACAATAAGATTTTTGTATAAACTATGCATGATATCAATCTACCAAAACATCACACAATGCCCCACCCCTGCAAATGTTTTCAATAAACACAGCTCATTAGCAGTTTGTAGTTTCTAGAACAATTTCATCTATGCTGTGTTCAAGAATTAAGGTATTAATATAGTGATAGTGATGTGATGTTAAGATATCGCATCATTAAACATGTTTATAAATGTTCACATGTGCTGTGATTTGCATGAAATAAATCTATAAAAGAACTTTTTTTTTAATCCATGGGTAAACAAGTTTTTACCATCACCAGGTTTCACTGATTTTAAGATACAGTATTTGCCACTATTGTTAAGTTCATATTACTAATAATATGTCAGTATGTTACAGTTTGTTACAAGTCTGCAATTTTCCACATCATGCTTTTCTTTCCTTTTCCTTTACAGAACATTCTGGACTCCGACATGGACAGCTCCATCGACTCCCATCAATCCGAGAACGACAGACACTCATCTGCGTATCTGTCCAGCGTCTCCACGGCAACCATCGTCCTGTCCATCGTACTTGTCATTCAGGTCGTGTAAATAAACCTCCGAGTCCACAAGGGGCCAAAACAATCAAATGGACACCTCCAGTCCAAACACTGACATTGATCTCTGTCATTCTCTTTCTCTTTCTCTCTCTCTCTCTCTCTTTCTGTGTCTCACACGCCATTTTTAACAATTTGTCAAAATGAAGAGAAGCAGCGACTGCATAAGTGTAGTCCTACAACACGGGAAGCATCTCCGTGACTGTTAGCTTAGCAACATGGGCTAATCAGGGGGAGTTTTGAGAAAATTGGGATTGAATAGCCAAAGGAAGTAAGAATGCAAAAAAGCCTTTGTGATGTACAGGTATTTAATCACAGGAGACCTTTCATGGATATTTGAAACAGTGTGGGGCTTTCAGATACAGATGCATTTTCCATAATAATGAGCTTCTTCTGTATAATTACATCCAGCTGAGCATCAAGATCTGTAAAATAAACCTCTACATGGCTGTCTGACATAGCAGGACACACTGTTCATTTGTAAAACGCTTTTACAGATAAAACCAGGTCCAACAGTCTGAGTTAGCCAAAATGACTTTTTATTGAATCAGTCATCAAACACTAAGGCTAGTGGACGACTAGGAATGCTTCACCCCAGACCCTCTCTGATTGGCTGATGCTTGGTCATGTGAGAGTTTGTTACACTAAAAGTGGAAATAATACGGACAATGGAGATTAATTTTCACAGAGTGCCATGCCTCGGTTGCTAGTCGATCTTCAGCACAGAGTTATAAGTAAGGAATAAAACATGATTGGGTGGCCTCTTTACATCAGGCTGCGTCAAACTCCTCTGTCACTGATTATTTTCTCCTAACCGCATGACCTGTTTTCTTCCTCTCATTCCACAGCCATTTGCCTACAGTTATGGTTATTTTTTTTTACTAACAACACATCATATTTTATTTATCCTTTTACAGTTACAGTTAATATTAATTCCTGATATTCTTTATGTTATAACAAGTATAAAAAGTCGTTCCTTCAGAGAATGCCCGTCACTGATACTGGAGACGCTTTCCAAAAATGCGAGATAGACATCTGTTTTAATCTATCTCTGTGTAAATTGTTACTATAGAAACGATAAAATATTAGAATGAGAGCATTAATATAGACCTGTGATTTGGCTTCCAGCCAAAACTACTGTCAGCGCTGCTATTATAGAAAATCAGAGAATTGAGAATTCAGCAGCACTGTGGTCTAGTAACTGTTAATGGCAAGATGTACATTTTTGTTCATATCAAAATCTTTCTCAGTTAAGACGTTAGTCAAGAATACACATGAAATGAGACATATACACTATACGGCATGAAGTATGTGGACACCTGACCGTAACAGCCATATGTGGTTCTTCCCCAAACTGTTGCCCAAACCTGTTCCAGCATGACAATGCCACTGTGCACAAAGCGAGCTCCATGAAGACGTGGTTTAGCCAAGGTTGGAGTGGAAGAACTCGAATGTCCTGCACAGAGCCCTGACCTCAACCCCACTGAACACCTTTGGGACAAACTGTTACACTGACTACCCCCAGGCCGCCTCACCTGACATCAGTGTCTGACCTCAGTAATGCCTGTGTGGCTGAATGAACACAAATCCCCAAAACCATGCTCCAAAATCTAGTGGAAGGTCTTCCCAGAAGAGTGGAGGTTATTATAACAGCAAAATCTGGAATGGAGAGTTCAAAAAGCACATAGGAATGTTATGGTCAGGTGTCCACAAACTTTTGACCCTACTGTGTATGAGCTTGAAATCGATCTAAATATGTTGTCTAATTTCAGCGTATGCCATACAGCATATTACAGAAACATAGTGTCCATATTTATGGTTTCTTAACCACTAACGCGTGGTTTATCACGTGGATGTGTTACGTGTTCTCAACCCTGCTTTCCTTTAATAAGGCTGTGCTGAATTTATATTAAATTTTAACCATGATCATAAATTTCAGCTTCCTTAATTACCTAATCACTACAACATTAGAGAGTTCGACTAAAAAAGGATAATGTTAGATCATTTGGTAATGATGCTGGTGTGATAAATGACGAGCTACCTATTCACATATTTAACTGTTTATTTGGTGGTGCACTTATTCATTTATTTAAGTCTAGCTGTGCTTATATTTATCTTAAAATATGATATGACTAAGGTCCAGTCTTATTTTGATTGAATATTTATAGTAATTTGTGACGAAAAAGTGCAATAAAGTGTTATGTTCCGAAATAATGACACGTCATACTTTTTATCCATTTATGGTGTATGAAAAACTCATTTGTTCCTAAATTCATATAATTTTGGCCAAATATCATGATTTTCGTTTTTATCCGTCATCATGCGGTCCTAGTTTGAGATTATGCTGTTTTTACATGAATATGAGAGTTGAGGAAAGTCTGATCTTAAAATCATGCTTGTCTTGATTGATTGATTGCTTTGCCTTTTATTTTATCTGAGAAAGAAGAGCGTCAGAACCGAAACCGCACTTAACCCCGTTCCCCCTCACAGCTCTCCTGCATGCTAATTGGTGTTTTTTTGTACGTGCGTTACAGGAGCACCATTAAGCTGTCGCAGCCTGTCAGAATAAAAACACATCCATCTGTATGAACAAGTCGTCATTGCACGAGAAGAGAGCAGATACAGGAATCCGGGGGTGTGAGCTGTGAATCACTTGTATTTCTCAAACCAGATCATCCTTCACTAATATAATTAGACAAAACTGGATTGTGTTTGCTAACTGGTGAAATAAAAATCAGTGATTAGTGCTGACTCAGACTTTCGGGCCTGACCGTATGGTGTATGAAAATGTGAAATGGAAGTACATTTAATACAGGATTTAGAAGCTAGCATGTAGGCATGTGCTGATGTTACATCTCCATATCAACATAATTCCTATTATCACAATTTGGGATGCATCAGTACCGAGTACGAGTACGCTTTTGGTACCCCTCTTTACCAATCATACCGACGGCTCATCTTTACTGGGTATTAACCAATCAGGGGCATCGTGGAACATTTTATGTAGCTCTATTTTTGTTGGTTGCGGCAGTCTGTTGCTAGCTCATGCAGAGTTTTATTTTTGCAATGTTATTGCATTTAAACAGCATGTTTAACAAAGAACACGATGACGGCTGCCGTGAGCATTCAGAGCAACATCAGTGAGTGTGGTCCTTAAAAATTATGTGAATTGCACCTCAAGAGCAAAGTTTAAACTGGCAAAAGAAAGCACGTCGCAGTGCTCAGTGCTCGCAGAACTGAACTGCTCTCATGTGTGATCATTTCTCCGGCTTCAAAGCTCCACACTCACAAATACCGGTGTGTGTGTAATTCACAACACCTTGTGCTCGTTCTTAATAACCATGCTCACTTGTACTCCTCTGAAAGCCCAGGTCAGCCGTCCTCACACTCTCTATTAAAGATACTGTTGAAAGGGCATAAGATTTTTTATTTGACAATTTGAATGCCATCATTAATCATGAAATACATCCTGAATGCTGTCATTCTGTGTCCTCTGTTCATTAGCATGACAACTACAAACCAAATTCCACAGTGTTGAATTAACACCCAGAGTGTTAATTTAAGTAACAGTGTTTATATAAGTACAGTTGAACACAAATGAACTCTGAAAGTGTGAAATCAACACTCTGTGCAGGATTTTGCTGTGCAGGCTTACGTCACATAGCATCACATAGTATCAGATTTTAGTATCTGGGCTTTTTTTTTTTTTGGAGTATGAGTAAATGAGCACAGTATCAGACCAATCCCTGATTTCATTCTCAGTACTGCTGCATCCCTAATCACACTATTGTATTACAAAATGATTAATTGCCATTAGAGATGGACATACAGCATGCAATGCTGCCTTCATATTATACCAGTGTGAACAACGGTTATTGTAGAAGACAGCTGTCTTAATGTGCCTGCCAAATGGGACAGCCTTTATCTCAGGATATTAAGGCTGTCCAGAAATTGTGCCGGGTGTTTGGTGGTATTTTACAGGTTTGGTATAACTATAACAGTATTGTGCATATTAACTTTAATAGTATTTTGTATGTGATTATCAGCACATGCCAGTCACATGACACAGGCAGCACTGAACCGACGGAATGAATTATTGATGAACAAGTTGAACAAAATCGGTACATTTTCAGTTCATAATATGTAGGTCAATGCTTCAGCAGCTGGAGTTTGAACAGAAATGTAAAAGACGATGGGCTGAGGTGAGTTAACATGACTTCTTCATGAAGGACTTCTGAACCAACATCCATTTGTAGTTCCTAGATCAACATTTCATTTAAGCGATTAATTGATTTTACTGTCATCGGCGTGCGTCTCTGACTCCTCCCACTCCTGAACATCTTGAAAATTCCCAAATTGGTTAAAAGGGAAAACCATCATGTAGCTCTTCATTGCAGTTCATGACTTTAATACACACACTAACACAGCTAAATTTGAAGATGCATCTTTTAACATCCACTCTAGAGAAAACAGTTTTTGACACTGATGCAAATCCACAATTCCAAGATGGCCAAACCCCCTGATCAATTCCAGTTTCATGTTTGAATACTTTCTGTAGTGTATTAGCACACTGCCATGTAAAAATATTTTTTATATTCTTGAAGTCAAACAAAAATGGAGGACATTTTTTCATTTTTTTTTTTTTTTATATAATAGGTTTGTCACCCTGTGTGCGTACCTAGTAGGCTCTTTTCTATTGTTTCCAGATTTCATTGTGCATGGAACACTTTCAGGAAATGGACTGAATTCCCTAGTGTGGCCAAAACATTGAAAAATTACCTTTTTCAAATGTACCGTGTTAGGGTCGACTAGGTCATAGTTATCCAGTTAAGCCTAAAACCAGAAGCCAGCTTGAGTTCAGCTTGGCAGTGCACTAGCTACTATAACTCAGCAACCTCAGTACAAGCACAAAGTTTTTATATTGTCAATACACAATATACTTTGTATCACTGGAAAATGACACATTATGGAAAGTAAATTTTTAAAGGTTCAGATTATATTAGCCATCCAACCTCATATTACTAATAGTGGTTGTTTGACTGAAAATCCAACATTAAGTATGGCATAAAACATGCTGCTATAGCAAAATAATCAGCACCAGGGTGCTGTGATGTAACCCGATACAAATAACAGCAAACCTATTTTTGTAATACCACAGCAGTTTGCCAACAATGAAGTTTTATTAAAAAAAATTACACTCATCATACTTTTATACCTTTATATTTACATTTAAAGTTGTCACAGTAGAAATTATAGGAAAAAAAGCTGTTACTATACAAACGATAATGTAGAGTGCATTAATATAAACCTGTGATTTGAATCACAGCCTGCACTTCTGCTAGCACATGACCCCTGTAGTGCATTATTTTTGTATAACAGCACAATCCAGAGTCTATTATTCCAATACAATGTTTCATTTATTCATGTACAAAACATCATGCATTTTAATGGTTTAGTTAGATTTAATGTTATGGAACGTCTGAGAGACAAGTTCGTTCCTGTTCTCACTTATGTTATAGCTACAATAAAAATAGTTATTCCCTCACCAACCTCTCTCTCTCTCTCTCAAAAACTGCAGTCATTTTACCAAGAAACCGTAAAGTGTAAACTCCTCTCAGCTGAAGACTTTCTTGTGCTGATAAATTTCCCAAAGCACCATGACGGCTACAAAGTGCTTATAACCGAGACTCCTTCCATAAATGTTAAATAAATGTCTCCTAACAAAAAAACCATCACCACATCAATAGTTATACGTTTTACTTTGTTAAACGACATGTCTATTTATCCATTTATTTTTAGTCTTAGATTATATGCAGCTTCTGCCATACAAGTCACGTGTGTATGAGCTGTTAACATAGAAACAATAAGGTATTAGAACAAGGGTATTAATATTAACATGTCATTCATGTGACAGCCGGAAGTACCTGTGCTGTTATACAAATCATGCACACCTTCTGACCAATCAGATTCGAGCATTCAACAGCACTGTGACATTCTGAAGACCTTTAGACGCCGATTTGTGAAATTGTTTAAGATTACAAAAGCACAAGTGATTAACACATAAATCCTACACAATATGGCTACATGAACTAATGAATTAAAGAGGAGTAGGAGGTGCATGCTGATGACATCACATAACAGTGTGATTAAAAGAAATCCAGGCTCATGTTCACAATACAATGTCACCAATGCTCTTCTTCAGTTGCTAGTATATCATTCTTCATTTTTTTTCTTTTCACTTCACCCAGGAGACTTGGATCAGCGCCCAAGTTGAACAAAGCTTCATTTACTGATTGCGTAAATTGTTCGTGTTTTATAGTGTGCAATCTATCGTGGGGCCTTAATTTTGTTTTGCTCTCCGGCTTTGTTTTTCTCTCTCTTATGTCACGGTTTCAGGAGGGGGCACGACGGACATATTATTTCCAGAAGAACAAACGTTTTCTTTAATCTGTGCTGCTTTAAACATTGAGTCGGGGGGAGGCAGACTCGAGAATGTGTCTGAAATATTTGTCAAAGTCTCAATAAAAAGAAAATGTCATGTTGATAAAGTGTTATTTTGACGTTGCAAGTTGTGTTATTTTACACAGATGTGAGTGGACATGGGCTTAAGCTAACGGGGGGGGGTTTAGAAATACAACCTTAATGAAAAAAACATTATAAAATACTATATGATTATTTAGAACATGTTCATTGGTTATTTATTAAGTTATTTATATACGTAAGTTATTTAAGTAGCATAAACTAATTAATACCATCACAACTAAAATGAGTAACATAAAATGTTAAGTAAGGAATAAACCCCTTGGGGTATGCTGTTATAGGAAAATAATGAATGACCAGGTGGTATGATGTGGCCTGATATGAAAAAGAGTTACTGTTACCACCCCATAGTTGATTATTTTCCTATAACATCATGTCCCGAGGTGTTATATTTATGCCAACAAATAAATTTTTTTTTTTTAGTAACGAAGGATGTCACTTTTTATCCGTTAATAGTTTAATGTTTAATGTTACAGAACATCTATGAAGTTTCTCTTATTATAGCAGCTATAAACAGTCATATACAAGTCCCTGTGTAAGTTGTTACTATAGAAACAATAATGTGATAGAACGAGTGCTTTAATGTAAACATGTGATTTGCATTGCAGCTACGCTACTATCAGAGCTGCTGGGGATTAAATAATAGTATTGCACATTTTGAAAGCCACTTTAGACTCGTAGAAGTTGTTCCCACAATAAACGAAGCCAGTCCTCAGTAGGTAGCCTGCTGTGGCCTGTTTTAAGGAGACACCTCTATGTGATCAGTCCAATTTATTATTGATGTGTCCCTAAGGAACATGTAAGATTGCACTGACTGTACATCTGTCTCCAGAATGGGATGTGGTGTGGTGTTTTGTCCCTCCTGAAGTCCAAGATGATTCTCTTCACAGCACTCACCAGATCTCTTTAGACTCCCCTCACTGAGTCATGAGTGTTTGTTGCTGGGGTAGGAACCTGAGTTTTACCTGACGTCTGCTGTGTAGAGGATAAATATGATTGAGGACAGAACCATATCCCAGGACCCACCTGTGCTGCACAATATGGTGTCTAAAGTGCAGCTAAAAGGACGAACAAATAGCAGCATCATAGTGAGATAATCCAACAGCGAGTTCACCAGGCTATCAGTGACCTGCATCGATCTGAGCTTCTTCCCCAACAGAGTAGCTGTGTGGGATTAAATGCAGTACAGAAGCCACGACCAAATTCCCTACTCTTTCTGGAGCCATGATAAAAATGTACAAGAATGAAATTTAATAATAATAATAATAATAATAATAATAATAATAATAATAGCACAGCATAAGCACTGGCTACTGTACAGATACAAATACAGCACATGAATCATGCAGACATGCAGCTGTAATTTGTGAGCAGCTGTAATTTGCACTAATGAAGTTGTTTATATCACACATGACCAGTACAGAGGTCACTCACAGCACAGCACTAGAGAAAAGCAAGTACACAATTTCCTACTCTATTTCAACAACAACAACAAAAAAAAAACAGATAAAACTATGTTTTTTGGGCTACATTTGGACTGGAGCCCCTGAAGTGCTGATCAACCTGTCTGTGAACTCTCATGTTTTGCTCTGATCGTTCATTCCCTCTGGCTATTCGTGAGTGTTTGTGGTTCTGTTCAATCAGTGGTGGAAACAACATGCTTTTCTGGATTAGGGGTGTGGTACTCTATCAATATGGTTGAATAAATTTAAAAAGGAAAAGTAAAATGCATTTTCTCTTAGGAAAAAAAAAGGGTTCATCAAGGGTTTTTTGGATAGTTACAGAGTCTTCATGCTAGTACTAATAGGCCTCACACTAGTAGAAATAGGCCTTACACTAGTACAAATAGTCCTCTGTCTTGTACAAATAGGCTTCACGATAGTAAAAATAATCTTCATGCTAGTACTAATAGGCCTCACGCTAGAACAAACAGGCTTTGCACAAATACAAGCAGGCCTTATACTATGAATAATAGTAATATACTAATGCAAATAGGTCTGAGAACACCATAAATCTACATCAATGTTAGAGATGAGTTTGTGTAGGAATAAAACCAGAGTACTTTTTCCATTCATTCATCCACCCTTCAAGAGGTCAAGTCAATCCTGAACAAAAGGGGAGTGTCTGATTTTACTTGAATTGTTTCACCCTACTAAACTGCAAAGTAATTTCTGTCTCATGACATCACACGTGTGATACACAGGTCCATATTTAATAAGAGTAGTGCTAATTGCAGCAATTAGCAACATTCGCACCAATGAGCATGGCCAATTAATCACAATTTCTCTTTATCCATATGGATGGCAACATCACCATTGTACATACAGTAAAATTTGTGAAGAGAAGCTATTAAATATAGATGTTACTCATGTGGAATTTTTCAGTATCATCCTAATATTGCTACAGGCGTTATATTAATGACCGGATAAAACAGCAGCAACTGGAGACACAGAGAGAGCTAATGGAAGTTATTAAACAGAAATTTGAATTCTCAATTGGTCAGAAAGTGTTGGTTAGTAATGTGTCCACAGTTACAGCTAAACATAAACATAAACAGATTTGCTGAAAAGGTTTTCTGTGAGGAGACGTTTATTTTGCATTCATGGAAGGAGTCTCCAGTTTTAGCACTTTGTAACAGCCAGAGGTAAAGTCTTCAGGATTAAGGATTTGTACTTTGTGGTTTCTCTGTAACATGACAAGCTACATTTCAGTTTCTGAAATTAGAAGTGTGATTACATTTCAGTTTCTGAAATTACATTTTCATTTTGCACATTTCACTGACCTCAGATCTTAATTTGGCTCACTCGCTGTTACAAAACCAAAAGGCAGAAAATGGGAAATGTCAACACTACATACATTGTAATATCAGGCCAATGTTCTGCTTCTGTACTGGTGACCAAAAGGTTGTGTGTTCAAGTCCCACCACTGATTCTTGAGTCAGATTCAAATTCCACAGCTCTGTGCGTTCAGCAAATTCTGCCTTACTGAAGTCCTATTTTTTAAACTCGGGAATAGTCTAGAAAAGTCTAGATTTCAAAGAGACACAGTTCCAGAAGTGGAAAAGTGTGGAAATTTGAAAATGTTGTCATAGCAAGACTCCATAATCCATATCATGTTTAATTTTTTTTTTTTTCCTTTTCATGATACAGTCAAAAAAAATCCAGTTTCGGACAGACTTTAAGTTCAAGCTGTTATATATGGATATATGGATACATTGTGATTCATTTCAAATCAAACATGTCAAATGCAAAAATGAGTATTTTAAAACACTGTTCTCAGCCGGAACAGAAATACGTTCCCTTAAAAACATTTTTATTCTGAAATTAATATCAGTTTTCTTCCTAATCAGATCATGTTTTTTAATTCTATCTATCACATCTCATAATTAATTCAGTCAAATATGCTTTATCTCTAATTGTCATGGATTTTGGAACGTGACCTTGAGTTTGAGAAAGGCACCATATAAATTCTATATAATTATTATATATACTGGTAAAGTTGCTATATAATAACAATAATTAGTATTAGTAGGAGGAGGAGGAGGAGTACTTATAACTTATTATTAAGTTCAAAGTTTTCTTTAATTTCACTCCAAACCAAGCGAGTACACTTCTGTTTCTGTTTTTCCCAGTCAAATGTGGATTTACCAAGCTGACGTGTGTGCGTGTCTTCAGCTGAATGTTTTAACATCCCAGTGTAATTAGCTAATTGCCTACATGGTAATTACCTACCTCTCACGCAACTGTTTATATTTATGCCTTTGAGTTTTGACTTCTGCTCTCGCGCCTGATATGGTGTAATCAGAGGCTTGTCCCTGCCAGCATTCAGAAAGAAAGATAAAAAACATTAAAAATAAAGGTTGACACAGCAGAGACGAGTCTGTTTTTACACTCAGGCTGCAAGTCTCACAGGAAATCAGGGAGCTGAAGATGCAAAAATCAAGAGCATATGCAACCTACACCCACACACACACTATTTGCATGTGTTCCTATTAAGTAGCAACAGGAAAAACATATTTAAAATTTGAACACCAGTTAAATGACTGGAAGCTAGGATCTTATATTAACAAGACACATTAAAGACACATTAAATGGGCTGCCAAGCGGTGCGGTGGTTCACCCTATCATCATGAGGACTGAGAGTTTGGATCTTAATGATATCTTTCCAAAGGAAGGACATCTTCATCACTTCACTTCCCAATCACAGCCATCTGTGAGCCCATGTATACAGAAAATGGCGGTTAGTGTTTTCTCCAGTGGTAATGCTGTTCAAAAAGATATTCTTCCCCTTAAGTCACACATGATATTTACACATTATTCATTTTCAAATGTGAGTTTTACATAAAAGTCATTTTTCACATTTTTTTTAACATATGATTCATTTTGATATGTGATTTTTACACACAATTCAGTTTCTACAATTTATTTATCTAATGATTTATTTAATGATTTTTACTAATCATTTTCTACCTGTGATTTTTACACAATTTATTTTCCTCATTTTTTCACGATTCATACTACACGTGTGATTTTCACACAATTCAATTTTTTCACATTAAATTTTTACACATTTTAATTTTTCACGTTTTTTACACGATTGATTTATGTGATTTTTTTATATAATTCATTTTCCACATGTGACTTTTACATGATTCATTTTGCACTTGTGATTTTTATATGATTCATTTTCCACATGTGACTTTTACACAATTTATTTTTCACTTGTGATTTGTACATAATTCATTTTTCACATAATTTTCTTGTTCTTGTTTCTTGTTTGTCTTCCTGGCTTCAGCTTTTTTTGTCCTTTCCACTTTTGATCCAATTATTTCCTACATCACACTGTTTGCATGATTGCCTGCCTGCTTGGACAACACCTTTGCCTGACAATTTGGATAGTTATTAAATATTTTACTCACAACTACATCAACCTGCCCCAACCTCATGACACATGTGAAGCTCCACACAAACTGTAACCTGAGCTTAAGGCAACAACGCTACCTTCTACACCACTGTGCAGACCAGTACCTAGCTTAATTTAACACAAATGGACAAAATTTTTAGCTTGCACTGTGTATTAAAACAGAATGCTGTTAATATAATATGATTAATAAAAAGCTCTTACCAGAGGGCAAAATGTGTGCTTGGTTGATATCTGTAGTGCAGCAGGCAACAGGATTTATCACTGACTAGCAAGATATAATTACAGCATAAATAGAAGTTATACCAACACAAAATCTACACCAACTGGAGTGTGTTACATTCAATATAGGCATCAAATAAAAAGTGGTTAGCAGCATCATATCAGCAGCCCACTGAGTCTACTAAGTCTACAAAGTAACAACAAGTAAAAAAAAAAAAATACAGCTCTGGCATTAGAAATGTGCAATATGGAAAACATGCTACAGGTTATATCACAATAACTGAATAATTATTTGGTCAAAATTGTGTTTTTGAGTCTGTAACATGATTTGACATCTTAATTTTGGAAACCATACAAATATTTAACCAAAACAATGTCAAAATGTTTTTTTGTTTTTACTTTTTTTTAATCTTCCATTGGCTATCTTTGTACAAAGATTGAGTTTAACATTTTTGGTGGTGAAAACAGCCAGCCAAAATGTCTAATACTTTGCTAGCTAAGTGCGAGTTCTTCACATGATGAAACTAATTTAAAAATTTGATCAAGTTTTTGGTGTCAGGAAACAGCCCAGGAAAAATTACACCTCCCTGCCAACAGGAGTCACCCTCATCAGAATTCTACGTCAGTTGTTCATATCCAGATCACTTCCTGGCTATGGACTATAAAAGTGCATGGTTTTTACAGTATTCTTGCGAAGTCTTGCCAGTCTTCCCAGTTGTGAAAATAGCCTCACTGTCCTTGCCTGAATACTTTTTTGGCTCCCTGTCTGTTTGATCAGGGTGAAAACATGTATAATGTCATGTAGTAAACGTTAAACAATTGGTACCAATATTAGCAAAATATTTTTACTAAGTTTAGTCTGATAGTGATGCTTTTTTTAAGATAAAGCAAGATGTAAAAATCTAAAACACAAATGTACACCATTCACACACTCACAAAGTCTCACAGTCTCACACACGCACAACATTTGCAAGAGGATTTTTTTTAATGGACTTCAGCTAGCCACTTGGTTTCCTGTAGGAAGAAGGTGCATTGACATTCAGCTCTAAATAAATAGCTGCACTTATCATCATGTGACGTGCTTTGACGGATGTGCACACATTTATGTGACAGATCGCTAAAACCTTTTTCCTGGTACCAATCACAATTTTAAAGTAAAAAAAAAAAATATGTGAACAAATATAATGCTCCCTTTCTCTCACTCTCTCACAGTGACACATTCTTCATAGAAATGCCTGCATGGAGAATGTCATAAATAAAATCACTGGTAATCATATTCAGTTTAAAAGCAGTCAACAGATTTAAACAATTGTTCAGTGGTTTAATAGAAAAAATCTTCTACAAACAAGAGTTACCTCACTAATTTTTAATAGTTAAGTTAAATTCAGCATTATAGCTCTTCAGTTTTTGTTGTTGTTTTTTGTTGTTGTTGTTTTTTTGTTTTTTGCTGTCTTTTACACTGCCCATCTGTATTTTTGTTTCAATCAACACATCAAATCCATCAAATCCAATACATTAAATGAAAATCTAACCAGATTAACTATAAGTAAATCAAGAGGAAACGTTAAGTTGAGAATTGTGAAATGACTATTTTATTGAAACAATCTAGATCTAATCTTTATCACTCTCATTAGATACTATATGCACGCCACATGTTATGTTTTACAATTAATACTAGCACTGTTTGGGTCTTTTGTCTATATACTTAACAGATTTACCATCCAAGTTCCCCTGGCATTAATAAAGCACTCAATAAGGTCTCCTTAGAATCTGAGAACAAGCACTTAATAAATTCCACACAGATTTAGCTTTCCTTATGTTAATTGCTGTTCTGTATCGCTGTGTTTGGTCTGTGACAGTAATAATTAATTAATCTGTAATCAAAAGTCTGGTTACCACAAAAAGTGAAAAGTGATAAAATTGCATTTAAAGATTTCATTCCGACATTTTGACAGCCGGTATCTTATGTCCAACAACTTGATCAAAGCATGACATGTACTGTGAGGACATCACATTTAGCTAGCAAGGATTTAGCCAAACTGACTATTTTACCACTGCATTTGTTAAACTGGCTCCATACACAACATGATTTTTGCATGAAGAAAGTAACTGTAAACATATCCTCCTCATTTCGGTGAAATATATTTATAGTTTCTTAAAGGTGAAGAGCCAAAGAACATTCTAAGCAGAAAAACCCAATTTGGGCAAAAAAAAACAGATTTAAAAGAAAAATCCTAGTCTTTTTTTTACTGTACTAACTTCTCAAACTGGGTATTTAGACTGATGATACTCTTATTATGTGACCCAGTGTGCTAGTGAACTACCATAAGGATCTAGATATAGATGTTTGCTAAATGCCATAAATGTAAATGTTTACATGCATCTTGCATGACCCAATTACAAATAGGTCTTGTGATCCGATCACTCAAACCACTTGCAGAGGTGGCCGAGGCATCATGGAGACACATTTGTAGTGTGAACACTAACGCATCCTGATGCATTCCTGACCAAAAAAAAGGGTAAAAACTGGTAAAAACTTTTCTCAAGTTAAAGTACTGTTACTCAAAATATAATGATATTGATAATAATGATGCTCTTGAGTAAGAGTAGAACGGTACCCAATGAGGAAGAAATTCAAGTATCATGACTGTATTTGAAGTCATTAGTGTATAACGTTAGAGTTCTTCAGACACAGCAAACCTGAGCAGCATTGCTTTGTGTTTGTCCACTGACAGTTTCACAAGGAAAAGCTTTATGTTCCCTTTTTCCCGCAGTAATCCTTCATCTATAGCCTAACTTGCCCTCATGTAGGGTTTTCTTAATCTCCCCGAATGAACAATTAAGCTGAATATTAAATCAGTTTATATTCTCGCAATATGGTATGAAATGATTTCTCTGATGCTTTAGGACCTGTGCACTTATTTGGTATTCAACTGCAGAAAAAGTGCAGATCCCATCAGAAATAAAAAAAAAAAAAGACTAGTACAAGTAAAAGTGTATTTTTATTTGAGAGTAAAAAATATTCACATTAAAACTACATAAAGTTCTGAAAATAAACTGAGTAAGTACAGCACATTACGAACCTACTCTGCCAACAACATTCAGAAACGTCTCAATTCAGGCTGAAACAAAACAACTTTTTGAACGTTTAAGGGCACTAAACAACATCCTACGACTGAGGTCAGAAGAGAAGAGGCAAACTGGTTTGAGCTGACAAGAAGGCTACGGTTTCTCTAATAACCACTCTTTACAGGCATAGTAAGCAGAAAAGCATCACAGAAAGCACAATATGTCAAACCTTGAGGCAGATGGGTTACAGCAACAGAAGACCACTTTGGGATTCATTATTGTCAGAAAAGAAAAGGAAACTAAGGTTACAGTGGGCACCCAAACTGGATAACTGAAGGTTGGAAAAACATTGCCTGGTCTTAAAGGGCGCATTTAAACACCTAACCATCTCACTTGTCCAGTTCTGATCAGATCTACCCAAACAGACATTAATGATCATTGTAAGTGAAACTCTGACCTATTGATTCAAGTTCTGATTTCCAAACTGAGGCCAAATCTTTTTTTTTTTTAGTACTGAGTTTAGATCAAGAGTTCACCTGTTCCACTGACACAGTTCATTGTAAATAATTGAAGTTTCATAAACTTGCCTTCTGCATCAACTCACACAAACTGCAGTATTGACAGTTCTCGCTGGGAAAATATCCCACCCAGCTACTGCACTCACACACTACTGCACTCAGCTCTTTGGTAGTACTGAATACTGTATGTGCAATCTAAATTATATCTTTTTTATATTATAGTTTTTTTATATTATATATTATTATTCTGCTTAATCGTTCCGACCCACTATAAGTATGTCTCCATATGCAGGATCTCTACATTTAGATTAGAAAATACCTGTAACTAATCAGCAAAAAGCTTTTATTATTGGTATTATTATTCATATTTTATATGAATTAGCTCACTACTGTTTTGAAGGCAGACATTAAATTAAATTGTATTAAATACCGCTACATTCTGGTCCACTAACATTTGCTCATAATCTTGTGAATTTGATTATATCTATAATCTTAATATAATTCTTATTCACTGTTCCTACCTAATGATCTATTAATTGTCTTTAAAATTTTAAGAGCTCCAAGTCTTCAAATATGTACAACAAATAAATAAAGGTAACTGGAATTGGATTATAATCCTGAAGACATTTTCCACTCTGATTTTCTTCATCAGATTTGAAGTGCAGTTTTTCAGTCAAGTTGCAGCTTCAAGGACTCAGCAGATCTTTTTTTTTAAGAACCAGAACACATATCTGCTAGCTCATCATTAAATCATATAATGTGTTCACTAAATATATTACACCACAGCACAACAACTCATTCGCAGGGCACGGGACCTACATAATCTAAGATTAATAATAAATGGAATTCAGATGTATAAAAGAAAACATCTATTCGTTGATATGGTGAAGTTTTCTGTAAACAGGCATTTATTTAACATTTTTGTAAGGAGTATGCAGTGTCAGTGCTTTGTAACAGTCAAAGGTAAAGCTGTAATTTGAGGTTTTCCACCATGGGAACGTCTTTAGGATAGAGGACGTTGCACTTTGTGGTTTCTTGGTAACATGAAAAGATTTGAGAGGACACTTCATGCTCATTATCAAACTTCAAGCTCAGGATCAAACACCAGACCTCCTGCACTACCATGTCGCCACTACTCACCAAACACAGTGTTCATTATTTTGGTCACTTTAGATCTAACACTAGCAAAGGTTCAGTTAGTCAAAGTGCTCTGACTCAAACAGAGCACAAAGTTTTGACCTTGAATCTTGTCACACAATTAACAGTACTTGAATGATATCCACAAACATGGCAAAAAGGCATCACCATTACTTATTTTCATTGTGATTTCAAGTGGCCAGTGAGCTATTTGTGCTTAAATCTGAATCAGCTATCAGTCTGCTGCTGCCTCTAATGGATCAGGAAAAAAACTCACAGAAAAAGTAGCTCTTCCACAAGTGGCAGTAATCAAACACTTGAAGCCTGACATCTTTCAGATAACACTGTGTATTTTCCTGAGGATCTTCTCCAGTTTAATAGGATTGGTTCACTTACATACACAGCGTCCTTTTAGTAACAAGCCTAAAGGGCTCCATTACAGCACTTGAAAACAAAGCTTTCATCTTTTTGAGGCTTTTTTAAAAATCCTGTGTGTGTATCTCTCAGATCATTTCCACAGATAATGAGATTTGTTAAGGAGAGATTGATGCAGAGGCCATAGCTGGTCCTGCTTCCATGTTGCTGAACTTCACGCTGAAATGTTAACTTCAGTCACATCATTTGGTTTTAAATGCCGTTTGAAATAATGGAGTCTGAAAGTTATGTATCAACCCTGATCAAACTTCGCAGGGATTCAGAAACAATACGTTTCTTGTTACAGCACAAGTAAGTAGTACTCAGTCATTAAATTGCATTCCATTTGTTTAAATCTGTACTTTCAGCCTACAAAACCAGGAATGATCCTGAAACTATATAAATGGGGTAGCCAGGTGGTGACCAGAAACTGGGGTGGTTAGGGAGGTGACCACCCGGGTGGCAAGGAGACGACAGGGTGGCCAGCAAGTGATCAAAAATGAGGAAGCAGGGTGTCGCCAGGAAGCAGGTTTGTGAGGTATTGGCTAGGAAACAGGGTGGTCAGGAAATCAGGATCCATTTAATTCAGTAGCAACAGTAATAGTGAAAACATTGAACCATTTGTAATCCAACTGATTGTTCCTCTCAACTCCCAAGATTTTAAAGTTGCACTTCATATTCACATATGACTCAGTAGATGTAGGAGTTTTAGCATGGGGGGTGACATGATCTGCTAACAGATGGTGTGAATCATGAAAGGGACAGTGGTGTGATCAGGCACAATTCAGCAGGACACAGGAGGATCACGTCCTGCATAAAGTGCACACACAAACACACACAGACATACACACGCACACAAGCATGCATGCACAGCCTGTGTTCCGCAGATTGTTCCTCACTTGTACAACCAGGGCCTGGTCCTACTCTTTGCTCTGGATTCAGAGTTTTGGTGTGTGTATTTGTGTAAATTTGCGTGAAATGTTTTGACAGAATCTGTGGAATCTTTACTTCCCAACTTGCAAGTAATATAAAACATCGCCACCCTCTTCTGTTCACATGGTAACAATATGCTAATCAGCCTTGTTGCTGTTTCATGTAACAGAAAATATTGGCATTCCATGGATTCCACCCTCTCAGATTCCATCACACACTTCTCTATCACAATAGATATCAGAGCGTTATCTAACAAAGTACACATGATTCAGAGAGGGCAAAGCACACCAGCAGGATCTCCACGCTCATTAACACGGCAAAAACATTAGGTCATTGACCCCTGTAGCGAGTGTTAAGGTCAATCTCCAGGTTGGCCTTGACACTCACACACACTCCTGAGGGTTCACACACGAGCTCTCCCAATCAGAGGTGTGAGATTTAACACAGATTTTGGAGCAACTGCATGTGTATGATGTCAGATAAACTGGTACCTGATTCAATTTAAAAATTTTAACCCTTTGTTATTTTTTTTATCACAGTAGGTGTAATATAAACCTGCTGTAATCATGTTTAAAACACTTTGGCTAAACTAGCTATCACTGAGAAACAAAATGTATCTGGGACTGTCTTGGACTCTGTAATAACACGTGAACATTTTAACATGCTCCGTCTGTACGACAAAGAGGTGGCCCCTGTGTAAATGATTTGTATTGCTATATTGCTCTCAAACTAACATGAGAACACACATAAGGTCGTATTCAGAGTTGGTGATTTAAATCCAAAAGGATATGCAGGGATAGTTACATGTATTCAGAGTCTGGTTACACACGTGCTTAAGCCAAGTTTCTGGGTTCCCCATTCAGATTATGCAAATTACCTGTGTGTGATTCTCACCTTGTCAAGGTTTTTCAATAGTGTCTAGCCACTAAATTTATTGTGCTGTTTCTGATTTTGTTGTCATGTTTATAATTTTGCTGTTATGTTCCCTAATTTTATGGCATGTTTCTGAATTTTCTGTCATTTTTCTGAATTTTTGTTTTGTTTTGTTTTTTGTTTTTTTGCTTTTTCTGAATTTGATCTCATGTTTCTGAATTTGCTGTCATGTTTTTAATTTAATGTCATGTTTCAAGTTTTTTTTTTTTTTTTTTACGTTTCTGAATTTGTTATTATGTTTTTAATTTAATGAAATGTTTCAAGTTTGTTTGTTTTTTTTTACATGTTTCTGAATTTGCTGTCCTGTTTCTGAATTTGTTCTCATGTTTATAATTTAATGTCATGTTTCAGGTTTTTTTTTATTTTATTTTTTTACGTTTCTGAATTTGCTGTCGTGTTTCTGATTTTGCTGTTATGTTTCCTAATTTTATGGCATGTTTCTGTATTTGCTGTCATGGTACTGAATTTTCTGTAATGTTTATAATTTGCCATCAAGTTTCAGAATTTACTGTTATATCTCCAACTCCAACATCTTGACCCAACTGTATAAATAATGTAAACAAATGTTATAATGGTCAATATTTACCGTAAAACCAAGTGCAGTGATGAAATTTACATGTGATTCTGCTTCTAGAGGAACAACACAAACTGCTTTCAAAATACTTTTGCATGCAGAACAGGAGTTTAAAATATCACATCTCACAGCCATGGAGATTTGTATCAGCTTTCTTCTCATGGATCTAACACCATCATTGGGGACTTGTTCATACAGATGTGTTTTTATTCTGACAGGCTGTGACAGCTTAATGGTGCTCCTGTAACGCGCCTACAAAAAAAACACCAATTAGCATGCAGGAGAGCTGTGAGGGGGAACTGGGTTAAGTGTGGTTTCTGTTCTGACGCTCATCTTTCCTGGTGCTTGGAATGAAAGGAAGGCAAAGCAATCAATCAAGACAAATATGATTTAAAAGATCAGACTCTCCTCAACTGGCATATTCATGTAGAACAGTGTAAAAGGATCAAAATTATGATGTGCCATTCTTCAATAAATAGATATAATTTTTGGCAAATGACCATCTTATAAGAGGAATAAAACACTTCAGGAAGTACTGTTATAGGAAATGATCAACTTCAGGGAAATAACTCCGCTTCAGGTCAGGCCATATCACACTAACCTGTTGTTGATTATTTTTCTATAACAGCACACTTCCGACTATTTATTCCTTATTCTTTACTTAGTGCAGTTGGTCTTAGAGCATCACTGAGCTCAAATCTGAAAATCAATGAAGTTGTTTCTCCAGAATTTCAACTTTAGTTAATATTAAGGTGCAAAATGTAAGATTTCAGTTGGACAGGACAGAATGTGTCATGACACCAAATGTAAGACAATGTTGTTGAACAGAAAAAATTCTGTCGCTAATTTCCTTATTGTATTTTTGAGCACGTCTGATGACATTTGATGACATCATTGCTTGGCACAGAACAGCTAAATAGCTGATAGAACCAACCCTTTTTTTCCGTTTTTCATTGCTGTCTTTTAAGAAACTTGTGTAACATTTACTAATAATTTGGATGGGACTTATGATGGGTTCCAACCTTTGGTGTCTTCTTGTGCACATTTTGTCATTTTCTCCCACATGTGCTGGCCACTGTTAGCTATGTGCTCATGATATTAATACAAACGGCTCTTTTGGCAAAGTGCAGGTCAAGGGCTTGTTGTTCAAATTAATCCCCCACATGCTCTGTGGTTTTTTCCTCTAATCAGCAGCCAGATTAATTAAACGCACATGGTGCATTACTCATAAACATGCTGTCTACTCTCTCAGAGGTGACTGTGGGACTCGGCCTGGTTACTGCTGCTTTGGGAGGCTGTGAGTGGCATTTTACTCAGACCTCTATGGGACATTTTGGTTATGATTTGTTTCCCCTAGCCCAAGACTCAACTATTACGATTTTAAGAATTCCTTATTTGTACAAAACACTAACAAACATAAGAATACAGCGTTTAACAGCATCACAATAACAGGATTTACATCCAAGTGCTTCAAGTAGTAAGAAAATCATACCTGAACTAAAGTCAAACAGCAATAATAATAATAAATAATATTATGTCAAATATTATGTTTTAAGATAATTTATGATCATTTTGAGATACTAAAATGTAATATTGATAACCATCTCATTTTTTAAACCTAGATAATATTATATTTTTGTCTTCACAAAATGCCCCATATTTTGCTCCTTTAGATAGAAATTCATTAAGATGAACACACCAAACAGAACATGTGCTTTTTTACTCATGCTTATGGTATCCAAAATATAAGATAGCTTCAAATTTTGATTTGCCTTGTTGGTAACATGTATTTTAAAAAGAAAATTTATTTTTTGATAAATTAGAATAGCGATAGTAATAGTTAATGTTTGGGTGCATCGCTGCCTCACATCTCCAGGGTTCCTGGTTCAATGCTGATCCTAAGCTTGGGTTTCTGCCCGTGTGGAGATTTGCATGTTATCGCTGTGTTCATATGGGTTTCCTTCAGGTTCCCCAGTTTCCTGCATTGGCTACAGGTTCTCCGTTAAGTGGATTGGCAATGCTAAATTTCCCATATGTGTGTGTGCGTGCATGGTGCCTTGTGATGCACTGGTGTCCCATTCGTAGTGTATTCCCATCTCACACCCAGTGTTCCCAGGATAGTATCGGGATCCTGACCAGGATAAATGTAATTCACTTATATAGTGATATTAGAGTAGCCCAGAAATTAAGACACTGGCTTGTTTTTTTGTTTTTTTTGTTTAGGAAACTAGTGCTATAATCAGCTCTACAGGGAGGAGTTTCGTGCATTTTGGATATCATCCAGAGCTAGGCCTCTTTAATTTGGGGAGCTGAAGACATGGTGAATGTAATGTGCGTTAATAGGGGGGGAACCACACGGGACATGTGTGTTTCAAGCTGTTGGGTTCCTTTATGAAGCTCATCAGAGGAGTTCTGCACATCTGCGTCCATATGCTCCCACCGAACCAAACTCATTAAACTCAATAAACTCAGAACTGGGTGAATAATGAGCTGCTCAGAGCAAGTTCAGCCAAACAAGGAAACCTACTGCAGCTAGTTCAGGGTCGTCTCTTAATTTAAAACAAAAATTAATGTTTGCTCTGCTCTAATACACCTGAATTAACTATTAATCAGGTGTGAGTGAGCAGAAAGACAATGCTGATTATAAAAAAACACAGCCTGTTACTTTCTGTAGTGAGTTTTCTGTAGTGCCTAGAGAGCCTAGTGAGGTATCTGCTGACTTTTTGAGCAGATGTTAGTGATTGTCCTTCACTCAATACAGATCTCCAGCTCACATCACATCTTCTGGTTATACTAGTTGAGAGAGCAGGTTCAGTAGACTCACTACCTGTGTGTAATGCCTGACTGAGTTGCTCTTGCATGAGCCGATGTTCCCAATGACCAATCAGTGATCACCAATGTTTGTCCCACCCTCCCACACTTGTTTGTTCTTTTGTTTCAAGCTCTCTTCCTGGCTATTTACAAGCAATAAAAGCAAATTAGTCCTTGCATATTCGGTTCCTCTTTTTGGATACTCAATCTGTGTCCCCTGCCTGATGTGCACTGATGTGCCTGATGTGCACTGCACACATTTTTTATGCTTTTTACGACTCGACATGTACCATGCATGTGTGTAATTTTATGACATTACAGCACATCGTGTGACATTTCAAAATAACTCATACACTGTACAGTAAAAATACAGTATATTAACTCTGTTAGGAACAGCATCAACTACCACAGCAAATTCTCTTTTAGTAACTGAAATATTTTATTGATTTAAACAATCTTAATAGAAACAAAACACTAGTTTTGACATGTTGTTTTTACTTAAGAAAATGTTTGGACCCACTTTGAATAGAAAATTATAAATAATATTCTATATAAAAAAAAGTGCTGGATGAAATTCTCTTAATCAGTTGATTTAAATTTATTTTTCAAGGAATCAAAATGGACGAACTTCAGACCACTAAATTAGATACTATTCGTAGACATTTTTTGAAATTATACCTTTAAAATTACGATAAAAGTTCATATTGCAGAGTTTGCATCTGTATGCTATATATACTCAAGTTAAATAACACGTGACATTTGTGTGCATGCATGGCAGATTGAATCCAGCTGTAAAACATTGATGCATGCGTGACTTAAATTGCTAACAGAGTTACAGGCAATCCCGTGCAAATGACATCCATATCTTAGTAAAAAATAAAGTTATGAGCACTGGACAAAACTACTTTTAAAATGTTCACTCATGTCTTTCAGTCATATTCAGACACCACTGTGGTAATTCTGGTGACGCCACTAAATGACATCACCGTGGTAATTCCGATGATGTCACTAAATGACATCACACTGGGTGACATCAGCAAACAGTGGGTTTAGTCTGATATCCATCTGTGCGTACCTTGTACTTATTTTGTAGAAAATTCAGCAAGAGTTCCACAGCGAGAAGACGCAAATAATTTTCAGTAAAAAGTAAGCTGAAATCAACTTTCATAATTGTGAGTTTTTTATTTATCATCTTTTTTTTCCCCATTGTGTGTGTTTTTAATCGGTGTTAATTTTGGGAGTTAATTTAAATTTAGTTTTAGTCTTAATCTTTGTCACACATAATAGTGTTAGTTAATGTATATTTCAGTTATTAGGTTATTGTTGATTTTAGCCACAATTTAGACAAAAATGTTTCCACTTCTTTAAAGCCTCAACTTTTTAATCCAATGTTGTGCACGGACCAACATTTCAGTCCACAATAATTATTGGCTCTGAGATAATTATTGACTCTTTTTCCAAGACCAAAAGTTTATCTCCCTTTTTTAAGTAAAAAAAAAAAGCTAAATTCACTTCTATTTGACAATTCACACTGTGAAATGTTTGTGTGTGTATATATATATATATATAGTATGTATATGTATGTACTATTGTATGTATATGTATTTTATACCCAACTTATTGATTATCTAAAAGCAACTGCTATTAGATAACGTACCCCATACACCAATGACCATAAACCTATAGACTTACGAGTTTTTCAGAAGCCCTGCCCATCATTCTGTGTTTAATAACAATATTAATTACTTTATATAAAAAGGGGCAACATCTTTGGAGATTATTTGAAGTTGTTATATTTACATTAGAAAACTCTGATGTCATCTCTATAAGATCCGAGTTGGAATTATTTTAACTTCATTTAATATTATCTTGAGCGTCCGTGTATAACTGTGTACCACAACATTTGTAATGTAGGCAAGATTTAAAAGTCAATCTAGTTTTGGTGAAATATATTTATGGTTTCTAAAAAATGAGGTTTAAAAGTATGCTATAAAGAAGAAAACAAAAGAAGTTGTTAGCCACAGCAACATGCGAGTGGTTTCCCAAGGATGACATAAAGAATCGAATTCAGGGGAAAAAAATAATTTAAAAAAAACACTGATATACTGTTCTCAGTAATGTTAAATACTGTTCTTCAGATGTGGAGTCACATTGCAGACAATTAACTCTCAGTTTATTAAATCTCACAAAAACCAGTGGAGTAAAATGACACTAGCGGTCAGGAAGAAAAAAGTAAAAATAGAATTTAAATTTAAAAAGTACATTTTGCAACCTGTAACATTAGACAAAATCAGAAAAATGTTTGGAAAAACGTTTTTCCCATGACCCTCTCATTCTCTATACTCGATTTGAAGAAAGCAGTGTATGATATCCATCAGAGTTAGGATAGATATGTAGGGGAAAATATGGCATAATTTAACAGATACATTTTGCCAGGAATAATGTGTGGGTACAAAGATTACAACTTCAAAGATCCAAGAGCTTCACAGAGGATATGAAACATGTTGGAGCCAGCCAGAAAAGCAAAGCGTGGGCAAACAAGTCATTTTAGACCATTGTATCACATTCAGAAAGGGAAAAGCAAACTACTGAACTGATAATTTGTTGTTTTCACAATTAACATCTGTTTATTATTAGACTTAATTTATGTGCAGCATCCGTCCCCGTGAATAAGTTGTTACTATAGAAACGATAATGTATTGGAATGAGTCTATCAATCTTATACTTGAGAGTCTTGTTGTCTGGAAAATCCTATATATTGGATGATTTAAACATAATCAAAACAGTTGTTGTAACAATTAAGTGCATGTTAATGTTCGACAAAACAGTGCTGCATGAACACCTGTGCTTTTTTTTCCCCCACATAAAGCATCGAAAAGGTCCTGCGATTCATTAGTGTAGTGTCATTTGATGGTTCTTGTATCAGTAATTAAATCTGATGTGATTCTGTGTAGTGTCATACGCTCTAGATATTTTTTTTCCATAAACACCTGCTGTTTTAAATAACAGGAAATGCTGTGAAGAATAACAATGAGTCCTAACATAAGTGCAAAAGCTCATTTTTATTTCAGCAGACATACTCGATGTGTTCGAGTTCTCTGAACATTGCAATCTATAAATTCAACTTTAGCCCTGGATATGCTGTTCTGGACAGCTTGACTGTTTGCCAAGATGATGAAATGATATTTTTATCTAAGTACATAACACTGAGTTTTATTTTATGAACACAATCAAACTAGGCACATATTAGGCTCATTTTTAAATAATCTGGCTATTTGTGGAGAGGTTTTTATTATAGAGGTTTTTATTGCTGAAATTGCCAGCAACAAAACACATTAGGTCAGAGTTGACATTATTTATAGGCTATTTTTTTTAGTGAGGTTTGGGTTAAACCCGTTAAATAAAAAGTGACCAATTAAACAGGGTAAAAACTATAATACCGCAATAGTTAGTAAATAAATAAATAAATAAGTGATTTCCACCACTGTAACAAATTAAAAAGACCACAGAACCCCTGGCTACACTTCACAGACCCCACTCTGAGAACTGCTTATCTAACGAACATAAAAATTCATATTTACATTATCCAGATGGTGTTCAGGATCATTTACATCAGTATTGTTTATACTGATCATCACTGAGATGAAAAGAAGACAGGTTGGATATTTTAAAAAGAAATATTACTGTTGTAAAGCTATAAAATGTAAACAGATGGCCTGGGGCAATGGGTCAGAACAGGATGGGTTACGCTGTTGTTTCTCGATGAGGCAGTGCAAAATGGACAAAATGGAGGAATGAATGATGGAGGGCAAATCAAGGCTCTGTTTTTACTGAGATGTCAAATTCCGATGCAAATCGCCCTTCGCAGTAGGAGAGCTTTGAGGGGAGCCGAGCTTTCACGACAGCTAAAAAATCCTCTCTGTATTTATCCACATCTTGCAGTGTGACTTTATGTCAGCTGCTTTAGGTCCCTAAATAGCCCGTGTGAAAGCTCAATATGACATCTTTGCTATGGAGGGATTAGATATCCAATTAGACACTGATTTTTGCAAAATTTGTCATTTTTTTGGGTAAATAATCCAACAGGGTCAGATTACAGAGTACAGAAGGTGTGTCACTGAGCTCATACAAATGAAAGCCGCTCTGAGTTGGTGTCTTAATGTGGGCCACATGACGCCTTTTCACTGCTTCCAATAAACAAATGAGTCACACATGGGCTACGGAGAGCACTCTGCCTATGTGAAATTTTTAGATCTGATGTGGATGCCTTGAAAAAAATCATAACTTGAGCAACTAGACAGGATGCAACTGTGTGACTGGAAGCAATATGTCTCAGTTGAAAATACATGCAGCAGGGAGTGTGTTATTAACAGTTTTGTATTTTAAATTCAACATTACTCATATTTTAATAACATAGAGCCTGCAACTTAAGTCCAAAAGTTACATCAATATTCAATTGGTGAGAGTTACGCATATTCAGAGTCGGGTTATGCAGGTACTTGTCTTGCTGCACCATTCAGATTATGCAAAAGCCTCCAGGTGTACTTTTTGCCAGAATTTTTAATCGTGTCTAGACCACCGCACATGTCTTTAAGCCTGGAAAAAAAAAATCCGTACATAGGAAAATGCAGACCATAGAACAGATGCAGGCAGGAACACCTTGTTGATGAGAAGAGGATGGCCAGACTGGTTCTAGCTGACAGGAAGGCTACTGCAAATATATATATAGTTTACAAACATGGTGTGCAGAAAAGCTTGTCAGAAAGCACAACACACAAAACCTTGAGGTGGATGTACAGTTGTTCCTAATAAAGTGGCTGCTGAGTGCATGAATGAAGAGATGGTGAGCAGTTGTTGACGTATCATCCAAGCTCAATTATTATGTACTGTATGTACATTATTCTTTCATTTGAATTATTGATTTTAATCTTTATTGTCATCAGAGCGCACGTCATTCTAGTCCCCAGCACACTTGATCCATCTCATGATCCAAGTGTGTTTTAATAAGTTGGAAAGTTTTTCAGGTGCATTAAAGCAGGAAAATGTGCAAACTGTAAACTATGATATGATTTCGACTCTCAAGGCAACAATTCATTATTTAATGATACCCCTAAATCTGCTAAGATACAATATGATTCAATTTAGTAGCCTCTGGTCAAAACATGACCAACTTTCTTCAGAATCTCTCAGAATCTACTGTTTTTTAAGTGTCAGAGTTACAACCAAATCCCCCTGCTATCCTATTTATAATCAAATATAATCGACAATCTATTTACGATTGTCACCGCGATTTATTTCAATTGTTGTCTTTTCAATCTGAATTGTCTGATCTTCACACCCTTAGGAAAAACACTGATATACCGTTCTCAGTAATGTTAAATACTGTTCTTCAGATGCGAAGTCCCATTGAAGACAATTAACTCTCAGTTTATTAAATCTCACAAAAACCAGTGGAGTAAAATGACACTAGCTGTCAGGAAGAAAAAGATAAAAATAACAGCTGGGGATGAAAATTGTGAAGAGTGAAAATAACCAAAAATTATGCCTCATTTCAGAGACAGCACTCCGAGCTACACGAATGATCTCACTAGTTATCTATTCTAACTCTGAGTTTTCTGTACAGACATAAATTAAACCTAAAATAAAAGCTGTTTTGAATGCTGAAGTTGACCTTTTAGCTCTTCCTGAAGCCCACGGTACTAAATAGCCAAACGCTTTCCCAGAAAATAGTATGACATTTAAATGTGCTGATATTTAGTCTATGAATCTGGGTTTAGTGTTCAGATGTATTCATTTTACCTGCGATGGGTTGGCACCCTGTCCAGGGTGTCCCCCGCCTTGTGCCCCAAGTTCCTTGGGATAGGCTCTAGGCTCCCTGTGACCCTGTGTAGGATAAGTGGTACAGAAAATGGATGGATGGATGGATGGATGGATGGATGGGTGGATGGAAGGATGTATTCATTTGGCAGATGATTTAATCGCAAATCACTTCAAAGTTAGGCAGTAAAAAAATGTGTGTAAGTGTGAAGTATTCTGTAAGGAGATGTTTATTTAGCATTTTTGGAAGGAGTCTGGATGGGAAAATCTTCAGGACAGAGGACTTTCTTAGTAACATAACTGTTACTAAGATAACATAGCATAAGCTGCCTTTATTTGTCTTATTAACTACAAGGGAAAAAAAGAGATGCTGATGAGGAAGTGACTGTTTGTAGCTGCTATAACGTAAGTGATAACGGAAACTAACTTGTTTCATGGACGTTCCATAATGTTAAACATTATTAACTATAAATGGATAAAAAGTACAACATGTTACTGTTTAATATTTTTTTTATGTAACTGTTAGCAAATTGCTGTGGTATAAGGGGAATGAAACGTGCTGTTTTAGGACAATAATCAATACTTTGGAGTGGTAAGAGTAAATCTGTTTGCATTGAGCCATGTCACACCACCCCTTTGTTGATTATTTACCTACTACAGCACACACCATAATATTATAATATAATTTCTTACATAATGTGGACTCAACTGTGTCTGTTAACCAAAATCCCTTCTGATATTGGCTAAGACTGAACAGAGTGCATGGCGTTGTCACATCATCAAAGTCAACGATGCTGGAAAAGTCATGTGTTATGGTGTCTTTCATCAATAATTTAGCTTGTCAGTGAGCTTTATGGAAAAGCATAAGTTACATTATGGAAAATAAGTTAAAATAGCTAATTAGGCTTCCAAGTGCTGCAACAGAAAAGCATTGGCCTGGTTGTCATGGGATTGAATCCAAGTTTGAATCCCATTGATGCCACAGCTATCCTTGTTCATGAGTCAAAGGACCAAAATTGGCTGTGCTCTCTGCATGGGAGGGGCATACCCTCTCTCCCCTGTCAATCATGGCAACACCAGCCAACTGAGAGTTCATGTATGTGGAAGAGGGCAGACAGCGCTGTGTTATGCTGCCCCATTGAAGCAGCATGAACTGTAGTTCTTACTTCACATGTCTCAGAGGAAGCATGTGTTAGCCTTCATTCCATCGTATGATAGGGGAAGGCTGGCTAGTTGGTGGGAATTGGCAGGTAATGAAATTGGGGAGAAAATGAGGGGGAAAAAACACGGCAAATTAAACATAGACTAGAGCTGATCTTGTCATATTGTTTGTCACCGGTGTCTTGTACAGTTTTTGTTACAGTTTTACACTAATGCTACATGAATGCAAGCCTGGTATTCGGTTCAATGTAGCATGAAAGTTGTAAGTGTATGAATTGTAATTTGCACCTGTAACATAATCGCTGTGAAAACGTAAATTAGAATTCTTAGTTGTAATATGAGAATGGCTTATATCTATGAAGCTTAGGCTACACTCAAAGTTTTTATTTAGCAAAGCTAATTATGGAGTATAGCCTTACCATCTCATTGTTATACATATTAATTTTGCCAGAAAAAGAACTCCATATGAGTGGAAAATGGAAAGGTTACATGCATCATAATTTTGACTAAGCAAGAACACATTGCGTTCAGGATGATGTCATGTCCCAAATGCATGCAGAAATTTATTATTTATTAGTATTATTCATTATTTACTATTATGAATATTATTGCTGTTATTGTTGCCTTTTATTTCTGTGTATGTATTCAGGTCATTAATTTTTATCTGTATTTTTCTGTGGCATTAGGATGGAGGGTATAAGTCCCAGCTCAATCGAGATCTCTGTACTCACCATTGGGTTTCAAATTTTGCACAAAACACAATAAAAAGAGTGTTTAACCTGTCTGCTATGTTGCTTTTAAGCTTTTCTTTTGTGGACTTAACTAAAGACTTTCACTATCTCAATCCTTTCTCTGAAAAATGTGAACAACTTGTTTAATTGTCTAAGTAGGAGAAAGGGAGCTACACTGTCGTATTTTTAGATGCAGCCCATAACCGTAACTGCATACGGACTCTGGCTAATTATCCCAGTACAGAGCATGATGATATTACTAAATTCTAATGACATTAATTCTGGGAGAGAGCGATTTCAAATACAAGTTTATTTACAGTACATTAAGCAGCCTAATTATGTCATTGTGTGTTTCTCCCCTGATGGGAAACACACTCTTCATCTTATATAGTGGAAAACTTTGAAGGATAAGCAGCTTTATGAATATAATTTCTTTTTATGGTAATTTCTATATGAATGTCCTATTTATTGGACACTTGTACACTAGCAAGTACTAGTGTTTATATTCCATTGATTAAAATCAGTCCATCTGTTGTTCCAAAGTCAAAATAGCATCCATTTTGGCACATCTTGCTCCATCAAGGTTCCATCATTCTCTACTAATGCTAAGCTATTAACTTTTATTTCCTTTCTCTCTTTACTAGATGTCGAAGTTGGATTTATTTCTCTCATTAGGAACTTCACTGTCAGGCCAACAAACCCCAACATAAATTTTCTCTGCCGTGATTCTCTCGCTTTCATTTCAATTATATTCAATATATACACTATATGCTGTTTTGCTGCCTTGCTTTTTGCTACACTTGTCCCCTTAGAGTGAAGTGTCATTGAAAATCAATGCAAAGTGCCTCTGACTGATCACCTTTATTCCATGAAATATTTCTATCCTGATGTTTTTTCTATATTTCTATATTTTCTATCCTGGTTTCTTCCAGGATGATTCCACCCTCATCTACAGGACACGAGAGCTCACTAAATAGTTTGATGAGGCTGAAAATCATCTAAATCATATTCCCCTGGCCTTCACACTCACCACATCTCAGTCTGATTGTACACTTATGGTTGAATTTGAAGCGACATGTTAGACAGCGCTCTCTATCACCATCATCAAAATACCAACTGAGGGAATATCTTTTGGAAGAACTGTTCATTTGTTCATTGCTCCAGTATAGTTCCAGAAAGCTACACCAAGGACCACTGAAGCTGTTCTGGTGGCTCATCGTGTACACTAGGGATGTAACTGAATACGATTAAAATATTTGTATACAGCCCTAGTATATATGTCTGTATATCTATCTATAGTGGGGGTGCCAATAATTTTGAAACAACTGTTTTGTCCAGGGGAGTGCAGTACTTTCAAAACCTTTTTTTGTTTCATATTTAAACATAAAATAACACTCATTGCATGTTAATTGTGTATTGCTCATTTTCATGAAGGGTACCAATAATTCTGGCATCAACTCTTACTTGTACAAGCTATTTTATTTCTCTGCATTTTCATTCTCTGTAATATTTGCTTCTAGTTTAGGCTGGTTTATAATGAATTATGTGGCTCTTCACCATCAGCTGCTCAGCTCTGTGCTTGGATTTGGTTCTGCTTCGCTTGTAAGTTGGTTTGGAGCTGAAAAAAGCAGCTGCCAAATAAACAAATGTAAATGTGTAACTGTACAGTGGAAAAGACGCTGGGCTGCTCAGTAGATTAATGACGCTGTGGTTCTTATCAAAGCTCCACACATGTTGTCTATGTGTATCTGTGTGTGAACCAGATTTTCTTCCTTGCTTCTGTTTGGCTGATTTTGCAAATCTTCCTAATGTTGTTCTTCTAAAATGGTCTCACACATTTTTTTACAAGCACTAATATGTTATGTGATGGTACATACATTTTCAAAACCTACTGTATGTACTATGATCATTTATGTTCAAACACAAAGACAAGTAATAAACGTTAAATCAGCTTTTTCTGAAATGCAGCAATTCCTAAGCAAAGTAAAAAGAGCATTAGCTAGCTCCTGAAGAGGCTACAAAATTATGTTTTGCCTGTTGCATCTTGCAGGACATACTGTAGGTCATCCACATACAACCTCTATCTGGCTCTGTTCTGCCATCTTTTCCAGCTCTTTCCAGGAAAACCTAGTTCTGAGGTTGCTGCTAATCTGGAGGTCTTGAGCTGCATGTGCTGGCTCATATGTGATGTCAGAAAAATGTCATCAGCAAAGTTGTCCAGTTGGGACCAGAGTGTCCACTGGATCCCCAGGTTCTGTCCCTCAGTAGCTTTGCACATGGTCCAGTCCACTGTTAGCAGAAACAGCACTGGTGAGAGTAGACATCCTTGTCTTATACCTGTATCCACTGTGAATGGTTCCGTCAGATACCCATTGAGAACCTCCCTGCATGCTGATTGGTTGTACAACTTCTGAACAATGGTGACAAATGTCACAGTGAAATGCTATAGTGCCTCATTAGCTGTCACAGCATGAATCCGTCTAGACTATCAAAGTCAGTTTGTCAAATCTTGTGTTTATGTTCTAAGTCTATTAAACACTATGTAACTATTAGGACTCACAATGACTTAACGAATTTGGGGTTGTTGTTGTTGTTGTAAGCGAAACCTACCACTTTGCCCCAGAAACAATGGGAAAAGAAAACTCAAGGCTGCTAGAAAATGAAGTAATTTTTCACTCACAGAATTTAACAACTTCCTGAACTTGTACAATTCCTCAAGCTTTTCTAACTTTTTAAATATCTACTTTACTTTTTGAGTTGGTTATATTCTGTAAAAACTAAAAACATTTCGGAATCTACTACAAAGCTAGGACAGAGAGTGAGTCAAAATGGGGCCCTGCAGCATTTCATTATAATGCCTGTATGATTTTCTAATAAGATTTGAAAAAAATGGTTGAAAATGAGTGATGAAAAGTTAATGTGCCTCCTGTACATATCTGTATTTGTATCTATTTAGTACACATTCATCTCAAGTAATGTATTCATATTCATTTACATCCCTAGTTAGGACATTTCATGATTCTGGCTGTGGGCTATGTGCTTTTCAGAGGTACATTTGGCATCCAATTATTTCAAGACAAAACCTGTTAACTGAAAAGCAATTATACTTTCAGAACATAGCAAATGTAGACCAGTGTAGCCATCACTTTGTCACTTGAAAGTATGACCGCTTCAATTTAGAGCCATTATAACTATGACAGACTAATAGTGATCAAAATGCCATATAGTAAGTAAGAAGCAGGAAAGACTTGTGATTTCTCAACCTCACTGTTGAAAATGACATTTATTCATTATTTCTGCTTTTTGTGACTCCCACTATCTCACTCTAATGGTTCTGCTCTTTTTTAGCCTTTTTAGCCACAAAGAACCAGACAAATCAGCCCCATTGATCAAGGTTACATTTCTTTTTTTTTTTTTTTTTTTCTTAAGAAAATTGCTCTGCACCATCAGTGAAAGCTGAATAGATTTCTTTTGAAGGCTGTAATTATTATCTTTCTTGGTAGTAAGATTGTGGGAATCAAGAACAATCAAGTGAGATTCTGTGACATGTACATTTTCACTTTAAGCCTCCTCTGAGCAATAAAGACAGAATTATACTGCAGTGGATGGGGTATGTCTGTATCATGTTAATGATGTGAGACATTTAACTGGTAACTATTTTGATAATGGACAGGTGTATACAGATGGGTAGATAGTTCTGTCTCATCAAAAGGCAAATACACTGGATATGTTGTAGGGTTTACTAGTTTTGACCCTTATCACTTAATTAAGTGTTTATAAAATGGGAGATGTGTGTTTTTAGTTTAGCCTTTTTTATTCTAGTTTGTGGCTTAGCCTGTTCACTATAATGCTAGTTTGTGGCTTATCCTGTTAACTATAATGCTAGTTTGTGGTTAGACCTTTCACTGTAAAGCTACTATGTCAGTTAGTCTGTTCATTATAATGCTTGTTTGCTGTGGGTTAGTTTGTTCATTATAATCCTAGTTTGTGGGTTAGCTTGTTCATTATAATGCAAGTTTGTGGGTTAGCTTGTTCATTATAATGGGTTAGTTTGTTCATTATAATCCTAGTTTGTGGGTTAGCTTGTTCATTATAATGCAAGTTTGTGGGTTAGCTTGTTCATTATAATGGGTTAGCTTGTTCATTGTAATGCTAGTTTGTGGGTTAGCTTGTTCATTATAATGCTAATTTGCTGTGGGTTAGTGTGTTCATTATAATTCTAGTTTGTGGGTTAGCTTGTTCATTATAATGCAAGTGTGCTGTGGGTTAGTTTGTTCATTTTAATGCTAGTTTGTGGGTTAGCTTGTTCATTATAATGTTAGTTTGTGGGTTAGCCTGTTCATTTTAATGCTAATTTGTGGGTTAGAATTTTTAATATAATGCTAGCTTGTGGGTTAGCTTGTTCATTTTAATGCTAGTTTGTGGGTTAGCTTGTTCATTATAATGCTGATTTGTGGGTTAGACTTTTCAGTATAATGATATTTTGTGGGTTATCTTGTTCATTATGATGAGAGTTTGTGTGATAGATGTTTCATTATACCACATGGACAGCCTAAAGTTCACAATCAGATTACCGTTTATAGTACACATAGAAACCATAAAGATGGCTGTGGATGTTCTTCCATAAATAGCCTTAGGACTGCAATTGCTTGGAAAAGTTTTGCACTCAAGTTCCCATCATTGAACAGTTGATAACTACAACACAATAGACTTCAAATTAAAACAATAATGAATTCCGAAATGACTCTGATGTTCATAGTCATAAGTTGCTTATAAGCTCATAAGTTCCTGTTTATACAATTGTACTTTTGACTATATAGTATACGGTTTTAGAAGATAATTTTTTTCCTTGTCATCGTTACCTTTGGCTTGCTCATTAGAAATAAATTTATATCCGGAATTTAAACTCACCAAACACTTTATTAGAAATACCTGTACACCTACTCATTCATGCAATTATCTAAATCAGCCAATCTTGTGGCAGCACTGCAATTCATAAAATCATGTAGATAAGGCATTTTGACTGTTGCTGGTACCAGACGGACTCGTTTGAATATTTCTATAACTGCTGATCTCCTGTGCTTCTCATGCACTGCAATCTCTAGAGTTTATTCAGAATGGTGCAATAAAGAAAAAACATCCCGGGAGCAGCAGTTCTGCAGACAGAAACGCCTTGTTGATGAGAGAGGTTAATAGAGAATGGCCAGAATGGTTCAAGCTGACAGAAAGGCTACAGTAACTCAGATGACCACTCTGCACAATTGTGGTGAGCAGAAAAGCATCTCAGTGGATGGGCTACAAAAGCAGAAGGCCATGTTGGGTTCCACTTCTGTCAGAGCAGAGACAGAAGAGAAAGCTGAGGCTGCAGTGGGCACAGGCTCACCAAAACTGGACAGTTGAAAACTGAAAACATAGCCTGGTCTAATGAATCTTGATTTCTGCTGAGGCACACAGATCATAGAATAAGAATCTGGTGCCAACCTCATGAATCCATGGACCCAACCTGCCTTGTGTCAACAGTCCAGGCTAGTGAAGGTGGTGTATTGATGTGGGGAATGTTGGCACACTTTGGGCCAGTTAATACCAATCAATCAATTGCTTGAATGCCACAGCCTACTTGAGTATTGTTGTTGACCATATGCATCCCTTCGTGGCCACAATTTACCCATCTTCTAATGGCTACTTCCAGCATGATAATGCACCATGTCACTAAGCAAGAGTCATCTCAAACTTGTTTCATGAGCATGACAGTGAGTTCAAGGTTCTTCAGTGGCCTTTCCAGACACTGGATATGAATCCAGTAGAACACCTTTGAGATGTGGTGGAAAGGGTGATTCACAGCATGAAAGTGTACTTGAAAAATCTGCAGGAATTGCCTGATGCAATCATGTCAATATGGACCAGAATCTCAAAGGAATGTTTCCAACAGCTTGTGGAATCCATTCCATGAAGAATTGAGGCTATATAAACTCGACTTGTACTGTTTTCTTCCACTCTCCCACCCTAACTCCTCTCTAACAGAGTTTCAGCTTAATTGTATTTTTAAACCAGGGCCTCTTTGGACTAGCTTGAGGATAAACTTTTCAGTAAAAGACTACTTAGCACTTTTGTAGGTCGATCTATATGAGGCTAAATGTTCTAAGGCTAAATATGTGCTAAATGTTCTAAATGTAACAGTTAGCCTATTTAATATAATGCTGCTTAAGTCTGGTTCTCATAATGCTTATCTGCTGCGCTCTATAATGTTTCCTACAATGCCAGATCATGCATTAGCCTGTTTACTATAAATGGTAGGTTGGTTAGCCTATTTAATATATTAGATTCACCTGTTTACTTTAATACTAGATCATGCTTTAGCCCGTTCAATAATTAATTTGTTAGTTAGCATATTTAGTGTAATGCAAGTTCATTGATTAGTATGTTTACTGCCAGATGATGGTTGGCCTGATTTTAACTGGAATGCTAATTTGTGGAGTCTGTTGCAATATTCTTTCCCTTATCTTTTGTCTCATGAAATAGTCCTTTTCAAAACATTTCTAGCTTGCTATTTAGAACTGCACAAATTGTATACAGTACTATTCAAATGGGATTTCTGTACATAATATTGCCGTAGGATGTATGTAGTAATTATTATCGATTCGCACAGAATAAGCGATCTCTCTACAGAGAGATGGGAGTGAGAGACAGGAATGTCTTCACGATGTACTCATGATCAGCACACTAAGAATTCCATTTATACTACATATACCTTATTTTAATGCAAACTGATTGTTTTGACCTTGTTGTAGGGCTCATAGCTGCACAAGTTGTGCTTGATAATTAGTCACATGACCATGACATGTCTGAAGGCTTTGCCTGTGCTAGGAATGCAATAACTTACCTAAAACCTCCAGAAGACTCATTTTTCCTGTCTTCTTCTTCTTTTGGCTTTTCCCTTCAGGGGTCACCACAGCGAATCATCACTCTCCACCTATCCCTATCTTCTGCATCCTCAACACGTGCACCCACTAGCTTCATATCCTCATTTATTACCTCCATATACCTCCTCTTTGGCCTTCCTCTTCGCCTCCTGCCTGGCAGCTCCATGTCCAACATTCTCCTACCATTCTCCTACTCACTCTCCCTCCTCTGAACATGTCCAAACCATCTTAATCTGGCCTCCCTAACTTTGTCCCCCAAACGTCCAACATGAGCTGTCCCTCTGATGTACTCGTTCCTAATCCTGTCCAACCTTGTCACTCCCAAAGAGAACCTCAACATCTTCAGCTCGGCTATCTCTAGCTCTGACTCCTGTCTCTTCCTCAGTGACAGTCTCTAAACCATACAGCATGGCCGGTCTCACCACTGTCTTGTACGCTTTTCCCTTGATTCTTGCTGATATTTTTCTTTCACACAGAACTCCCGACACCATTCTCCACCCATTCCAACATGCCTGCACTCGCTTCTATACCTCTTTCCCACACTCTCCATTACTCTGGAGTGTTGACCCCAGGTACTTAAACTCCTGTACCTTCTTCATCTCTTCACCCTGTAATCTTACTGTTCCACTTCCCTCCCTTTCATTCACACACATGTACTCAGTCTTACTACGACTGACTTTCATTCCTCTTCTCTCCAGCGCAAACCTCCACCTCTCCAGGTTTTCCTCCACCTGCTCCCTGCTCTCACTACAGATCACAATGTCATCCGCAAACATCATTGTGCAAGGAGACTCCTGT
>CM040991.1:19090998-19143990 GCA_022985145.1 Pangasius djambal
AATCAACAGCAAACTAGGAACAGGTGTGAGTGACTTTTAAACCGGGGCAAGGAGAACACATGACAAAACTAACCAATCAGAACATGACACACAGACAGTGGAGCACATGACAAGATCACATGAGGGACTAGGAACACATGGGAAATTGAGTCCAGGAACAATAGCCAGAGTCTGAGGTGGAGTGCCCTCTAGAGGAGTTTGTGGGCACTCCAGCTGGCGATCGTAACAACTATATGGACAAAATGTGCAATTGTGCAACCAGTAAATTCATCACAGTTTTCGCAAGAAGTCTATTATCTACATGAGCTTCAAAAGAAAGACTAGAGTTGATAATCACACCAAGGTCTTTTGAAACAGAAAGGCCATCCAGAGTTATTATGTAATCAGAAATCTTACTTCTAACTGCATGTGGTCCTAGTACAAGTACTTCTGTCTTGTCAGAATTAAGTAAGAGAAAGTTAATAAACATCCAGTTTCTAATGTATTTTACACATTCCTCAACTTTATTAAGCTGGTGTCTGTCATCTGGCTTTGCTGAAACATACAACTGTGTGTCATCAGCGTAACAGTGGAAGCTAATACCATGTTTACGGATAATTTTGCCCAGAGGTAGCATATATAAAGAAAAGAGCAGTGGGCCTAAAACAGAGCCTTGCGGGACACCAAACTTTTGATCTCAAAAGTCAACCCAAATGTCTTCAATGTATAGCAAAAATAAAAGAATTGCTGTGCTGTTCCAATACTTTTGAGGGGACTGTATCTCTTGAGTTGGATTTCAGGATCATTAACCATAATTGGATTATTGAATGTTATTAGTAGGGATGCAACCAAATAGGAATACATTATTCAGAATGAACAGATAGTGTGCTCTAAACAGATACAAATATAGATATAAATAAAAAAATTTTATTATTATTGGCTTGCTCCAGCAGCATGACCTTGGCCTTTCTGAGCTCCAAAATATTACCACATTTCTGTACAAACGAAACAAAAGGAACATGCTTCTACAAATATGCTATGATGAATGATGAAAATCAGGGATATGCAAATGCCTGCATATCCCAGACTTTTCATCATTCTTTATCATTCTTTATAAAGAATGTCATTAAAGAAAATCTTACCTGTAAAATTAATGAAAATTAGTAGTGTGTGTTCATCAAACTTTTCTGATCTTTCTGGAATGTAACAATTTCATAAAATATTTTTAGGTGGCTCTTTCTGTCAGCTGTTTTGAATTTTTTCTAGCATCCAAAAAAAAAAAAAAAAACAATTCAGGCTACACCCATTTCTAATTCAAAACCCAAATACAGATCCAGGTACAGATATTTGGAGCACTAAACAATCACAGATACAGATACCATAATTGAGGAACACCCCTAGTTCCTAACTGAAATCCAAAAAGAACTGGTAAACCAAGTCTTTTATGGTAAAGTCTTCGATTATGCACTAAAGATTTGAAAGCTTTTTGTTTTTTTTTTTGTTTTTTTTGTCGTTGTTTTATAAATTCAGATTCATCAGAAATCTTTCATTGCTAGTTTACCAGTCTGTCTTTATTGATCTATTTCAAACCATCAAAGTTTACTCACTCATGATGCTTGGCCAATTCATGTGTATATTATTCTATCTGAATCCTCCAGGACATCAGACATTGTTTCTCTCAAACCTCTAAAATGAAAATCTTCTTCTGTTAATAATTGGATGCTGAAAAAGTCACACATTTCTATGTGAAGACTGAAGATGACTGAGGTGATAAAAAGTTGAAGACAGCTGTACTGGGAGAGGATAGAAAAAGAAAGCTGGCCTTGTACAGTGAACGGTTTAATTTGAGAAGATGTGATTAATTTTGTGGTGATTAAAAAAAAAGTGGCAGTGCCACCTCGCAGCTCCAGCATCTCCATCAGCAGTTTGATTCTGAGCTCGAGTTACCGTCTCGAATGTCTCCATGTGATCTTGTGGGTTACCTCCAGGGTCTCCGGTTTCCTCCCACCTCCCAGAAACATACCAGTAGATGTATTGGCTATGATAAATTTCCCCAAGTGTTTGTGTGCACATGCATGATGCCCTGATGCCCCGATGCCCCATCCAAGGTGCATTCCCACCACACTCCCAGTGTTCCTGGGATAGTCTCTTGATTCACCATGACCCTGACCAGGATAAAGTGCTTACTGAAAATGAAGATGATACTTTTTTTTTTTGAAAAATCAAAGATGCTTACGATGCTTGAGAACACTGACAATATTAAAACATTAAACTAATTGACCAAAGAACATTAGCAGGCAATATCAGAGACATTAAAAGTCATTTTTACAAAAAAAAAGAAAGAAAGAAAGAAAGAAAGGAAGAAAGAAAAAAGGACAAAGGAATGCAAGAAGAACTCTGAGAAAACAGACAACTGTTATAGGCAGAGAGTGCCTCAGACTACAGGACTCCGAGGGTGAAATGGCAGATATAGTGAGCAAGACAGAAGATGAAGATCTACAAGGTGAAAGGGATTGGAGGGACGGAGAAGGTCAGAGGCACAGGAGGGAGCAGGATTACTGAGGGCTTTATAAATGAGTAAGAGGATTTCAAAGTGAATATGTTCTTTTATGTGGAGCCAGTGTAGATTTTGGAGTACAGATGTAATATGGTGTCAGAATTGGGTGTTGGAAAGAAGCCAGGGTACAGCGTGATGGACAATCTGAAAGCTCTGAATGGATCTGGAGCAGATATTTGTCAGTTTTAGACAGGGAGTATGCACAGAATTAATGCTGAGGTACATCTTAATCATATTTTGTGGAAAAGAGACAATAAAGACTCGCCAGGCCACTTTATTATGTACACGTGCACGCCTGCTCATTCATGCAATTATCCAATCAGTCAATCATTTGGAAGCAGGAGATGGGAGGCTCACCTAAAGCAGACAGTCGAAGGAAAGAATTACCTGGTCTTTTTGCCATCTTCAACCGTCCAGTTTCAGTGAGCCTGTGCCGACTCCTGTTCTTTGTTAATAGGACTAGAGCAGACGTGGTATTCTGCTGTTGTCCTCAAGGTTCGACTTGTTGTGTGTTCTGAGATGCTTTTCTGCTCATCATGGTTGTGACGAGTATACCTTCCTGTCAGCTAGAACCAGTCTGGCTATTCAGCCGCTGGATGTTTTTTGTGCGTAAAATTCTCATGAGGTCAGCAGTTTCTGAAACACTCAAACCAGCCCATCTGGCACCAACAAACATGCCACAGTCAAAGTTACTGAGATCACATTTTTCCCCATTCTGATGAACATTAACTGAAGCTCCTGACCTGCATCTGCATGATTTTATAGATTGCTCTGTTGCCACATGATTGGCTGATTGCATGAATGAGGAATGTGTACAGATGTTCCTATTAAAGTGGTTAGTGAGTGTATAAATAATAAAAGTCTTTTTTAGATAATATTGTGCCATATCAGTCAGTGAAGGTTTATCATCACTGTTCACCACTGTGCTATTAATACTGAATTAAAGATGGAAATGTATGTTTTGTCCGTGATCAAATTTGCAATAAATCATAAAAGCATAAACAAGTACTTTATATAAATGATCAACCAGGAGTAAAACTCCATTCTGAATTTCCAGTAAAAGGATTTAAAATGGTTGGACTGATGGACTAATTCCGTCTTGGTTGAGAAAAGATTACTCACTGCATGTACATCAGAGTACACTCACGGCAGAAATGGCATTAAATCGGAGTTTCTGTTTCAGTCTTGGACCTCTGACCTCATTCTGCTGCTGCTTTATTTTCCCTTTGCTCCGTAGTCTTCTTTCATGATCAAGGAAAACGTGTGACTTTAAAGTAACACCTTACAACTGAGGCGGTTTTTGACCTGTAGATGGTTCTGTTCCACTGAAGTCATGAGCAGAAGCTTTAAAGCTGCTATAATTGATTTCATTTTTCAAGAGCACTGTCTTTAAAGAACTGTTTTTTTTTACATCCTTAAATCTAACAGAGGATCCGTGTTCTGAAAGCAGTCCCGCTCAGTCCAGCTGTATTAAGCAATCAGGAAGCATCTTTGCAAGGAGGAGGTGCTTACAGCCTTGTCACTTATTTTTCATGTACACATACTGCCAATAATGTGCCTACTTGATGAAGCAGAAGATAAGTCTTTGACAAGACTTTAGTCTTTTGGCAAGTTAGACAAATAGCAACACTGTGACTCTGATTATTAAAATTTCAAATAAAGAGTATTACTTTTACACAGCTTGTCTTGTTAAGAGAAAGTGGAAAGCGTGCTGGAAAGACTTTCTGGTGCTGGAAAACTTACTGACTGTTACAAAGTGCTGACACTGGAGACTCCTTCCATACATGTTCAATAAACACGTCCTAACAGAAACCTTTACAGTATCTTTTTTGTTGTTGTTGTTAAATAACACGTGTGGATCGTCCGCCATACAAGTCCCTGAGATTGAGCTGCTACTACAGAAACAATAATGTAATAGCCTGAGTTTTTATTTTAAATTGCTGTTATAGAAAATGAATCAACAATCAGATTTGAGAACTCAATAACACTGTAGTATAACAATATTTGATGTCAGGCAAACTGAATTTCTCTGAAGTTATCATAATTATGATTCTGAGCAGCAAAGCTCTAGAAGATGGCAAATGAAATATAATAAGGTTATTTGCATCATTAAATATTTTGCAGGCACTGAATTTTCCCATTCTGCCTTTTTTTAATCACCATAAGAAAAGAACGTTTTTGAAAAGGACTCAATGTGTTCATCAAGGGCGTTCATGAAAAGAACGATATTAACAGCGTAATTTTAGAGCCAGTGGGACGCTGATTGACCTTTACATAGGGCACAATTGAGGCAACTTATTATTTCAGACTGATGAAGCACTATTGGATAAAGCTGCCTAATCTGCACTAGAATATAATGTATTCACCAGGAGCACAAAAATGCAAAGCTTCTTCAGAAACTGCACAGACGAAGAAAGACTTTTCTCTGAAATGTCCTTTAAACTTTTTGCACTTTTGTACTCAACTGTTTTGTTGGCACTTTATTCACAAAACTAAGTATCATGATGCATATAGTATATTGAAAAAATGTACTATTATGTATTTTCATATACGATATTTTAGACATACCACTAAGACTACTGCATAATGAGAGAAAGTGATTAAAACTACTCACCAACCAGATGGGCTGCGTGTGCAGCAGTCCAGAGTGAAGGACGAACGATCACAGTATTGCAGATTTATGCGTGCAGCTTGTCTGTTTTCAAACAAGTGTCATCTATTTGATGATAAAAAAAAAAAAAACAGCTTGTATTTGAATGCATTACATTAATTGCACCAACTGCATGATGGAACGTTGCAGACGACAAACTGTTATAACCCTCCGGATGACAGATGCAGATTTTTTATTCTGTGTATTTATAGAGAGGTAGGAATCTATAAAGATGAGGGAAAGTTTCTGGAAGAAAGTTTTAAGTCTTGAAACTTTTCGAGAAGCAAAATTACACTTATTTGTTGCACAGATTTAATTGCAGGGCCAGTTTTCCCCGACACAGGTTAATGCGTAACTTGGACTAAATTATACTGTCAGTAGGGAGTTGCTGCAAATCTTTTATAGTCTGTGGAAAATACCAGTTAGGCTACCTAAAGAGAGCAGTATATAAACCTTTCTCAAACCAAATGAAAGGACATGAATCACTACTGAACTGTCATTTTCACAATAATAAGTGTTATTTAAATAATAAGGGGTATATTGAATTTATCCGACGTGACAATGTATTTCATTAAAACTGCAACACATGTACATGCACACACATAATTTTATAAGAATACTCAGATCCTTCAAGCTTATACACCATATGTTATTCCCCTCTCACTAAAATGGATAAACAATAGAGCTGGTCAATACACATGTAGGTCACGCAGTGTGACGTGCAGTGAGAGGCAAGATGAGTGTGTACGCTCGGTGTGAAGTTTATTGAGGGAAATCCAAGACTCATTGTCAGTCCATAGCAGGGGTCAGATAACAGGCAGGCAGCACCAAACAAGGTATATTCATAATCAAAATGAGAAAAACAGGAGAGAGTCTAAACACAGAACACGAAACGAAGAAATCAAGGCTCAGACTCGAATACACAATAAATCCATGATACACTGCATGAATACACGATAAGACTTTGCAGCGAGACAAAGGACAAACTAATTAAGAGCTAAACAGAACAGGTGAACACAATCAGCAAAGGAACCAATGACAGGACAGAGGCAAAGACCCCGTTAATGCCACACCTGGCATCAACATGTGTCCTGAGTGTTCAGCTCACAAATGGACAGCACGAAATACAAGTGTCAATGAGGACGCATTGAGATCACTCAAACCACATTCGGAGGTGGTCTGGGACACATATGGCCACATCACATCTGTAGTGTGAATGCAAATGTGTTCGATGCATCCTGGACTGCAATGAAGGACCAACTAATCATTGCCCTAGTCGCAAATCCCCTGAAAGGTACAGCTCGCTGCTGTACAGCTAATGGATAAAAGGTGGTGCTATAACAGCAGAGACGAAAGCAGACGAAGCTTGTTCATTTATAAGTTTCTTTAGCAGGCCATGCAATTAAAACGTTTGAAACAGTGTGTGCAGGTTCATGAGAGAGAATTTGTAGGACATTTCTGCTTGAAAATAAATGCAACACAAGACTGACGTTATAAAGGTGCATGACAGCCGAAATGATGTACAAAATCTGATCACAAGTGGTCACTCAAGACGTATTCGTAATGCCAGGTGCGAACGGCTATGCGTCTCAGATGTCCACTTGTGATTCCATCTCCCAGGACGCATGTTAATGTCAGTGTGAACAGGGCCAGGGATGAGCCTAGAATCAAAACTAATGCACTCAGAGGGAGCTCGAAACAAAACATGCACGGACAGGGGGAATCCATGACACACGGGTATTATATCTTTTCATATCTGTCCACTATTGTGTCTTTGAAATGTCAGCTCAAAAACTGATAACCGTGAACTTACTGCTGATTCTTGTGACCTTTAAGGATCTTATGCTATCCGCACACTCACTCTGCTTTAATGCTACATTTATTTTATGTTTAAATCATTGCTTCACTGAAATCCAAGACATTATTTAAGGAAAAATGGAAGCTTCTTGGAGGCATATACCAAACATCCTTTTTAAAGAAATGGCAGATCATTTGAAATTCTTACTCTTCAAGATTTTTTTTAAACAAATATAGACAGATTGATTAATCCACAGCTAAACCCAAATGATAACAAGGTAGCAAGATAAAGTTACTTCCTTAAGAAAAAAACATAAGTTGTTGTGACCATGGATTGGCTGCTATACTGACTTGGGGTTTAACGATGGGACGATTTGGATTGATTCATTGATTTAAATTATATATCAATTTAATTATAAATGATTATAAATCAATTATTATCGGTGTGAAAACTGGTGTGGAAAAGGTTCAGAATTCATATTTTTAAGATGATGTGTAAACAGGCTAGCAAGGTGATTTGCCTGTAACTCTGATACTTAAAATAGTTGTTGTCTACATCATCATCATCATTCATGCATTAATGGTAGGCCTACCGCAGATTCTGAACAAAGTGGGTAACGTTATTTGGAGGCTACTGGTATCCTCAAATACGGAATCGCATCCTTATGAGTCAAAATCATATTGTATTATATCTTATCATATTGTTAATAGCATATCGTATTGTGTGAAAACCTCTGGTTTACAACCTTAATACTGACACACACACACACACACACACACACACACACACACACACACACACCAAACCTCTAAACATAGAATCATCATGTTAATCTTCTGTGTTTTTTTTTATTAAATGGCTGTTGATATAAAACACACACCACACCGGGGGTTCTTAAATGCTGTGTCTGTTTATTACCAGGAAATAAAACCCACCCCATCAGCAGTCTGTGTTTATGTTGTGTTCGTGCACGTGTGTGTGTGTGTGTGAGAGAGAGATACTCATTATTACTATATGTGTAGCCCTTTTAACTCTCGAGCTCCAAAGTCAGTAGTCCTAATGAAAAAGAAAAAAAAAAATCAACAAATTGGACGGGAGGATGAAGGGCGCGAGTGGATTTCAGCAGCGTTCACAGGGGTGTGTAAATCTGCTCTGTATTACCTGCTCTGACCTAATAGAGTTGTTGATCAAGGAACTAGTCGATTTTTATAGACTTGTGTTTCTAATTATGTGCTTTTCATCATGACAGCTGTGGGTGTGTGGTCAGTGCATGTGATTAGACATTTTAAGCGTTATGGGCTGTATTCAGAGTTGAGTTACACACATGTAGTGAGGAGTTAATACGCAAATTGTGCACATCTGTATACAGACCTTGAGTGTTATTCAGAAATTTGGGATTTACATGGGCATGGTAGGCTTTGCAGAAAACAAAGGTGTGTCTCATTAACGATTCTGACCCTGAGCTTAAGCTCGTTTTTCTTGCACAGTATTGACTCGAGTGTGGAGCTGTATTAAGTCCAGTGCCACTGTATAATATTTTATTGTAATCACAATATTTCACCCTGAAACACATTTTTGAGAATGTAAATAGACCTAAAACATGTGGAGTGTCAATAATGGGCAGCATTATATATACAGTCAGGTCCAGAAGTATTTGGACAATGACAGTTTTTGTGATTTTGCCTTTATACACCACCACATCAAGATTTTCAGCAAAGTACTTCCATTTTCAGGGGCTCAAAGGTATTTAGACGATTTAGACAAAGAAGTTAATTGACCAGTTATGGTCCATTCCCTGAAAGTCCACACTTCGATCACATCTTGATTGTTTTTTTTTTTTTCAAATCCATTGTGTATGTGTGTGTGATGTAAGGAAAATATGTTGGTTGTTCTTTATTTATTTATTGATGAATGACATGTAACACTTTTAATGCATATTTAACATCCACAAGACAAGTTCATTACTTTTTATCACTAACTTTATAGCAATGATAAATAGTCATTCCCTCACCAGCCTTTCTTTTCTCCTCTAAGTTAACAAGAAAGAAAACACACCTTGTCATGTTACTGAGAAACCGGAAAGCGTAAACTCTTCTGTCCTGAAGATTTCCCCATGCTGGGAAACTTTACAAAGCACCGTGACTGTTCCACAGTGCTGACTCTCGAGAATCCTTTCATAAATGTGACATACATGACATAAACTTCACCACATCAACAAATATATGTTTTTCTTTGTTGGATTATGTGGAGCATCTGCCAAACAAGTCCCCGTGAATGAGCTGTTACTATGGAAACAATAACATTAGAATGAGTGCAATACTATAAGCCTATTGTCCATGTTACAGCTGGACCTGCTGTCTGAGCTGTGTGGTTATATAAAAATGCACACCGTCTGACCAATCAGATTCAAGAATTCAACTGCACTGTGATATATGGTGAACTGATTAATTGAATCTTCCCTGTATATGTCATAATTGTTTGACGTGCATGGAAGAGATGTGTATATTATCATACTGATACTGAGATACTGTAATACTTATGACACTTTACTATTACAGAAAAATTAGGAATTCCATAGCAGATGAATGCTTGGTCAGCTGATCTATTAAATCGTGGCTACGTTTTCTGTAAGGAAAAGCACACATTAATCAAAACATGGGACCAATTCATTCATTCTAAAACTCAAAATGTAATAATGAAAGCAGTGAAAAAGTGCACACACACATTCCAATTTCATGACTTGATGTGCTGGATCAAGTGCTATTTTACAGGATGTGCTGGATCAAGTGCTATTTTATATTTAGCAGCTAATAAATGTGTGTGGAACCCTTATTACTATCGAGAAATTTGCAGTGATCATATGACTAACATGATCTTCTCTTGTTAGTCTACATTTATCCTTTTTTTTCCAGGCTTAAAGGAAGTTGCTCGTCTTTAAAGGTCATAACCGAAACACTGCTGAGAGTGATACACAAAGAAAAAGCTAATAATATTAACTTTTATATTAAATGATCATTCGAACTAAGATAACAGAGATGTCAAGAGATTTATAAAAAAAAAAAAGAGTTTATGATATAAACATAGATATGATTTTTAATAAAAATGCCTTTTGCCCTTACATATTTCAGCTGAAAGCCTGAAAGTCCAAATTTCAAGAGTTTTCACAGGCTACTGCACACATAATCCTGTCTGTTTGTTCTTGTTGTCCTTGGACAATATTTTAACTGTAAATGAATCCCAGTAATATATGATACAGCCTTCAATTTTTTTCCAAAATAAGGAACATTGGAAGACAGCTGTCCTTACACTGCCCTCTAAATGGGACAGCATTTATCTCGAGAGCACAAACGCTGCTCAGGAATGCTGCCTACTTACACCAAGACGGCCTCCTTCTGAAAGTAATACAGAGATAGGGAATAAATCCATGATAACACTACTGTGGATGTATGTATAATTTCATGATATATATATGATTATCAGCACATAGTAGTTACAGTATCATGACTGCATTCTCGATTGAAGAATGCTCATCCCAAAACGATTTATTCTACTATTGCTCAAGTTACCCAAGACAGAAACCCTCATATCAAACAAAAATATATACTAAATGGACAAAAGTTTGTGGACACCTGACCATAACACCCATATGTGATTTTGGACAGCCCATTCCAGATTTAGTCCCTCTTAACTGTTAATAATAACCTACACTCTTCTGGGAAGGTTATCCACTAGATTTTAGGGTGTGGTTTTGGGGATTTGTGATCATTTAGCCACAAGAGCATTAGTGTCAGGCACTAATGTCAGACAATAAGACTTGGTGTGCAGTCAGCGTTCCAGTTCATCCCAAAGGTGTTCAGTGGGGTTGAGGTCAGGGTTCTGTGCAGGACACTTGAGTTCTTCCACTCCAACTTGGCAAACCATGTCTTCATGGAGCTCGCTTTGTGCACAGGGGCATTGTCCTGTTGGAACAGGTCTGGGCTTCTTAGTTCCAGTGAAGGGAAATTGTAATGCCACAACATACAAAGATATTCTTCTGTGCTCCAACTTTGTGGTAACAGTGTGGGGAAGAACCTTATATGGCTGTGATGGTCAGGTGTCCACACACTTTTGCCAATACAGTGTATCTGAAAATATTAACATAGCTCTGACATGAAAGGAAACACAGTCTTCATCTACAATACATACCTACAACAAACCAGAAACACACAGCGATGCATTAAACATGTCTGAGTGGTCGGATTCAGACAAAGTTATGAATTTGTGGAGTTCTTATTGTATTCTAGCCTCTACTCAAGGCATTTCCCACCAAATCCTGAAATAGATCTAATATCAGGCCATTAAAGAACCTTATCTCTCTTTATACTGCATAGTTCTATCTATTCTCTCAGTTTTTCAATCACCATCATACATGATAATTGTGCTTTAATAGCCAGGTAAGTGCCCCAAGAATGAACTGCTTTATAGTTAGTCTGTAAACCCTTTCTTGTCTGGCGGGCTGTGCCCAGCCTAATTACCAGCAAATCTGGCAAATAAACCCAGTGATGTACAAGGGGGTGGCGGCTGATTGTCATTAAGGTTCCTCTAATTAACTGAAGACATTGTAATTGTGGGTGAAGGTGCCCGCTGCAGACGTGTTGATAGTAGGATGAGGAGAAAAGGCCAGGAGAAAGGTGGAGGGGGATTAGAATGTGGCCAATAGTCGATGTCATTCGGTGCCATACTGCATGGGTAGACTGACAATTAGTGCATTAATACCAAGAAAAAAAGACATGGAGTCATTTATGTTCAGCTTGTCTTACTCCTCCTTTCATCATCATCATCATCACAATTATAATAGAGGATTTTTTTTTACAAGGATAGTGTTTAGAGGTACAAAAAATACTTTGGACAAGAAGTGGCCTTTATAGTGATGAGGACACAATGGAGTGTGAGATGAAATGTTTGGGATGACACTGTGGTCTTTGTAGTAAATAGAGTGTGGTTTGGGACACAGCCACAGTGAACTGATGCTGGTAAGCCATTTTAAAGTGGGTTTATTTGACCTACATATTAAATAGCATTTGTAATAGTGTTTATCTGGCCTATATAGTGAATAGCATGTGTGGTTTGGGACATGTCCACAGTGGACTGATATTGGAGAAGCATTTGTAATAGTGTTTATGTGGCCTACATATTAAATAGAGTGTGGTTTGGGACACATCCATAGTGGACTGATGATGGTGAGGCATTTGTAACAGTGTGTATGTGGCCTATATTATGAATAGCATGTGTGGTTTGGGACATGTCCTTAGTGGACAGATGATGGTGAAGCGTTTGTAAGTGTTTATGTGGCCTATATAGCAAATAGCATGTGTGTTTCGGGACATGTCCTCAGTGGACTGATGATGGTGAAGCGTTTGTAATAGTGTTTATGTGGCCTACATAGTGAATAGATAGTGGTGAGCCATTGGCAATGTCATTTGTGACTGGATCGAGACCTAAATCCCTAAATCTGTTCCCTATTCTAGTGTGCACTATAGAGCTTCAATGCTGGGACTAGTGAGCTTTTAAAATTCCATCTGAGCTTCTGGTGCATTACCTAATTAGCGACATGAGAAAGTAGATCGCTGACAGCTGGTTTGTCTCTTCAAACCACAGAGCCATGAGCTCATGTTTTCTGCCACGAGGAGAAACACAAGACTGGTTAAGGAATGAGCCATCAGACACAAACACAATCCTCAAGTTGCCAAATCTACCTTTCCACATATAGTTTAACAGAATGATGGCCATTAAAATAAAAGACAATTCAAAAATAGTAGTTTTTTTAAATGCAGTTTATTCAACTACTGAAAAGTGTTCTGATCTTCACATTATATTATTTTATCACAAACATACATTAATTGCAGAGCAAATACATTGGCTTAACATTTTAACAGTGCACTTAAATTAAATTGGTGTTTTCTTTATTGATTTTCCTTTGTCCGGGCTTTGACACAGAAATATGGTAGTAGTAGGTCATTTTACATATATACAAATAAATAAATGGATAAACAGTATAATGAGTTGAGAAAACAAAAAACACACAAGAATTTAATTTCAATATGATGGGTCTTCTGAGTAACTGTAAAAGGCCACATTTGCCTGCTTTAGACTCATCTGCACAAGCATAGGGATATTTTTCCTCTGTAAGTCTCTCTGGAAAAAAAAAAAATCCTGTAAATATGAATTTCGGACACAGTGTTGAGAAATCCCTCCTGCACAGTGCAAAGAAGCTGATCTCATTGCTGCCTGAAGCGTCTCGGCTGTACTCCTTTTAGTTCAAACAGAATGGCAAGGAGAAAAGCAGCACAGAGATGGTGCTGCCTATACTGAAACGATAATAACCCTGCCACCCTGCTCAGATGGGATGTGAGAGTGCATTCACACACCCACTATGCCGTTAATCAATATCTGGAAATGGTTTGGGAGCAATTTCGGGATTGAGCTGGCCATGCCAATCGTGTTTGGTTGATGACAGTTTGCTCTTTAAGCCAGGTTTGTGCTTCTCCTGTTGGCATAAAGCAGACCTCTGGCTCATGGCTCTGTGGTTTGAAGAGACAAACCGGCTGTCAGCGATCTGCTTTTTTAGGTTGCTAATTAGATAACACACCAAGAACGAAACAGCTCAGGTGGGATTTTAAGAGCTCTGGCTTTGCAAAAGTCTCTTCAGTTTTCTGGCCATGGTTCTGTCTATCTGTATGGACTCATCTGCTTCAAACCCCAGTTGTGTAATTGAGTTTTCAAATCGAATTTACCTCCACTTTACACTCCCATGTGTCAAAATAAGTCCTTATTAGAAATTACATTGCAAATGAGATAAAAAAAAAGAGAGAGAGAGGACAGTTTAGATAGTGGATGAGTACTGGAAAGCCTGCCAAATGATTTTAATACGCACGATTCAGGCTATAATAAACTCAAACAGAATGTACGGATCCCGGAATGTATTTTTGTGTGTTGCTTTGCATGGTGTGGAGAGAACGCTATAATTCAAATGTCATTACAAATAACATATGGGAGATGATTCTTCTGACACAAGCGCATTCTCGCCATTAAAATGAGATCGCAGTAGGTTTCCAGCAAAATGCTTTCATTAGCCGTGTTGCTCTCATTCCGAGACTGCCATTAAGCAGAGGAATGTTTTATATCTGGGAATGACTAACAGCTTTTCAATTAGCAGCAGAATAAAAAGATGCTTACTTAATGCAAGTACCTGGAACTAGATTTTTCCCCTCATTTACATCACACACCTAGGAAATGATTTGATATTCCCAGGTTCTCAGAACCCCATATTCTCAGTGATTGTATATTCTTAGGGCCCTTTGAAGGGTACCTACATACAGTAGGTAAGGAATAAAACACTTAGGGGCGTGTTGTGAATTGAAAATAATCAATGCCAATGAGTTACTACTACCACCCAAAACATGATCATTTTCCAATAACAGCACTGAAGTTTTGAAGTGCTTTAGTCTTCTTAGCAATTTGCCAACAATGACAATTTTTTAAACTTTTTATCCATTTACAGTTATGTTTAATGTTGTGGAATGTCAAAACAAATTTGTTCCTATTTTCGCATTTGATAGCAGCTATAAACAGGCGTCCCCTCATTATTCTTGTTAATGAGACAAAAAAAAAAGCTTGTCATGTTACCAAGAAACCATAAATGACCAAGCTCCCTTTCCTGAAGATCTTCCCATGGCGGAAAACCATTGCAAAGTGCTGACACTGGAGACTCCTGCGATAAATGAAGGACAGAAAGCTTCACCATATCAAAGAATTTTTTTTTTACAATAGCATATTTTTCAGTTTATCATTAGCTGTAGATTATGTAGGTCGTCCCTGTGTTTGAGCTGTTACTACAGAACCAATAATGTATTAGAATGAGCGCATTAATATAAAACTACGATTTGTCTTGCAGCCAGAACTACTCAGAGCTGCTTTATGGAAGATTAATCAACACCTTCTGACCAATCAGATCTCAGAATTCAGCAGTGTTTTGGGTCAGGCTGCATCACACCCCCATGGCAATATACTACAGCACTGTTGAATCCTCAAGGTATTACATCTAAAGAGATGATTATTTAACATGTATGGAAGGAGTCTCCAGTGTCAGCACTTTGTAACAGTCAGTAAGTTTTTTGCCATGGGAAAGTCTTCAGGACAGAGAAGTTTGCAGTTTATTTGTAACATGGCAAGCTGTATTACAACTTCAAGAAAGAGAAACAAGAAATGGTGATGAGGAAATGGATGTTCCACAACAATAAATGGAATTATCAACAGAGTTTTTGGAAAAAAAAAAAAAAAAAAAAAAAAAAAAAAAAAAAAAAAAAAAAAAAAAAAAAAAAAAAAAAAAAAAAAAAAAAAGATGAGCTGTCATTCTCTAATAAATAAAAATTTGTTAGCGTTGACAAAGTATTGGAAAATAATCAACTTTGTGGAGGTAAGCGTAACTCCGTATAGCATCGAACTACACTGCAGCACCCAGGTGTGGATTTATTTCTTATAATAGCACATCCTGTTGTGTTTTTTATTCCTTACATATTGTATACTAGATTACTACTCCAACATGTGCATAATTAGAGAGTTACTCCATCTTACAGGTCGAGGCATGAGAACACTCATGCATGCGCTTCCCCACAGTGTCAGCTTATCTCCAATCTGTTTCCTTAAAACCCGAACAAGGGCTAATGTGCCCTCCGAACAGTTCCCTCGGATGCGGTCACTGCCTCAAATGTAAATAATTGAAGGAATCAGGCCATCTAATCAGTCGTGAGCCAGATCAGCCGACTGCAGACTCTGAACTGGAGCCTGCCAAGCCTGAGCTGCATCTCAGCCAAGCCACAAACCCTCGCTACACAAGTCAGGCATTTCAAGCTTGCCCAATTACAGTTTCTTTTATGTAAATATGTAAATGTATGCACCTGTTTTATCCATTATCGAAAGCCTGGGTGGTAGATGTTTATTCACGATACTTAATCAGACTAAAATAATATTTGACTCAACCACAGGGCTTAGTGTGCTTCACAGGCATCAGAAATCATAACTCGTGTTTTAAAATAACAAGGATGATTTTGAGTCATTCAGAAATGCGTGTGTTATGAGCGGTTTTCATCTTCACAGCAGTGGAGTGAGCAATAAATATGGCATGACTACGAATCACATCACCCTCAGGGCCTGTGGCTCGTTTGGGAGTTCATTTCAGAGTCAGGTAAGGTTCAGAGTGCTTATGTGCTAACTCTGGTTCAGTTCCGTTGATGGGAAGATGACGTCTTGAACGCACCGCTGGGCAACCGAGTGATTGCTGAGAAAACATCTTACACTGCTGAAGTCTTCATGAAATATTTCTTTGCCTCTGAAAGTGAAAACAGTTTCACTCAGCTCAATAAATTTCAAGCTCGAATCCATTCTGATCACACACATCAGCCTCATATAACATCACTGAAGATTTTTTAAATCAACACTCTCGATAATTATTGACACACAGCTCACTTCTGCCCTAAAATGGCTGTGAATCTGTGTGATTACAACACCAATAGAAAGTGACAAAACGGAAGCAAAACATCTCTATTGGAGCCACCGCGTTAATGTGATGCGCATATGCCAAGGGTGGTGCATTAAAATTCATGAGAGAAAGGCTAGCAGATTGAATCCAAAATATACTGACATGATTAGAATCGCTGAAAGTATACGAACACACATAAGCGTATGATGAGGGCCTCCAATGCCCTCGGGACTCGGAGGAAGTGATGCGAGTCAAAGTACCACGGACATCTGATTAATGTCCTTGTGAAGTAGGTCAAACATTGGAGCTGAGAGAGCTAAAAAAAAAAAGCTGAGGCAATAAAGATCAGGAACCCTTTTAGCTCAATTTACTTTACCAACACCATTAAAGATAGTTTGGATGAATGCTCAATTAATCAGGGTTAAAAATGGATTACAAGAATGCTTTTCTATGCCTGATTATGTTGAGAAACCCTGTGGATATTTACACTCACCGTATAAAAATGTGATCTCTGTGACTTTGACCATGGTGTGGTTGATGGTGCAACGTGAGCTGGTTTGAGTATTTTAGAAGCTGCTGATCTCCTGAGATTCACACACAACAGTTTCTAGAGTTTACACAGAATGGTGCGAAAAAACAAAAAACATCCAGTGAATGGCATTTCTGCAGATGGAAACGCCTTATTGATGAAAGATTTCAGAGGAGAATGGCCAAACTGGTGTGAACTGACAGGAAGGCTACAGTAACTCAAATAACCACTCTTTACACACAGACAGCAGAAAAGCATCTCAGAACATACAACCTGTCAACAGAAGACAACATCATGTTCCACTACTGTCAGAAATCTGAGCCTACATTGGGTACAGGCTCACCAAAACTGCACAGTTGAAAATTGGAAAAAGGCCAGGCAATGACTTTCACTGAACTTGGAATGAATTCTTTAAATGCTATTTTTTCCATTTTCACTTTGGAGGGTAACCAGACTTTAAAATCCTCACTTCTGGTTAAGATACATGCTCAGTAGTCACCTTTACATTTGCTCTGTTATTTATTTCAACATAAAGGGTGAAACCAAGCACAAAAGAAGTGCATATTCTCTAAGAATCACAGGAATGCTAATATAAATGGCAATTTTAGATGATTTGACTACTGGTGCAAATATTCTTTCGCCATAGGCATGTCATTTTTCACACTGGAAGTGACAGAGGCAACATCTTTCATTTCTTGTGATCATTAGTATAATCAGTGGGCTTTGACTAAATATGCAGACTTTTCCAAACTATTGACTTTTTTTTCCAAAATACATCTTGACTGAGACACTAGCATACTTTCAATGTATTACTGTTGGCTTTAATAGGAGCAAGATGAACAAAATAGAAGTTTTTAATACAGGAGTCAAATACTGACCCTATCTCAGGATCACTGGGCATGGGGTAGGAATGTAGGATGTGACGCCAACCCATCTGTGTAACTTCATAAGACGTGGCCACTGGGGGAAGCTGTTTGTGAAGGGTGCTTGGACCCCGTAGATCGCCGCTTATGGCTAAATTTATTAGTAGTATTCTTTTTCTTCCATAACACCTGATGGTGGTGCTATAGCAAAGCAGTTAAACATTTTGGCCAGTATCTCAAGAATCATAAGACCTACAGACAAAATTCTTTTTATATAAGATTCCTTGGCTACAACCAAGCAAAACTGGTGTCAACAGAAGTTACACTTACTGGCATGTTTTGGGAGATGGGGGGAAAAAACCATAGAACCCAGAGGAAACCCACACAGAGAACATGCACAAACATTTCACACACAGAGTAACCTCAGGTCAAACTGGTGACCCCAGAGCTGTTTCCAAAACTGAGCCTTTACATACACACCCAAGTTGTGCAACTGTTAAAGTTTTGCTCTTTCATTGGCAGAGCAAGAGAGCATAATAATTCTTTATAAATTAACTGCTAGTGCCCTACAGTGTGTTTCATTCTTATTTTAAATAGCATCACATTCATGAATGTGGTTTTCCTCTACAACATATATAGAGATATTAGTGACACAATTTCCCCTCAATCTAAGGGACCTTCATAACAGCCAACTGATAAATCAGTCAGACTCCAAACAGAAAGATGGATGCCAAGGCCATAAAAAAAAGTCCCCAGTGTCTTTCCTTCCCCAAACTCCTGTATCACTGTGATAAGAACACTGCCAAGGGCTCCAAGGTGAATGTGTATTCAGTGTACATATCGTCTTCGGGCGTGATGCTACTTTTGAGCTCTGTGAGGTTCACATTACTCTGCAAGTCTAAATGCAGCAAACCACAGGCTAAATTAGCCAGCTAAAACCTCCTCTGGCCCTCAAACATCAAAATCAAGCATTTGCAGCTGGTATCATTTTTATTTGTAGGATTTACAAAGACATGTTGTATTTCTGCATAGAAAATATGCACCCCGCTTGTACTCAATGTTCTATTTACAGATTCACAAAAGCTTGTTCATTTCAGCTGCCCACGAATGCCATGTATGCAGATTGGACTGAAAGCAAACCAAATCTCATCTGTATGCCGATTCTCAATGCTGCTTTATGAGGACAGAAAATTGGAAAATCCCCAAGCTGCCTCTGCTTAACAAATCACAGCTTCCTGGCCAGCCTTACTGAATATGATCATTTATGAACATTTCTACCACAGTGTTGCTGAATTCTCGATTCTGATAGGTCAGAAGGTGTTGATTAATTTTCTATAACAGCAGTTCTGACAGTAGTTCTGGCTGCAAAAATAGTAATATAGTAACAACTTACACAGGTACCCAAGGACTTTTACAAATGTGTCATTGTTGATGTGGTGAAGTTCTGTGAGGAGACATTTATTTAGCATTTTTTGGAAGGAGTCTCCAGTGTCAGCACTTTGTAATAGGTAAAGAGCTCAAGCTGCAATTTTAAGGCTGGTGAGGGAATGAATTTTTATAGCCGCTATAACGTATGAGATAACAAGAAATAACTTGTTTCAAAGACGTTCCACGTCATTATATACATACATACAGTACAGTAGTGCGCAAAAGTCAGCACATGCTAAGAGCAAAGATGCCTTCAAAAATAATGAAATTAAATGTTTCGACAGTTAAAAAAATTACTATAAAAAGCAGTAAATAGTAATAAATGAAAGCATTAGTGTGATGAGCCTTTGCTTTAAAAAAAATTAGTAGTCTCAGGTACAATTCATACAGTTTTATAAGGAAATGAGCTGTAAGTGTTACTGAGCATCTTGCAGAAGCAGCCACAGTTCTTCTGGAGACTTTGACTGTCACACTTGCTTCTTATTTTTGCAGCAAAACCCAGCAGCCTTCATTATGTTTTTTTTTGTCTGAAAAGTGCTCTCTTACGTAATATGCTGCTTTCTTTACTGACATACAAACATTTTTCTGTAAAATTTAAATTTGTGCAGGAAAACTAATGTTTGGAAATGTTTTTGTACTGACTTATGTAGATGTCAGTTTGTACTAAAAAAAAAATAGGGCACCTAAAACTTTTTCACAGTACTTTGTGTGTGTGTGATATATACATATACACACACACACACACACACACACATACACACTTTCCTATAACAGCGCCTCCCATCATGTTTTATGCCTTACTGGATTTCTTCATGCTACTTGTATGCACACAATATTGGTGGAGGTAGTAGCATGCTCTTAGTATTATGTTTGCTTGACAGAATATGACCACCAAAAACTGAACACAGAAAGCCTTAGCAAAAATTGACTCTACTGTTGTCACTGAGATTCCAGAAGACAAACGATGCATGATAGATGAATAACGATTACTTACTTTCCCTTACTGGCATCACTGAACACTCCTCTGTATTTCTACTTGGACATATATTGACTGACTGTTTATATATTCATCATTTAGTGGCTTATGGAGGTAAATGACTGTGCAACCTCAATAATCCCCTGAATGACAAATCTATGTGAAATTTAGTAAAATTATTGAATAATGACTAATGGCATTTATACTATTTTATGTAAATTTGTATGGGCCATGTTGAAAATGGCTCACTGAAAGAATTATAGCCTTAACTGCTAAAAGCAAGCTTTCAAAATCCCAAATGACTTAGTAATTTCGTCCAATTAAGCCATACATTCACCCAACTAGTCATTTTGCTATTCACGTACAGGAAATTATACCTCAAATTATACTAAAGGTCCACGTATTGACAGCTATTCATGAAGAATAAAAGCCACCAGTTCTTTGAAGAAAGAATGTGGAGATTTGCGCTTTAAGCTCTGTAAGCTTCTAAGTATTAAACCTCTTGTCAAGGCTGGCAGGTCTGCATCACAAAATACCAAAATGTGCACTCATTGATCATGTTCACTGCATATAAAGTCCATTCCGGTCATTACTGTCAAATGTACTGTAATGTTTATAAAGTAACATCATAGAACACACTTTTTTAAAAAACGATCCTAAAGAAGATCCTAACATGTTCTTATATTACATATGTATTGTTGTAAATAAGGAATAGGTATTTACAATGGCTCAACCAACACACTGATGAACTCAAAAGTATACAAAGCTGCCTTTTTTAACTTCATATGCATTTTTTTTTCAGTTAGAATAATTTATTTCTATTAATGCACCATTAAATAAATAAATAAATGCTATTATTATAAATAAATAAACATACAAATGAAATTTTAAAAAATAATAAACCCACAAATATTCACCTGAAGCACAATTTTCTTAATCAAAAATACCCCAAAACGATATGTTTTAGAGCAGAAATGTCAATTATGCTAAAAGTGTTAATGTCAAATCCCCTCACCATTGTGTTTTTTTAAACCCAGTAGACCTTTTTTCCCCAAAACGTAGAGATGTAGTAGATGTCTGGTTTTGTGCTTTATGTATTTATTTTGTTTATGTATTTCTTACTCCATGTTTGGCCTCAAATTTTTTTAGTGTCCAAAATGTCAACCATTTTTAAAGCTACAGGATGCAAGACTGAATTTTCATCCTCTCTGGTAGGAAAATACTAATGCAAGGTACTTATGGAACAACGCTGCTTAATGTGGGTTGTGCAGCAACTGTGGATTAATCTGCACACATTCAGAGAGAATTCGGGGTTATGTTCCAAACCACATAATGAGCAATAAATAGTTTGCTTCAATAGTAATGACACCAGTAGTGTAGTGACAAACCATTTAGTATGGTAGACTGGGATGCGACACACCAGTATTAAGGACTCTAAAGATCTGGTATGGATATAATGTCAGAAATCTTAGGTATGAGCTAGATAGTATTAACGTGCTAGCTAAAACATGAGCAGATACCCCAGGTGACTTATTCTCATCTAGTATAACCCAAGTTTGCAATACAAAAATACAGAAAAACAAACATCTAACTCCACAAAGAGGATAAATCAGCCATCACCTATCATTCATTAGCTTCCCACCAAATTAGAGAACAAATAAATGCCTTAACTGTTCAGCAAAGAGGTAAAATGCCATCCGTCCTGAACCCCTTTTCCTCTCTCTGTCTCCTGATTGGCTGCATCTCCTTCCGGTCATCTTGTAGCCAGACTTCTTTCATGTCTGAAGCTAGGCTGTGTTGATGTTTCCGTATCTGGGTTGGTGTATGATGCATGCATATTTTGTTCTTCTTTTATGGCTGAATGAAACTGAGAAAAAGGCATATTACAAATATTTCTACACTGTGCAATATTGATATACATTGCAATATATTAAAACAAACTGGTGAATCTGTACTGGTCATGGTTAAATTAGCTTGCAATAATTTGACCAGTTTATATCACAGTACTGCCACTGAGGTAGTGTGAAAGCTCATAGAAGTCAATAAAGTAAGCTTTTGCTCATTTGCATATTGCAAGCTTCTGCAGTATGAGTATTGCAAATGCTAATATTGCAATAATGACTAAAACAATATATTGTGCCATTCTATGGGTAAACAGGAGTATCATAAGAGAGCAGCATTTATACGTGGTCATGTAAAAAGCCTTGATATACCCCCTGGCCCTGTTGGATCTGTTATTGCTCTTTGCTCATATAGCTTGTCTGTGCCTCTTATGTTTTCAAAAGATACGAAACACTTGACGTTTGCCTCCTTTGTATCTGTCAGCTTTAATTGGCTGATCTCTTTTGTAGCTAACTGATATTCAACCTAATGACTCTTGTGTAGCAGTTTTTGTAATTTATTTACTTCAAAATAAAAGTTATTTCATGTGGAATTTTGCAAATTTTGCTCATCCACTAATTCCCTCTTCTCAGGAAAACACTCTTTAAATTCAAATGACCAGAGCACCATCTGGTGGAGGCACACTCTTAACTTCTGTAAATTATTACTAACCCTATTCTCCTTACCTGGTCACTGACAGAGTTATGTTTGGGTCCTATCCATTCCATTATCTAAAACTGGATTTAATAATGTTTGGTATAAGTTTTTAACACTTGTCCCAGACTTTTTCTCTTCTTCTTTTTTATAGCTGCTTGGTTTTGACGATGCTGTTTGTTTAGGTACATTCTCTAACAAATCCTGGGGTCATGCAGGAACAGGTTGAACACTAATTGCACTCAGGTGGGCCCTATTCAACTAATTATGTGATTTCTGATGGCAGATGGTTGCATTAGAACTAATTTGGGGTTTTCACACTATTTTATGTAGATTCATGACATATAATCCCAATGAAGTCCATTTTAGTTCTGACACTGTATATATGGTTTCTTTTTACATTGAGGATAAAATTGCAAGTAATTTTATTTTTTTTTTTAAACATTTTTCCCTTTAAGATGGGCATCAAATACAATTTTTCCTAGTTTTACTGGTCTCTTCTACTCATGTTTTTCATTTTTCTGTTAAAGATGTAGGGTACATTTTGAAAGCAGTGCATTACTTTAGAGGCGTACTGCAACATTTCCAAAAAAAAAAAAAAACCCCCAAACACATCACCCCTTAGGGGAATTAGCCAAATGACTTCGATTCAGGATCTAATGGTTTTTCTGTTTTTGCAGAGTCCAATCATCTTTGATTCAGTTACATGTTCATACATACTTAAAATAAGTGAATCATGAAGGAAGCCTTCCAGCAAGAGTGAAACTTTGACATTCTTAGAATGTTATTTTACTTTCCACACAACACTTTAATGCTGTTAATGGCATGTGATATTACAGCATGTTGGACCAAACAAAACTTATAATATTGATACAATTGCTGATTGTTTCCAATCAGTCCATACTCCTCACTACTTTTCCCTCATTTCTGTCTGAGCTCTTTTCACATGTCTTTCCCTTTTGGAAAGTAAGAGTTTTATGAAAGGTGGGCAACTAAGTCATGTTGATTCATAGAAGAGAGCCTTAAAAAAAAAAAAAAAAAAAAAAAAAGTTGTGCTATATTTAGCAACCCAGCCACCAACAATGTGGTTGCAAGTAGTCAAGAGAGGTGCATACATTTTCATGCATTTTGAAATGTGTGCTCTGATCACCTAAATTGGATATTAAGGCAGTGTCTGGACCCATCTTTTCAAAACTCAGCTTTTAAAATGAAGTATTTATATATGGCTTACAGAACCAAGGTATTTTTTTTTTTTTTAAAACCAACACCACATTAAAACAAGACCAAAAAAAAGACAGTATTCCCAAATACTACAAGCATGCTTTAATAGATCATTTAGACAGACAAGGCAAACATTTTATAAATCACTACAATTAGACACTCTGCTTTACCATCAAGTTGAACACGGCAGGAGTCCTTTGAAATGTAACCTGGTAGTCAAGGTTTCAAGTGAAGATATAACCCACTGAGCTTTTACTACCAGGAAAGCTTGGGAAAATATTGGAAGATGAGCCACTGAACACAGGCTTTTTACAAGGTTGCTGACCAAAACACAGAGCAGGAACCAGCTGATTGAAGGCCTCCAGTTTCTGAACACTTTGGCTCTGTGCATCAAGAAAGCTGTCAGCAAGCCCTCGAGACAAACTATGGCTTTGAGAAGCACTGTAGGCACTTGAAGTATTGGAGTTACTAGGGTCACTGGATGTGCTTCCAGAGGCTTGCTGGTTCACAGTTAAGGCAGGGGCAGAGCTCAACTGTTGTATGCCTTCTGGTGTCCGCGAACTATCATAGTAATGGGAAAGCCATTGAGATGGCCCATAGCCAGTTGCACTTTGGCTTTGAGAACCACTGTAGGAGCTTGAGGTACCAGAAGTAGAACCATTGGACACTGCACTCTCTGAGGCTGGCTGGATCATGGATCCCACCTGGTTTACACCTTGCTGTGCCTGGGAACCAACATACTGGCTGGAAGGCCTTAGTGACAGCCAGTAGGATGTTGGGCTTTGGGAACCAGTGTAGGAGGTTGATAAACTGGAGGGAGGGGAGCCATTAGCTGTTGTGGCACCTTCAGTTGCCTGCTGGGCTACAGTTAATGCAGGGGCAGGGCTCGGGCTCAGTTGATCTGTGCCTTGCTGTGTTTGGAAGCTTCTGTATGGGCTGGCAAACCCTTGAGATAGCCCATAGACCATTGAGCCTTGGCTTTGAGAACCATTGTAGGAGCTTGAAGTTCTAAAAGTTGTAGAACCATTAAACACTGCACTTGCAGAAGCCTGTTGGATCACAGTTAAAGCAGGAGCAGAGCTTGATTGACCACCATACTGGCTGGCAAGTCCTTGAGACAGCCCATACCCAGTTGAGCCTTGGCTTTGAGAACCACTGTAGGAGCTTGAGGTACCAGAAGTAGAACCATTGGACACTGCACTCTCTGAGGCTGGCTGGATCATGGATCCCAGCTGGTTTACGCCTTGCTGTGCCTGGGAACCAACATACTGGCTGGAAGGCCTTAGTGACAGCCAGTAGGCTGTTGGGCTTTGGGAACCAGTGTAGGAGCTTAATAAACTGGAAGTGGAGGAGCCATCGGCTGTTGTGGCATCTTCAGACACCTGCTGGGTTACAGTTAATGCAGGGGCAGAGCTAAGTTGGTTTATACCTCGCTGTGTTTGGAAACTACTATAGGGGCTGGAAAGGCCTTGAAACAGCCCATAGAAAGTTGAGCCTTGGCTTTGAGAACCACTGAAGGAGCTTGAAGTACTAGAAGTAGAACCACTGGACATTGCACTCTCAGAGGGTTGCTGGATTGTAGTCAATCCAGGCACAGAACCATGTTGGTTTATGCCATGCTGTGTCTGGAAACTACCATAGGGGCTGGAAAGTCCAAGCGACAGCCAATAGGTAGATGGGCTTTGAGAACCACTTTGGGAGCTGGAAGACATACCAGAGGTAGTAGGGCCACTGGACATTCCACTCTCTGAAGCCTGTGGGGTCACAGTTAACGCAGGGGCATAGTTCAGATGGTTTCTGTCTTGTGTCTGAAAGCTACCATAGCGGCTGGCAAGCCATTGGGATAACCCATAGCCAGTTGAGGTGTGGTGTTGAGAACCACTGTAGGAGCTTGAAGTACTAGAAGTAGAACCATTGGACACTGCACTCTCAGAGGGTTGCTGAGTCACAAATGCAGGAGCAGAGCTTGATTGACCTCCACCATACTGGCCTGCAAGCCCTTGAGACAGCCCATAGCCCATTGAGCTTTGCCTTTGAGAACCACTGTAAAAGCTAGCATTTTGCTGGGGCTGACCACCCTGAAATACACTTGTCCCTTCAGATGAGCAGTTAGAGCTTCTGCTTTGTTGTGCAGATGTCACACCAAGATGCCTACTGGGACTTTGACCAAACAGAGTATTGAGCCTTGCCTGTATCTGGGGGTGACGCACACTTTGGCCTACTCCCTGTAAAGCATATTGACTGGGGCTAGAATATTGAGAACCATAGCTACTTTGAGGAGAGGCTGAAGCCAACTCACCTCCTAAACTCTGGGGTTGAGACAAGAGCATACCAAGAGGCCTAGATTGGAAAGGGCTGGCAAATTGTTGTGAAGGTCTTTGCTGGTGCAATGGTGAATGGACAGTGTTACCAGACTGCAGGTTCACTGAAGAAAGATAGCTTGACTGTCCAGAAGATCGAGTCCCATAGATGTTCTGAGGCTCAGGGGGTGGAACATCCTGATCAGATGTGGCTTGCACATATGAAACAATGTTCTGACTTTGGGAACCTTGAACAGTTGGGAATACAGGCTTGTACTGACCAAAAGAGCCATTTGTCAGGGCTTCAGATGAAGAGAAGTCTGCTTGAGAGGCTATGCTAGTTTGCAAACCTCCAGCCTTAGTGTTTTCATCCCTCATGGCTGTGGAAATTTGGGCTCCATCAGGAAAGGAGGCAGTTTCCTGAAGGTGATCCAGACGGGTCTTGGCAGCAACACTGTACCAATCCTGTGCAGGCTTTTTACTCCACACTTGTTAAAAGAAAAAAAAAACAAACAATTTTTAGGAGGTTTTTACGAATGTCAATACAGGGTAACAGATACTGCTCCAAGCTTTATAATAGCTTACCTCCAAGTGCCCTTCCAGCTTTTAAATAAAGTAAAACAATGAAGAGTAACCAGAGCCTAAAGAGACAAGAGAGTATTAAAAACACAAACTGACATTATAGAAAAATAAACAAGTTAGAATTGCAGAATGTTCACTTTCATTTACCTTTTGCAACCCCCCATAATGACTCAACTGGTGACTACCAAAAGGCTTAAGGCCTGCCGTGATACCACTTCAGTACTAACTCACAGATCCTCAAAACCCTGTAAGCCTGCCTTTTAAGTGACTAATTCTAAGTCAGCTGACTAAAATTAACTACTCAGATATCACATGACTCATTATTCCAAGTCCCTTTCTTCAGGTGTGAAACTACTGATTGGTTGTTCTTGCGTGCATGCACAGAGCAGAATGCTAAAAATTCTAAACTGTTTCCATATGTTATGTGTCTTGGTTTATCAAGACAAAATGACAGTCAAGTTTCACTCATTGTGTTACTTCAAATATCAAAATGCTTTGCAGTGTTTATACAACACTTGAAATGTCAGACAGAAGGAGAAAGAGAGATTTTTCATGCAGAATCAGTGTTTGGATATATTTAACAATGGAATATGTGGCCTGACCAGAGGTCAGTTCCAGACTTTTTAGGGTTTCTGTTACAGGTGCAATATTTTTTAGTAGCAGAGCAATCAGTTCTGTTCTCTGTTTATAAAGACTACTGACATTTTTAAAATGTGGGTGGCATGAATCTAGGAGCATGGACTTGAAGAATATCGGTAATAAAATTAACCTATGTAACCTATGACCTAGGCCCCTTTCTTTGTATCTGGATTGCTGAGTTAGTTGGACTGGGTTGTCAACCTTGGATTTGTCTGGACTGTCTGTTCTTTGGGGTGATAACAGATACTCCACATCACACCACCATGTTGTTGTTTATTTTCCTATAACATCATGTCCCAAAGTGTTTTATTGCCAGTGCAAACAACTTTTTATTTATCAAAGAACGTTACACCCATTTATGTTAAATGAATGCTAAAAAAAAAACATCTCTAAATAAATGTTAGGTTTTCAAACCTGCAAAGATTTTTGCAGTGTTGTGTAGTGCATGCCCAGCTTAACTGGATACTGTGAGAGATCTGCACATTCACTATGATGTAAAAATAAAAGCAGGAGGAGAACTTTGTTTCCATCCAGTTCAGGCACTTAAAGGATCATCCTTTATTACAAGGTAAAAAGCATGTGTACAAAGCCACAGTTTCCTTTCACACCAGCACTACTTCTACACAGTAGTTAACTAACAGCAGATCAACAATCAAACCCAAAACCTCTTCTCATTCACAGTAAGGTGGAATGACTAAGAAAGAACTAGGAATGAACTGATCCTACTTTCTCATTTGACAGAAAAGGTGTTGCTGTGAGGACATCCTGTTTGCTGCCATTCTCTTGCAGCATAAGATGAGCTTCCGATGAAAACAATGACCAGTCAAGCTCACAGACAAATCATGTCAGTGGACAGGACCAGAAAATTTGTCAAATTTGATAATGATCCAGCAATCCAGGAAAGTTTTTGTCCAATAGCCATACTCAGCATTGGATCAGTACATCATTATAAAGAACCCAAACAAAACAGAAGGACTCACCAAAATACACAAAATCTGGAAATTTTGAAGCCATATTATAGTGTTTAAAAAAATATAATGGCAAAGGGTGAAATAAATCCACTGTAAGAACACAAAACAAGTTCAGGTAAAATGGGCAAGTTCAGGTAAATAGAGGTAAAATGGTTTTGCACTGTGAGAGCCATTAGTGTGTCTGAGATTGTATTCAGAAACTACATATTAGTGGAGATGTTTCCCCCATGCGAGTTACAGCCTAAGAAGTTTGAACTTCATTTTAAATTATTGATAATAAAACTGCATTCATGTTCTGTTTGTACTGTGAATCCTATTGGACATCTTGTGGGCCATTTCATTTCTTCGTCAGCTCAAGTGAAGTTCCTTAGATGGTGATTATACTAGAGGCCGAGTTGACAACTTGACTAGAACCTACCCAGAAGGTTATTTCCTTTTTAAACCTGTTGAAAATGGTAGATAAAGCTTTTCAGAAGAGTATACACGACGAATTAATTAGGCCTACTTAATGTTGAATTATTTTTTTTTCAGCGTTTTGTTCCTGACTGCTGATGGAGATGCATTTCTTTACTCTACATCCATACTCTGCATGCATGTCTTTACTCTGCATATGATGTGCATTAAATCATTCACGCACATTGGAAACACAGACACACACACACTCCCTTCTCTGGGAAACCCTGAATCATGTACTAGCTAGAAAATTATCTGAGTTGGGGAAAAAAAAAAAAAAAATCTAAAAATCTGCCTGTTACAATAACATCATTCGATACGATGCCGACACTGAAATGCTCGCAGTAATCAAACCAACAGTGAATCCCTAATAAAAATAATAAAATACCCACCAGCCCTGCTGGGGTCGGGTGGTTTACAAAAAAAAATTACCAACATAAAAAATGACAGGGATTTTTTTAAATGACAGTGACAGGGACAAAAGCTGGAGGTCTCTCTGGATGGCACGGGGATCAGATCTCAGCCAGAGCATGATCATGGCATGTCAGCTTTAGGGAGACCTTCCAGTCTGAGAAACAATGAACAGAGGAACATCAATATCCAGATACAGATCACATGTTAAAGCAACAGTATGACAAAAAAAATTCCCCGATTTCACCCTTAGCCAAATGTAGTTGATCGGCCATGACATGTTCAACATCTGACATGTCTGTGGCAGATATTTATGGAACGGATTCTTTGAAATAGTCTTGTATTACTTGTTAGACACATTGACCTACAGCCCAAGTGTAAACTCTGTTTGCTTGTGGTAAAGGAACTTTTGTACATTGTACATTTTTTCACCTAACCAATCTTTTATTGTAAGGTGAGGGCAGTGATTTTGTAACCAGAACCATTCTTGCTGAACGTGCATTGGTGGATACCTGTGTACGAGCAGATCCAGCTCTCCTCATGGGAAGATGAGCTTATTAGAGGAACTAAGTGAAAATCTCTCAGAGAAACAATTATTTTCTGAACTGAACTACACAAAATCTCCAAGTTACGGAGGTCGTTTTCATTGAGAAACGTTATTATAATCATCATAATCATCATTATCATCATCTCCTTCATTATCAGGAATTTCACCATTATTATAATCCCACCACCTCCAACATCATCCAGTATAACCCAAGCTATAAAGCCAAGGGTTATGAGCTCAAAGTCTTCTCTCATTCCCTTTTATTTTGTGCAAGCAGCCACAATCTCTCTTTCTTTCTAGCAGGTTCATCGAATATAAAGTCCACTCTCTCTCATTCTTTCCATCTCTTCCATTCTCAGTCAGGTTCATTTGGTGAAAGCGGCCACGACGGCCCAGAGCAGCTCGTTGGCACCGGATTTGATCGCCTCGGTCTCCGGTTCCAGCTCGAGCAGTGTGCGTACACGCTTTGTCGCGAGCTCGTAATGGTCGTCCTGCAGCGGTGCAAAAGCGTTCTCCAGCACGTCGGAGGAGTGTGCAAGGAGGATAAGAGCGAGCAGACGCTTGTCCATGCGCTGCGGCTCCCTCACCCACTTATCGAGCATGGCTTCCTGGAGCTTCCTGACGAGGCGCTGCTTCACCGTGCTGTTGTTCAGCGGGTGCGTGGTCATGTCGAACAGCAGGAAGTTCTGCTTCTCTGTGCTCAGCACACCCTTCTCCACCAGGTTCTTCGCCAGACGCTCACGGACATTGCGAAGTTGATAGTGGAGCTTCAGCGGATTCCACGTCTCTCCTATCCAAAGCAAAGAAAGTACACAAGGAAAGATAACGTATTAGAATGAGCGCATTAACATAAACCTGTGATTTATCTTACAGCTGCTGAGTCTAGTTTATAATCATACGACCAATCAGATTAGCGAATTCAACAGTGCTGGGGTATAACATCCACAAAGATTCTGGCTATAAAGCGATGTGTAAGAGGTGTGTGTTTCTTCTCACCGCTGAGCAGCTCTATCCAGTTCTGCACCGTCTCAGGAGGCTGCGTTTCCTTCACGTGTTTCAGCGCCTCGTCTAGCAACACGTCTCCTGTGGGTGTGTCTGATTTACACAGCACCTAAACACACAGGGGAGAATGAACTAAAATTAATTCACCTGTGAAGTGACACTGTTTTAATGTTTCACCCTCAAGAGGATTTTGTGTTTATACATGACATGCAGATTTAAACTTTAACTTCAGACTAAAGGTTTACAACGTTCCTTAGCTACAGTTTAACGACATTCCAGAGCTACATCTTAACAACATCCCATAAGTACATGAACAATATCCCATAAGTACAGGTTAACCACATTCCAGAGCTACAAGTCAACAGTATTCCATAACTACAGGTTAACAATATTCCAGAACTACAGGTTAACAACATTCCAAAGCTAAAGGTTAACAACATTCACGAACTGCAAGTTAACAATATTCCTGAACTGCAAGTTAACAATATTCCAGAATTTAAGATTAACAATATTCCAAAACTATAGTTTAAGAGTATTCCAGAGCTACAGGTTAACGACAATCCAGTACTACAGATAAATAATATTCCTGAGCTACAGGTTAAAAAATATTCCATAACTACAGATTAACAATATTCCATATCTACTGGTTAGTTACAGCTGAAGAACTACAAGATAAATATTCCACAGATACAGATTAAAAAAATCCAAAACTACAGATTAAGAATTATCCAGAGCTGCAGGTTAACAATATTCCAGAGCTACAGATAAAAACATTCCAAAACTACAGATTAAGAATTTTCCAGAGCTGCAGGTTAACTAAATTCCAGAGCTGCAGGTCAAAACATTCCAAAACTACAGATTAAGAATATTCCAAAGCTACAGGTTAAAACATTCCAAAACTACAGGTTAAGAATTTTCCAGAGCTGCAGGTTAACAATATTCCAGAGCTACAGAAAAAAAAAACATTCCAAAACTACAGATTAAGAACATTCCAAAACTACAGATTAAGAACATTCCAAAGCTACAGGTTAACTAAATTCCAGAGCTGCAGGTTAACAATATCCCCTAACTAAAGGTTAACCATTTTCCACAAATACAAGTTAACAGTATTATGGAATAACCACATGCACATGTTGAATATCACAGGACAGCGGGTGGCAGACTGGTGACTTTTTTTCCTGGAGAACAAGTGAGGAATTCAGCGAGAAACTGCGTCATACAAGATAAGATGATATTCAAACAGATGTGGGAGTCGGGAACACTGTGAACTCAAGCTATTGAGTTCTCAAGTTGCCTTTTTGAATGTCACCACAGTTGCCAGAATCACAGACTCCACAACTGATATGCAATTATCAGTTATCACTTATCCTGAAAATGCTTTAGCACTTGCATGTGTGTGTGTGTGTGTGTGTGTGTGTGTGTGTGTATATGGCATTTCCCTCCCTCCTCCCACACTATTCAGGAAGACAATGTGCAAATATGAGACTATGGAGCAAGAGAAAACCGGCCAAACACTCGAGCTATTCACAATATCGTACCGCTCCACTACTGGACACACACCTTTCTGGCCAGCAGGCTTTTCCTCCTCATGCCGCAAGGTTCGAGCTGTAGTCGTCCTCGGAGGCTGAGCTCGATTAGCATGCAGCCTCTCAGACCAGAAGATATGCAGTCATTCCAGAATGACGTGTATCCCTGAGACATCAAACACATACACACACAAACACACATCATAATTAACCAGATATCAAAATAGTAGTATGTGTTAACTATTCTTTATTTAAAAAAAAAGGAAAACTGGAAATTGAAATCTGTCGTTATCTCATTTTCCTGGTTTTCCCAAATTTCTATATCAATTTCTTTCATAGTTTTGACTTTGATACCATATTTCTAGCCTGTAAGATGTATACATACTTCCATTGGACTTGTGTTAATGAATCTTGTTTGGAGAACATTAACGAAGCTGTGAGAATGTGTTCCCAGTTAAACAAATGAGATTTCTTTCATTTTGCCACCTTGTGCTTATGTAAATCTGAGCTGTCGCCATGTCAGCTGTTTCTCTCTGCCATTGCTGAATATGTAAGTTCTACCGAAGAGTCTGGCTGGATATGTCCTTCTGAGACAAGTTTAACTGAGGGAAAAAAAAAAACCTGTCAGCTTTGAGGTGTGGGAGGCCACGCCTCCTTCGGTGAACTGACAGACACAAAGGCCACGCCTCCATCACTGAAACTAATGTGTATTTACTCAAAGTAACGTCACTGGTGAATCTAGTCCACATATAAAAAGTGTTCAGGATACTACGGGGCCTGGGTCTATTAAGGTACATCTGACAGCTGGGAAAACTGACGACACGTCTTTGCCGCATTCAGATATTTTCACACACACACACACACACACACACACACACACACACACACACACGCACGCACGCACGCACGCACGCACGCACATAGCACAACTGGTTGCTGGGCAAACAGGCTGTTAGGTGGAGTTCACTAACAAATAAACACAAATAATCGCTTCCTGCTCCTCAATTACTACCATTTTTCTTACTCTTTGTATTTTACACTATGGATGAAGCAAGTACGTCTATTAATCTACGTACCTATTGACATATCAATCTGTCTGCTAATTTGTGATGTGAGGCAAATACTTTTAATTACATATTGCAATAATATCTGAATAAACCTAAATCCTTATCTATCTATTTAAAGCTTCTGAAGCTGGATTAGATATTATATACTATATACTGGATATTTCCATCTATCCATCCATTTTCTGTACTGCTTATCCTACACAGGGTTGCGGGGAGCCTGAAGTCTATCCCAGGGGACTCGGGGCACAGGGTGGAGGACACCCTGGATGGGGTGCCAACCTGTCGCAGGGCACGGGCACAATCACACACACACAAACACACTACAGACAATCTGGAAATGCCAATCAGCCTACAACGCGTGTCTTTGGACTCGGGGAGGAAACGAGTACCCGGAAAAAACCCCGAAGCACGGGGAGAACACGCATGCTCGGCACACACAGGGTGGAGGAGGGATTCGAACCCTCAACCCCGGAGGCGTGACAAACGTGCTATGAATTATAGACTGTATGTGTGTGTCTAAGATAATATAAAAATAATATCACACAAGGGTGTGTGTCTCAGATGAAGAATTATTATTATTAGAATTATGAAATTATTATTATTGTTGTTATTATTAAGATAAATAAGAATTATTATTATTATTATTATTATTATTGTACAAACCTGGGACTTCTCAGATCATCTCCACAGCTCCATTTGAGCTTTCACTGATAAATTCAGTGTTAGCTTAGTACATTTATTAATTATTATTAATGATTAATTTGTGTGAGTGTGTGCCCCGCACCTCTCTGTCTTTCAGTCCTAACAGCAGCACTTCCTCCATCAGTGTCAGCCGCGTCTCCTTCGAGTCTCGCTGCTCGTCTTCGTCCTCCTCCCCGCGGCGCTCTTCGTGCTCGTCCCCGTCGGAGCTCTTCTCTCTGTCGGCGGCGGCGTTACGCGAGGCCTCGGTCCGCCGCTGCACCAGGCCCGAGGTGCTCCTCTGCGTCAGCGAAGTCATTATTCCCACTCACAGTCCGGTATTCCGATCACCAACACGTCCCAGCAGTACTGTTTAATAACACATCAGTTTGGCGGGGAAAGAAAGATAAATTTTTCCTCGTTACTGAAATAACAGCTGCTTGTTGACGTGGATGTTTACATGCATCCGGCTCGCAAGTCCCGATTTCCTGATTCAATATGGCGAGGGTGATGACGACAGAGATATCCGGGGTGACGCCAGAGATCACGGAAGTGGGCAGATCATTTCTTCTACATCCAATTAACGCTACAATTGCTCGTATTTATAGGTCTGTGTAGTTCCTGTTGCTTGGGAAGGACTGGCATTTAATAACTGAATGAAAGATTTTTAAAGATTTCAGCCAAAAATAAAAGCCACTCTTTTCCCCCTGACCCCAAATGTAGTAGATCATCCTAACAGGACAGGGTTCCAGGGCACGTCTGGTTGAGTTTAGGGAAACGAAGGGCAGTAATCACAATGACAAGTGTATTGTGGGCCCAATTAAAATTCCCTATATGTAAGCCTTCATTCATTCCTCTTCGGTAAGCGCCTTATCCTGGTCAGGGTCACATGGATCCGGAGCCTATCCGAGGAATACTGGGTGCGAGAGGGGAATATAGTCTGGATGGGACAGCAGTCTATTGCAGGGCACCACGCACACACATATTCATACACTCACTCACACCTAGGGGCAATTTATAACATAGACAATCCACCTGCCGGCTTGTTTTTGGGTGGTGCGAGGAAACCAGAGGAAACCCATGCATCCCATAACCATAATGACACCTCCAAGCAGCCACGTTTAAAGTGTTTAATGGCAATTCGAATTAGCCCAGCTGCAACCAATGCTCATGCTGAATTTTACATTTTCAGCTGTAACATCTGCTTGTTAACGTGGGCTTGTGGCTGCGTTCTTGGCAGTCAGATTCAGATGAATTCATCATTGTCAAATCCACATGGGCCAGCACTGGACCATTCTTCATTTGCAATCACCTGATTACCTAATTTTCACACTAATATCGAGTAACATCGATAAAATATATCACATAGCTAAAAACAGTACTACTGAATGTAAACATTCATTTTTACAACAGAGACTTGTTCTTATATTTTATGAAATTTTATGTATAAATGTTATTACACCAAGCCAACTGTTCTACATCAGTAGTTCTGAAATGGGGTCCAGGAACCATGAAGCATAGCCAGGGAGTCTGTGATCTTTTTAAAAACATTCTATTTATTATTAAGTTCTTTGTTGTTAGGTGATTTGACTTGTTACTTGAATTTAATTTGTTTAATCCAAAATATTGTCAACTTGAATCTATTAGTTTCCAACAAATAGCCAATTATGAGGTGAATATTTGAATATTTTAGATAATGTTCATAAAATAAATATGTGCTGTGATGGTCTGTGGAATCAATTTACTAATTAATGAATGAATTAGGATCAGCAACCTTAGGGCAGACATGGGTGGTTGTTCTTGTGGAGGCTGTTCTGTTCTGTCACTCGATGACATGAGCTCCTGCACAGTGATCTCCATTCAGCGTACATACAAGCTAGTCAATTAGTGTATAGTGTAATATATAGTGCATAGGGTACGATTTCAGACAGAGTCCCCGTGTATGTCCTGGGTCAATCATAGAACAATAGGAATGCTTTGTATGCTAAGTTTTTTCAGCCTAGGACCTGATTTGACCTGACAAAGACCTGATTTGTTATCTTCAGACAAGACTGATAAGGCAATCAGGTAAACAACAGGCAGTATTATCTTGCTGTTGCTTTACACCTGCATTCTATGTGTACAAGTGAGTGACTTTTATGATCTGTGGTTTAATCATATTTCCTATACAATCTACCCCAAGTGGAGTGCACTAGATGTTAAGTAGGTCACGTCACGTGGCTTTGCTTTGAGGTGATTGTCTAGATCCGTGGTTCTCAAAGTGGGGTCCGGGTACAGAGCGGTCTGTGAAGCATAGCCAGGGGGTCCATGACTTTTATTTAGCTACAGCGGTGGAAATCATAACTTCCCTTTATTACCATTACCTACCATTATAAGCTATATTAGGTTCTTATAGCTGACCTGGACCTAATGTGTTCTGTTGGTGGAAAGTTCAGTAATATAAAGCTCTATGACTCTTATAAATAGACAAAATAGTATCGTACATATTTAAATAATTTTCATGAAATAACATAAGTGAATATATATGCATTGTATTATACTGTTATATTTCTTTATCTGTTGTTTCACCTTTTTTTTATCTGATCTTTGCCACAATTAAATTAAAAATGACCTGTAGAGTCTACAACCGCAGAAACCTTACACAGCTCCGTAAAGGAAGAGTTGGGCTAAAAATGAAATGCAGACCATATCCCAGTTAAGAATTGGCTACTTCAGTTACGTGCTTCAGGCCAGTGTAGCTAACAACCTCCAGTTTAGCATCATACAGACTGCTGCTTTAAGAAACCTAAAAGCTGTTCTCACCTGAACAGCTCAAATAAAAGGTGGGAGGTGCGACATGGTCTAACACTGCACCTGTTAGATTTTAGAGGGGAAAAAAATACTCTGAATGAGTGTAGATTACATTTGAACAGCTGTGTCCCAGCCAATCAGTCTTCTCAGAGGCAGGACAATTCAGCGTCACATCTATAGAAAAGCAAGCGGGACTCAGAGGGGTTCAGTGTAGTGGCCAAGCGCTGCTGAAAAGGGCACAGGACTAAAAAGTGCAGTCGTGAGGATGCTGAGAGGGGATTCACGGTCGGAACGGATACTCTAACATTTACCCTAAAAAATGGAAGAGCCACAAAAAGGTAAGTGCTCATTATTAAAAACATTTAAAATGCACAAATATATATATATATATATATATATATATAAAAAAAAAGTTGCTACTAACTTTGACCATTAAACTAATTACATCCAAACATGACTGACAGATAAAATATCATGCAATGTTTCAAAGAATAAACATACAGTATGTAAGGGAAAAAAACTTGGGGTGTTCTGTTATAGGAAAATAATCAGCATCAGGCCATTACCACCCTAGTGGTAATCCTCTTATACCACAGCAATTCTTTAATTCTTATATTTATCTGTGTATATAGTTACATTTAGTGTTGTGGAACATCCATGAAACAAGTTCCCGTTTTAACTTGTCACCAGCCTCCCTTTTTACTCTTTGTTGAAATTAATTTAGACAAAAAACACAGTTTGTCTTGTTACCGAGAACCCGCAAACTCCCCTATCCGAAGATTCTCCTGTTGCAAAGCGCTGACACTGGAGACTCCTTCCTTAAAGGCTAAATTAAAGTCTCCTTACAGAAACCTCCCTATTAATTTTTATGCATATTCCTTTGTTAAATAAGATGTGTTTTTTTAATCCGTTTATTATTACCCGGGGATTATATGGAGCGTCGCCTATACAAGTCCCTGTGTATTATTTGTTACTATAGAAACTATAATGTATTAAAATGAGTGCATTAATATAAACCTGGGATTTGCCCTACAGCCAGAACTACTGTCAGAGCTGCTGATATAGAAAATAAATCAACGCTTTCTGACCAGAATCGAGAAATTAACAGCACTGTGGTACGAACATGCATATTATAACAAATCATTAGCTTATATGTTCTCTGTTCTACACAGCAGAAAAAGGCCTCCCCTCACTCTGCATTGGTTGTGGGCTTCAGATCCGCGACCGCTTCGTGTTGAGGGTGTTTCCTGACCTGCGTTGGCACGTAGCGTGTCTGAAGTGTGTGGAGTGTCAGCAAAACCTAGACGAGTCTCACACCTGCTTCATTAAAGATGGAAAGACCCTGTGTAAAGACGATTATATCAGGTTTTTAATCAATTTTATTATTTACATTTTTTAAGTTTACGTGATCATGGTCATCAAGAAAAAAGAGTGTATTGTTTGGGAAGCTGTATATTGCCACAGGATGTGTTGCTCATGAATGACTTGACTCTTTAATTTGGCTCTTTTAGATGAACACGGAGAGCTGACTCACTTTTTTCTCACACTTGCAGTGTAATTTTCTCATAAAAATAACATTAATTCATTCTTACTAAATTTATCAATACACATTTGTAGTGCCTTGCTGATTTAACGATTATGTAAATAGATTAGATTTTATAAAACACAATTTAGTGTAATGTAAAGTTATTTTGTTAGTTAGAAGGTAGAAACTGATTTCATGAAACAATTTTAGCCAGTTAGGTAAAGATGAACAATCTTTCGTTATGATATCACAAACCTTATCTGATTTATTAAAAAGAAAGAAAGAAAGAAAGAAAAAAGGACAGCAGGGAGCCATTTGGAAGCCGAAAGATTGAACTCTTATTGGTGACTCACTGGGAATTCCCATCAGTTGCTAGAAAAGAGAATATCATATTTAATTTAAACTACACTACACATGGATATAATGAATAATGAATTTCTAGTTAGCTATTCATCTAATTAAGAGGTAGAGTATATTAAGAGCGCTGTACATACTGTAAATCAACAAGCCTGTAGAGGACACAAAGACACTTAACACATATGACCTCTAGCTACTGTATATGTTACAGATAACATTGATGATTTTACATTTTCTTTAATTACGCAATCATGTTGCATTTGTAAACTGACTCGCTGACATTTGTGAGGGTTAAATACACCTGACCTTTGCTTGCAGTGTATTATGGGTAATACAAACAGCCACTTAAGAATGTTTCTGTGCTTTTTACCCACATGCAGTGATGGCTGGTTGTGATATTAGATGGGAAACTAAACATAGATCAAATATCTATCAATAGCACAACAACAAAATAATAAGAAGAATGCTTTGGGGCAAACTATTTTGCAAGCACACTTAAAGATAGATAGGTAGTAATATTCGTGATTGTGTGTGTGTGTGTGTGTGTGTTACACATCTGTAATCCTGTAACAAGTTGTGTTTCCTCTGAATGGCAAACATGCTAAACAGAGAAGTTGCAACGGTATCATTCACAAACAAAAAAGAAAAAAATTCAACTTAAGTTCTGTCATCTGTGTAATTTGTACTTTGACTGGACTATGTGTGACGTCCTCTCTGTGACGTCCTTTCATTAATTACTAATTATTTTTAAAACTTGCTTTTCAGATTATACACCACCAAATGTGCAAAATGTCTACAGTCCTTCAGCAGCCGCGATTATGTCATGCGTGCAGGAGTTAGCGTCTATCACGTGCAGTGCTTCCGGTGTGAGCGCTGCGATCGGCAGCTGCTGCCTGGAGATGAGTTTACCATCCGAGACGGCTTCCTGCACTGCACTGGTCATGAAAACTCCAATCACAGACTAATAACACTTACACATGACTCAGCACATGTGACTGACCTGGACAGGTGTGATGAAGGAGCAGGTAAGCATACAAACCAGTTGGAGAGGAGCACCTAGAAACCAACACAGCAACATCCACAGTGTTATATTCATGATTCTGAACAAAAATCATACTGTATGTACACAATTTCATTCTTGGAAGTCAAGCTTCAGGTACAAAATTCCAGCTTGTGTATACATATACTTAATTAGCATTTAGCTAACAGGCTAGCTATAGCTAATGTTAGTGATATCAGGATATTAAGACTGGCAGAAGAGTGTGAAGGCATTTCCAATTTAAATATTCATGTAATGGTAAAGTGTGGAGTTTTGCGTGCTTCCTTCAGATTCTCCGGTTTCCTCACACTTACCAAAAACATGGGTCGTTTTGGAAATGGTATGCACCTTGCACTCAGTGCTCCCAGGATAGGCACCGGATTCAACGCAACCCTGGCCAGGATAAAGCAATTTCTGAAGAGGAATAATGAATAAATGAATAAATAAATGAATGAATGAATAAATGCTTTAGTAATGGTGCCGATATCTTCTTCTGCCATTTAAACATATTAAGCAATTTATTGTTTTACAGATTTTTGAATGTTTAAAAACACATTTTAATTTTTGTCACATTTTAAAGTTTAAAATGAACACTTGACAATTTTCTGTGAACACACTCACATCTGACTCAGTGGATGTAGTCTATATTTAACACTGTGTCTTTTCCACCTGCATGCAGACACTTCCCAGTCGGGTGGAGAAGGTGACTCTGGCTGGCCGGTTGTGCCCTTCAAGCCTGAGAAGACCGCACGTGTGAGAACAGCACTCAGCCCATCTCAGCTCCATGTGCTGCGCACATGCTACAACACTAACCCGCGACCGGATGCCACAGTGAAGGAACAGCTGATGGAGCTGACGGGCTTGAGCTCGCGCGTCATCCGTGTCTGGTTCCAGAACAAACGATGCAAAGACAAGAAGAAGAGCATGCTGGAGAGACAAATGCAGCACAAGAGCGGAGAACAGGTAGGCCAATGCAGGATGTGCACTGACTTTTTATTTCTTACTGATTTAATATAACTTCTCAAGTAGTGCACAGCCTTTTAGAATCATAAAGGGTCAGCCTATATTCCCAGGCACATATGTTTCTAAGATACTATATTCCCAGGGCCCTATGTTTTCAAGACTCTAAATTCCTAGGGTCCTATATTCCCAGGGCCCTATGTTTCCTGGACTCTATATGCCCAAGGTCCTATATTCCCAGGGCCCTATGTCTTCAGGAGTCTATATTCCCAGGGCCTACATTCCCAGGACTCTATATTCCCAGGGCCCTATGTTCCCATGACTCTGTATATCCGAGGGCCCTATGTTCCCAGATATTCCATATCAGCTCGATATTCCATCATCAGCCTGACTTTTTCAACAGGACAACAAAGCCCTCAATCTTAAAGACTTTCGCTTATTGCGGTTACAGTTTTACCTCCGACTGTTATAAAGTGCTTGGACTGGAGAGTCCTACCAAAAAAATGCTAAATAAATGTCTCCTCACAGAAAACGTCATGAGTGTATTAATATAAACCTGTGAAATACTGTCAGAGCTGCTGTTAAAAATCAACACCTACTGGCCAATCAGAATTGACAATTCAACAGCACTGTGATTTAATCCTTATTAGCAATATGGATTCTCAGGAGTGATATTTGTAATAAACAGCTGATGAAGATGCAGTTATTGTTAAAGTGCAGAGCAGGAAACATTATCAGCTTTATTTCATTTTATTCACAGACCGATATGATGGATGAGCCGTTGTTGGCTGTCACTCCTGAGAACCTGGACTTAGACACACTGATGCACCCACTGGACCTGCAGAATCTCCAGCCTTCTTGGAAACTCCTGACGAGTCTCTTGTTTTCAGACAGTGATCACACACCCGATCAGGAACCGTTGACTCTCAACCAGCTAGATCAGCCCTGAAGTTCACTGCTAAGTAGTGAACACTACAGGAGAATTAAGTGCATAAGAAGGATGGAAATATGTACTAGTGGTGTTTTTTGTGTTTGTGTGTGTGATTTTAAGGAGTTTATATCAGACAGTAATGTGAGGGTTTATTCTACAGAAACCGATATTGTGTTAAAATCCATTGAGCCACAAAATACAAACTTAAATGCCATTCCATCAGAGGAGGAGAAGTGTACTTCATTTTTCTTGGGTTGATAAAGACTTGGAGTGTGACCACTGACCCAGGTGACAGTTTTAAAAATGAAGTGTTATTTGTGGAAAGGACAGCGTTTCTGTAACAAAGTCTCTCAGTTAAATCAAGCTACTGTGTGACAATATTTATTAAATGTGCTACACAAAGTTAAAATGGTATCGTAAATAATGCTGTTAAAATGTCTTTAGAAATATTGAGACTTATGTATCAGTCATTTAGTAAAGTTGTTTATTTGTGTAAATGTAGGTTTAGTAGGCTTAGTAGGCCAAACTGAACTTAAAATTACAGTCAGATTTGCTTCACAGTCATGTGCATACAGTATGTTGATAAGTCTTAATCAGCCATAAATTATCTAGCGCGTTAACGGCACTGCTGATTTACATTTAGTGATGCTCACAAACCTGCCGAAAAGACTGAAAGAGAGAGCGGAAAATGACAACAAAATGGTAAAAGAGCACCCCTTAAATATTCCAGTAATGCAGCTCAGCGACCTTTCGTTTATAGGGTGCTATTACTTTTGTCCTAATTAAATGGCTAGTTTTATGTGTCTTAATTTAAGGAATTGTTTTGGAATGCTTTCTTGGTAAACTGACTGAGTTTCACGGAATTTTTTTTGTTAAGTTTGTGTGAAATAAATAAGTGATTTAAATCCATATAGAAAATTGCAGTAAGTCACTTCTAATTAAATTATAATATTTATATTATTATATAAATATTATATATTATTATATAAAACTAAGGTTCACATTAGTGAATTAGACTCTTTATATGTTTACACAATTTACATCACCTCAGGAGCTCTCGAATATGAATGGATATGAAAACTTTTCCAAACTAACTGGATTTTCATGTGTATCACATTTCTTGCGTAAATTGCTTTTGCGAACTATTTACATTTTTTTTCCTATCCAGCTTGAAAAGTGAGGCCCAATTATCCTAAAGGTACTCAAAAATATTTCTTCTATTTCTCATTAAAAGCACCACAGTACAAATACTCTCAAAATTCTCTGTTACTTTTGTTTTGTTTTGTTTTTTTACAGATTGATGTTCATGTAACAGGTCATTATTTTTCTTCAGCTTTATTCTTCAATTTATTTCTATTAATCCCCAAAAATGGAAAGTCATTTCTCTCTTATTTCTCCCAACCTTTTGGTTCTATCTGTAATAAAAGTTACTTAGTCTTTTATATACTCAGTAGTTTTGTTTATTCTCTTCTTTCATGAAGACATCGCTATTTATTGTCTACTAATATTATTTATTTTATTACTTTTTTAATTATTCAAAAGTTGGCTGTGTTCATGGCAAGTTCAAACCCCACATAATGATGATTGTAATAAATATTTTCCATGATTTATTATGAATGAGCCTCTCTAATCATCGATCCTCATGCTTTACTTTACGCCTCTACCTCAGACATTCCTCCTGTTTTTTTGGGGTTTTTTTTCACACTGTCCTTTAGTTTCTCTGTACTGTTTGATCGGCTCAGTCTAAACACAGATAAAGCCGCGGAGATACGGGACTTGTTGTAGACCTGCACTAATCACACTTTGTATAGAAATTATTTGTATTTGCAGTGGATTTGTTTGAAGTAAAGGTGAAAGCAAAAACCCACTTTCCCACGCCGTCTCCTTGTGCAACCTACACGCCATTTACATTTATTCATAGCCGCTTACAAGCAAGGCAGAGCTGGGAGGTGACTGGCAGACTGGAGTACTACTGAGATTTATATGCCACTTGAAAGCTGGAAAAAGTTATCAGTTGATTTTTACTCTTAGATATGTGAAGATCCTCTTTAAGTTACTATAGAAACAATAAAGTATTAGAACGAGTGCGTTAATACAACCCTGTGATTTGAGTAATAGCCAGATCTACTGAAAATTAATCAACACCTTCTGATCAGTCAGAATCAAGAATTCATCACTGCTCTTGTATAAGATTGCAGTAGTAAATAGAATCATTTTTATAATGGTAAGCTCTGATTTCCACCACTGTAAAAAAAAATAGAGAGTATAAATAAAATCAGAGAGTGATTTTTCTCGGTGTATCTCCTCTTCCTCATGTCTGTGTAAAACGTGTGCTGTCTTCTGTATCCTGTATGTCACTGTGTGTGAATACGGTTCAATTCCAGTTCGGCCCTTATCCACGGAGCCTTTGTTCTCTAAATCAAATAATGAAAAGAGCCTCAGGGCTTCAACCAAGGCAATTCATCCCCACCGAAAAGAAATTAATTAATGTTTCAAATCTGTGCTTTTTGCTCTCGTAGCTTTCATCTTTGAACCCTGTGTAGGAGGTTTGTGAAGTTGCTCAAAAGAGTGACAAAATATTAATTATAGCCGCTTTGCCTGAGCGAGAGGTTTCAATTAAAATGGTGATTCAAGAGCAAACGTGAATTCACAAAGAACCCGCATCTGGGGTTTATTAGTGTGAAATAAACTCACGTCTTCTCTTTAGCATCTTCTTTGAGACACATGAGCCTAAATGAGCACTGAATTTTGGCGAGTATGCTAATATTAACATGAATGCTAATATCAGTGTGTATGCTAAGACTGGAGGATATGCTAATCCTGCATCCTGTTTCAGTACTAATCTTCACATGACTTGATTTTGACCATTTCCTTGATTTGGTTAAACTCCCACCACCATCTTAAGGGCTGCCTACAACACTCTCTTACAAGTAATACGGTGTGTTATTTGATTAGTTCTACTGTTAAACACAGGTACAATATCTCTAACTTTTCTATGATGTTTGCCTTGTTAATCTTTTCTAAGCAATTCATCAGCAGGCTTCCGGGATAATACTGTAGCATGCTGGCGGGTGGGCAGGTAATGAATGTCAAGGAATGAGGACTCAGGAGGCCGGCTTAATAGAGCAGTAGGGACATGGAAGCCCGTTATTTAATTTCCATGTTATTTGTGGTTATTTTTTAACAATCTGTGGTCAAGTACAAATTAATATGCTGCATGTGGTGGTTTGCAAAAACCCATTAGATGTTGGTATGAGTGAATTCTGGAAAATAACTAAAACAAAACCAAAAAGATTAAATTGTACTTCCACTAAACTAAATATATTTTACCAAAACAACATGGGAATGTTTTTATTTCGGGTACTTCCTAACCTTGCATAGGCTTTGCCTGCAAAGATAAAGTAACATAGTGGCGAATACAGTCAGTCTGCTTAAAGATGTCCAAAACTTTACTAGCTAAGTATCATTTCCTCATAATTTTTAAAAACTTTTCCTCCAATTTCTCTCCAATTTAGTCACCTCCCAATCCCCATCCACCAGCCAGCTCTCCCCTATCATACAACACCTACCAGCCAGGGAGGGTGACAGCTAACATGTGCGTCCTCCAAGACATGTCAAGCCGACCGCAACTTTCCAAACTGCTGCTCATGCTGCATCACAGGGCAATGTAACACACTCAGCGCTAAAAATAAATAAATAAATAAATACATAAATAAAGCACTATCTACCCTGTTCCACATACATGAGTTCACAGATGCCTGCAATTGGCTAGTGTCACTATGATTGACAGGAGAGAGAGTATACCATCCCAGTTTTGCTTCCTTGCCTCCATGGATGGCTGTGGCATCATCAGGATTCAATGCCATAGTGAAAAAGACATAAGCTTAATCAGTTGAGTTTGTAATCATATACTGGACCCTGCTCCTTCACGTCATCATCAAAACAGAGAAGAGCGTGTACATGCACTGTACAGATGATAGCAGACAAAGACATAAATAAAAAGAAATTTAGTCAACAGAAAAGTGACAAAATGAATCAGCGATTATTTCCCCACCGATGTTAGCATTAACACCGATCAATTGAATAAAGAGATGATGATGAGGGTCATGTTTAAATGCTGCAAATGCCTGAGATGAGCGAGAGGCACAGATTGATGTAGATGATGCTGATAATCAAAGTGAGAACACATTTCACAGTTAGTTCCGGTCCACTAATTTGATCGAACGAGCAGCGTTCCAAGAGTCCGACATCATCAGCGGACATGACAAACAATACTTTTCAGGAATATAACTTTTGACTTAAAATATTAAAGCTCGTCAAATGAAGATCAAAAGGATGAAGCGATGCCAATTTTACCAGAAGCACCTTTAAGGGGAATGTTGAATTCAATGTAAGCTCGCCAGCCAGCTAGCTGACTGGCTATAAAGTGAGTGTGGCTTCTTCAGGATCCATGTCCTCTAGCGGAGCAAAAATAAACAGAACATTCGGCCATATTGTGTCTGAAATGTCAATTGTGATATTAATTTCTTGTTTATAGAACTGTTGTATAAATTAAAGTCTTTACAAATTATTATAAAATCTTCACCCTGGTTCTATTTTTTTAGATAAATGAAACACAACTCTTCTTCTGTCTTTTTAAATGTGTTTTGAAAGCTTATATTTATATTATATTATATTATATTATATTATATTATATTATATTATATTATATTATATTATATCATATTTATATTTACATATAGTAGATACAAAAAACATTTTAAAAACATATCCTTATTCTAGTTACCATAGAGTTACAATAAAAAAATAACTGAAATCATAGCTATATCATATGATCATATACAGTAAATCATTAAATATGTAATAAGCATAGTTACTATGGCAGTGACAGTGTACTACAGTAAAACTACTAGTAAGAACACTAACTAGATATGCATTCTAGCATTTAGGATGAACTTAGGTTTAAACATCATCATTCTTCTCGCTGAAAACAATTCTGAAGACTCATTTGCACATTTAATTTAATATTTCGTCACAATATAATCACCTAACATAATGTTTCTTTCCTTTTATATGCACAACACCTTGTTAAAAACATTTAATGCCTGATACTCAGAAGTCGATCTGCTCTCTGTGTGACTGCTTTACATGAGCTCCTGCGTGTCCCATCCTTCTGTACGGTTAAACAAATATAAACCTGACTTCTTATAATTGAAAATGAAGCACTAAGGAAAGATATACTGACCTTAACTCATAATGCCCTGCATTTTTGATAATGACCTCGAAAACAGTCAGTAATGTCTGTAAAACAGATTTCACATTATCACCTCAGTAATGTTTGGGACAGTTGTTTCACAAGACAGCCAGAAATGATAAAGTTCAATGTAAAAGAAGTGTTATTAATAGCAACACACATATAGTGAGTTTGGTTTTAAATAGTCAAAAAAAAAAAGTCAAATAGTTTATAATGGTGAAATAGAGTGGTTTCTTTCAAATATGCTAGAAATATTCCATAATAAATTCAATGTTAACGCTTTGTTTTATCAGGTGTAGACAACACTTGAGTAATGGTAGTTTGTTACTACACTTAAGTATAGTGTTTAGTCTGTAAAAAGTGTCATATGAGCTTGTATTAAAGCAGCTATATTTTCAACGCATGTATAAGGAATGTAAATTAACATTAGCGTGTGCTGTAATGGCGCTAATATTCTGTGTTTCACAGCGCAGGTGCTTACGCTGCTCTGATGCTTGTCTGTGATTCATATGTTAAACACACCTTCATGCAAACACACACACACACACACACACACTACATGGGCCTCAAACACTCAAATGATCAGAGGGTTGTTTTTCCGGTGGTTTTAAAGCTTGGTGCTTTAAAAACATCTGATTAGCATTTCTCCTCAGGCTAATAACAAGTATTTATCTCACGTCCTTCAATGATGTTCTTGCATCCTTTTAAAGTACAAGAGTGTGTAGGTTGATGAAGCGTCCTCCTTCATTTAAAACACTTCTGAGGCGAGTGTGTAACAAGAGCTCCTCTTTATTATGTCAATAGCCAAAAAAAAAGAAGGGGCATCAGTCGTGGCCCTGAGGCGAGCCCAAGCGTATTTTACTTTGTCTCTCTGAGTGGAAACGTGGGGAAAAGATGAATAGAGGGGAATGTGTGAATGTGAAAGGCACACTTGAGTCTAATTGAACGCAGGATGCTTGAAGAGTATGCTAATACTGGAGAGAACGCTAATCCTACAGTGTATGCTAATGCAGGAGCGTACGCTAATACCGGAGTGTATGCTAATACAGTTTATTAAGAGAAAAAAGGTGGTGAAAATAAGGCTCATAATCAGGCATTAGCATCTCAGATTATCTCAGAAATGTTGTTTTGCATCAAAGATTGTTTGAAATGAGATGCTTTAGAGTTATTTATATTAGCTGTAGCATTTGTAAAATCTCCGATCTGTCTCCTTTTTATTTCGGAGCTAATCAATAAACATTTTTGAGGGGAAAAGAGTCTTCAGACAGTAGTAATATTACGAGATGTATGAAATGGGACAGATTTAAAATCAACTTTTCACTTTAGACCACCATTTCAGTCAGGACTTAGTCAATTTGACGAAAATGTAAGCAAAAATTTAAACACAAAATTTATAGGAACAGTGTGAAGAAGACGGCTTTTGAATGCTATTACTGTAGTGTACAATAAGCAGTCTAATAAAGATAACTCTCATTAGTGTCGCCCAAGACTTCAGACTTCAGCCATGTCTGTTATGGATGAGTGTACCGATGTTTCTTGAACAAATCTGCTTTGTTGGGGGCATGCTATTATTGAAAATCAATCAATGATGCTGAGATGTGGTGCAACCTGACACGAGTTACTAATACCACCCTAAAGATGATTTATTTTAGGCCCAAAGTGTTTTATTCCTCTTATAACAGAATGATTTTCCAATTATTACATTTTTTAAAACATTTTTTTTACAATGATTAAAGAACAACATGTCATACTTTTTGTCAATTTATGGTTACATTTATAGTTGTGGAACGTCAGTGAAACAAGTTATCGCTGACATTATAGCAGCTATAAATGTTCCCTTACCAGTCTCGCTTTTTTCTTTATCATAAAGTTAATAAGACAAAAGAAAAATTCAGCTTGTCGACTTACAGAGAACCTGCACAGCATAAACACCTGTCATCAATGAAATATACTTCACTGTATATACTACTACATGTGCTTCTTTTATCCAGTTGAATTAATATAAACCTGTGATTTTCCTTTGATGATTTGAATAGAAAATTCTGATATCAATAGAAATAATATAGACATAATATGAATTTCTTTCTGTTGAATACTGGTTTGTGCTCTGCCTGAAAGCTCACATGATATCCTGAGATACACAAACTCTCTCGCTGATGCTGAGCTTGTGCAGGCAGTGAGACATTTTACAAGTCAGTGTGAGTTCATATGCTAGAAATTACCCGATACATGACAGGCACTACTTTTGGCATGAATGTCTTCATCAATAATAGAATTTAAATAAAGGAAGAAAGAAAGCAGAGCGTGTGTAATAAAAATCGAAGGCCACTAGATGGCAGAAAAGAGGTTTGGACATTCTGCAATGCAAACGTTTCTGAGCTGGGAGAGATAATAATTAACTGAAATGGCCTCTGATATAAATGTCCAGCTGTTTCTGCTGATATATCGCTCTTTTAGACAGGACACAAAGAAAACCTATCTAGAAGAATGGACAGGAAGCTAGAGGAGAGGCAGAGAGAAGATCTGTCCATCCTTCATGCTGTGATGACATCTTAATGGCAGAGGAACCAACTAGAATCATACATCAGACGCTCACACACACACACACACACACACACACACACACACACACACACACACATACACGTCTCTCCGTTCCCACAGCAGCCAGAGAAACCCTGCGCTGAAAGAGGAGAGAGTTCATGAGACTTGTGAGAAAAAGTGCCTGTATTCCCAGATTCCCAAATTCCCAAAAGTAGACCAAATCTTGGGAAGCTGCTTAGTTTCGAACATTGGAGAATTTGAAGGAGGTCAGATGTTTAAGCTTTTCCTAAAAAAAGAGCACACTAGTGCTAGAGTATTAACACAGGGAGATGAAACACTGCTTTTCCCTCCACACAAAGAGCAGGGGCTGCTATGGTCGCTGGCCATGACGGCTGTGGCAACATCAGGATTCAATCTCATTCAATCTCTTCTGATGATACGGACAAATTCTTTAGACTAGGGTTTCCCAATTTCACTGGGGGGGGATGAAGTATACTGGTGTAATGTGGGTCTCCAAACAATGCTTCACTACAAACCCTAGGCCTTTAGAGCACTACACCTTTCAGCAACACGACTTTGCATATTTAGAGTGGCAAAAATACTTGTTTTGCTTGGGGCAGCTCAAATAATTCAAATAACTCATTCTGAAAAACGTGTATGAAATGTGACATTGAAAAGAAACAGTTGCTGACAACAATGGGAGCGTGTCACTGAAAAAGTGGAAAGAATCAGTTAGGGTTCCTCTGCAGTGGAAACGAGCTTCTCATTACAAGAGGAGCAGCTGAGGGACGTTTTCCAATTAGTTTTCCAATGGGCCATCCTAGATTCGAAAATAAAGGTCCTCCTGAACAGTTTGATTTTATTAACTGGCACTTATTATCTCAAGAAATCTGCATTCCATCAGTTGATCCACAAGCTTCACATTTACCACATATAAAAAAGTGCAAATTAGCCTACGTTAACACTAGCAGTTACTATGCTTGTAATGGTAGTGTATACATACATACATATATATATATATATATATTTATGGCAGTAGAATACGAAAATTTAAAGCTTGAAATTAGTAGAAATGTCTAGAAATAGGTTAAATAATCTTATATTTGTTTTATTATAATCTTATAATAATACTCAATAAATCTTTCACTATTCAAGATATTTTTACAGGTTAAGATGTAATTTTTTGCAGTGTGGTGACCTATTCCCCAACTCTAAAGGACGTATTATTAGTGTTTTGTTCTCAGCATACAGTATTTGAACAAAAACCAATTCTAGTGCATTTTATAATTCTAGTGCATCATGTGTGTGTGTGTGTATATATATATATATATATATATATATATATATATATATATATATATATATATATATATATATATATATATATATATATATATATATATATATACACACACATAGTTTCTAAAGCTAACTATCCATCTATTCATCCATTCTCTGTATCAGTTATCCTACCCAGGACTTGGGGCACAAGGCAGGGGACACCCTGGCCACCCAAGTGCCAACTCATCGCAGGGCACAATCGCACACACACTCACACACCCATCCACACAGTACAGACAATTTGAAAATGCCAGTCAGCCTATAACACACGTCTATGGACTGGGAGAGGAAACCCCCAAAGCACAAGGAGAACATGCAACTCTGCGCATACAGGGCTGAGGCGGTATTCGAACCCCCAGCTCCTCATTCAAGCCAATCATTTGGATTTGTTGCTTTACTGTGTCATACCTAATTTGCACAGAGTGAACACAATCTCAATTCAAATGCCGCTTGTTGAAGTGTTGGACTGCTGCTTGTCAATGTCGCTAAATTTTGGCTCTGTGTCAGGTATGTACATAGAAAAAGAATGGTCACCCATCGCTTTAATGCTTGGTAGTGTGAATGGAGGGTAATAATAGCATAAACCTGCGAATCAAAAGACTGTGACATTTGCTAAACTGAATTACAGCATTTTGCATCACAAATCTGAGTGTGTGTCCAAAACCACACCCTAGTTACTACATAGTGCACTTTATGGGAAGTTTTGCCCTTTTAAATGTCCTGTCTGGAACCTTAATGTAGAAAATTCATTAAAATCCACTAGAATTGGTTTTTGTTCAAATACTGTACGCTGAGAACAAAACAACAATAATACACCTTTTAGAGTTCAGGAATAGGTCACCACACTGCAAAAAATGACATCTTAACCTGTGAAAATATCTTGAATAGAGAAAAATGTGTCGAGTATTATTATAAGTATTATTATAAGATTACAATAAAACAAATATAATATCATTTAACCTATTTCGAGACATTTCTACTAATTCTACTAAATAAAATTAGCAAAATTATCTGCCAATAGAACAAGATTATTTCAAGCTTGAAATGAGTCAGATATGTCTAGAAATAGGTGTACTAATCTTGGAGTAGGTTTACTGTAATCTTGTAATTGAATAAATTTTACTATATTCAAGACATTTTCACTTGCTGTCAGTTTTTTTGCACTGCATTTCAGATACAGGGTGAGACTTGAGGATGATTACTGCATGTTCCCAGTCGAACAAGAGGTCCACTAGAAAGGAACATTAGTGCCTTTTCAGCTGAAACCTGCAGCTTCAAGTTGTCAAGTTTTATATAGTCAACAAATCACGGACCAAAGGAAACAAGAAAACAGAAGGCTCCTGTGTCATGTAAACATTTTGGAATAGTTCACTTAAGATACTCATTCTGGTGGCTCAGCGGGTAGGGCTTTGGGCTACTAATCAGAAGCTTGGTACCACCACGCTGCGACTGCTACATTACTCCTTTTCTCTCATGTGCTTAGCTCAATTCTAAGTTACTTTGGATAAAAGCCTCTGTCAAAGGAATGAATGTAAATGCAAAGATCATTCTAAACCTTAGTGAGCTAGGATGCATTTTTGTCTTGGTTGTCCTTCTGAAGCGTAATGAGTCTAAATTGCGTCGTCATTTAAATGGAACTAATGAGGGCATTTAGAGTCCAATCTGATTTAGACACAACCGTATGCACAAGAGAGGAAACAAGTGAATGAGAGATAGCCCGTTTTCACATTCCCCCTGCATAACGATCCTAAAGTTATAGAAATATGCCATGTGTATACACTCGGACATGCACATACTCATGCACACACACCCTCTCACAGCCAAGTGCCTCGTCTGCCTTACCATTTCAGTAACATAGTTGTGCACAATCCAAGTGGACAAGACACACAGCTGTGCACAAGCTCTGCTTTCTAAACAAAAAGCCTCATTAATCAAAACTGTTGTATTTAACCAATTCTAGCACATTGCTGTCAAATTTTATTTCTACAGTGTGTGCTTATTGAACAGTAATGAGTGTACAAC